>CM076570.1:1462362421-1462962421 GCA_034641835.2 Pinus albicaulis
CTGTTAATTGATAGGAAATTGTTGGCAATATGATGCAGAGTGTTGTCCTTGATGGCAACCCACTGAATGAAGTTGAAGACATGCGACTGTTGACATGTGTTGTCCTTGATGGCAATCCACCTGATGAGGTTATTATTGACCTGATGGACTTGATAAATGATGTAACTCTGATATGAAATGATGTTTGATGCTGAGTGTTGTCCTTGAATGGAAACCCACTTGATGAAGATGATGGCAATCTACAGTAAGTACAGAAGACAAGGAAGAAAGGAATTCAGCTTGTGCAAAATCTATGGTGAAAAGAGTATGTCTCAAGGAATATGCGGATATGTCTAAAGGAAGTCGCGTATGCACGCGGGAAACAACGTTCCAAGTCACGTATGGGCAAAAGCGCTCAAAAAGTGCAAAACCAGGGGTAACCTCCATGGTATTAACCCATTGTATTGGGTAATGATTCGCCTAATTTACCCCGTCCAGGAATACCATTGGATGTAATGTGGTTTTGGCTCATGGTATTAAAAAAATAGGGTAAACCTATATAAGGAGAAGAAATTCATTGTGCACATCACAAGTGTGGGGCAAGATGTCTGAGCTTGAATGAATACTTCTCACTGGAGTATATCTGAATGAAAAGGGTTACAGTTGAATGAAAGATCTGAATGTATGATGCACCAATAAAGGAGTGATGATGAAGGGGATCTAGATCTGTATTGTACTTGTATTTGCTAGATCTGTTTATGAAATGATTAGATCTGTGATGAGGCGAACATCTAGGCGAACATCTGTCTGAGGTAAAGGGTAAAATCTGAAGTGATGTATCTGTTGTGAAGAATTGCAATGACATTTAAATTTGAAGAACCATATGCTAGTTCGCCGAAGAGGAAGCATGTATATACGCGGCTTTGCTAAAGAGAAAGCGCGTATGCGCAACAAAATTAGCTCTATAATTTGTATTGAAGTATACGCTGGTTTATGTGGACGGAAGCGCGTATATACGCGACATCAGAGAAAGGAAAGTGTGTATGCAAACTAGGGTTTGCTGAAGTCTGTGGTAAGAAATGTCTGATCTTTTATGCTGGTTTACTGATATCTGTCAGTAAGTTATATGTATCTGTTTCATGGTTGACTGTGCATAAAAGTATGGAAAGGGTATAGTCTGAAAATATGATGAATTGTGGTCTGCAAGTGGTGTCCTAAAGGAAGCTTTGGATCCAATGTGAAAATTGATGAAATGTGGTCCATATTGGTTCTGAGGGTTGTAGCCTTCAGTCAGGGGGTGGTAGCTCCCTTCCAGGTGAGGCTGGTAAACGAGATCAGGGGGTCGTAGCTCCCTTCCAGGAGAGGCTGGTAAACGAGTCAGGGGGTTGGAGCTCCCTTCCAGGAGAGGCTGGTAAATGAGCGCAGGTGGGTGCCTGCGTGCTAGTAGGAGTCTGCACCAGCACACATGTTGTAAGATGTTTTCTCTATAATAAAAGATTGAAGGCTGAGCAACGGCAGTGGTGGTTTTCTCCCAACTTGGGTTTCCACCTAAAAATCCTGGTGTTCATATGTGATGCTTTGTGTGATGGTTTACTCTGCTCTTACTGTTCATGTTTCCTGTTTATTAAACATCTGATGAATGAATGATGGAATGATTTAAGTGAAGATCTAATAACATAATTAGATATCTGTGTATACGCGAGTTTCATTGTTTAACCCAAAAAAAAAGAAATTAATGAGATAAACCCATAGTTATCTTATTATTTTCTAGGAATAATTATTTAATAATATTCCTTGTTAAATATGACCAAATCAACCACCATTAATCAAATAAATCATTATTTATTTGATTATGTCCCAACCACTTCCTTAAAAAGATAAATAAATCATTTATTTATTTATTTTTCACTAATCAAGGGATTTGACCCAAGTCAAACACCCTTTCCCTCCAACAAATAATAATAAAATATTCCATAGAAGTGGATCTAGATTTGGTTAACATTATTTTAATCATGCACCAAGATCTAGAATGACCCAATATTTTGTTATAAATAGGAGGGTTTTCCCCTTCATTCTTCACCTTTTGTTGCATACTAGATCACTCCGGATCTATACACTCGGTCTCATTTTTTGTCATTGTTGCTCCCATTGAGCTCTACCTTCTACATTGGGTTTTCTACATCTACAAGAGAGAGAAAGCTTAGATCTGAAGTGCTGAGGACTACAAAGAACCCATCCCATTGAGGAGATCTGGATACACCTTCTTGTTTCCTCCCAGGTGCCCTGTAATATAAAAATTCATTCAAAAATCGTGTTCTTGTCTTATCTGTTGGATGCATGGAGCAAACTCTTTACTTTACTGCTTAATGTCTTTCCATTTATAGATCTGTTTGTTGCAGCATTTTAACTACTAATCGCAGATCTGAAGATGTTTGGCAGCCTCTATTGTTGTTAGGGCTATTAGTTATGCGTAGCTAAATTGGTTCTTTTTCGTACACTTCGACGAAGAATTCATACTAACAAATGGCGACTCCACACGGGTTTTAAATTACGACCGCTGTCGTTTTTCATATTCCTGCATATCCAGCTACTTCAGGCCCTAGGGCTTCTTTTTTATTCTTAGTTTTCTCTTTTCGTATCATTTTCTCATAAACCTAAACCTAAATTTTCTAACTTAAAGTGTGTTTTATGGCCTATTGTAATTAGCGACGTGCTTTGACGGCAATTTACCGAGAAAATCTGCGTAGAAGCTTATTTGAGAATGGGAGTCACTTGCAGCACGGCCCAAAACTGCGACACAGACACTTTTCAACCTGTAACTGCTGACCTCAGCCAAAATCGAGTCGGAACTGCGTCTGCCTTTTCAGCATTTTTTCTTGTAATTTTTAGATTCTGCGGCCTGCGGGGATTTTTCAGCCTCGGTCTCGGCCATGTCAGCCAAGATCTGATCTGTTTTTACTCATCTAAGTGGGAACCCAGCCCCTTGGGGCTTTAGTACCCTCCACTTTTTGTGGAAGAGTTTCAGCTGTTTCAGCCGTCGGTTTCAGAGCTTCAGCCCCCTCTTTTTCCAGATCTGTGACCTCACTTCCAGATCCATTGAAATCAACCTCTTTTCCTTTCAAATCACCTCTTGTCGTTTTTTTTGGACCTCCTCTAAAGGCCTCTGCCTTGCCCCCCCCCGGTTTTTTGCTGATTTCCCTTTTTCCAGCCACCTTGCCTCTGTCTCTTGGCTGTGATCTGCACCCCTTATCTGCAGCTTTATCCTCCGGATCTCTGTCCCCTTGACCCTAGATCTGTTGAGCTTCCTTTGTGTGTGTTTCCATAGTTTTTCCCTTTCTTTTCAGCATAGTTTTGAGAGACCCACTTTTCTTGGGTTTGATAGATGCATATGTAGCTGTTATTTTTCTGTTATTTCAGCATTTTTATTCTGTTCTCTGTAGGTTTATTTTCAGCTACGTTGCACACTTTTTGCTCTCAACAACGGAAAGGGTTTAAAAATTAAAATTAACGCACACCACACACTGACCTTAAGTGAAGAAGCGCCTGGTTTACACCGCCTGGCAAAGACTCTAAAATCAATCGTCACTGCACCTTATATGCCCTTGACCTTCTTGATTTTGCCCCTTTCTGCCCTTGTCGGTTTCCTTCTTCCTGTCATCATTGCGCCCCCAAGGCGCCTTTCCCGGAGACTTCTTGGCCTTCATCCTCAGTTCCCGGTTGATCGACCTGCTCCGCACCGTCGTCGTCGAGCCAGTCCACCTTCGAGTCCGCACTCCGACTCCTCTCCTGATTCCTCAGGTCCCCCTTCTCCTCCCGGTTCTCCCCCTTTTACCTTCACCATGTCTGGATCAGGGCCCAATGCTAGTGGCCCCAATACCGGCCCTCCTTCTAGCGGAACCGTCACAACCACTACTCCGGCCACCCCTGTGCTGCCGTACATTGCAGGCCTCAGCCTCCCCGATTTCCATCAGTTGATTAACGACCCCATCCACCATAATACTACCTGGCCCACTATGCCTACCAAGTTACCCTCTGATATCCCTAAGTTCGAGGGCCTTAATGGCGAAGACCCCACCAATCACGTCCGGTCTTTCCACATGTGGTGTTCCTCCAACTCCATTACCGATGACTCCATCCGTCTTCGTTTGTTCCAACGCACGCTTACCGGCGAAGCTTCTAAATGGTATGTCGAACAGGCCACTTCCTCCCATACCACGTTCGAGACTTTTGCCCAAGCCTTCTTGTCGTACTTCCAGCTCCCTCTCCGATACGACACGGGTACGGAGCTCTTAACTTCATTTAAGCAATCCTCTTCCACACGCCTTTCTGCCCATGTTCAGGAATGGCGACGAAGACGGCGCTTATGTCGAGCCCCTCCCTTTGAAGATCGGGTTTACATGGACTGGTTCCTTCGCACCCTCCCGTCTCCCATCGGCAAAGATGTCGCCTCTCACTTTCCTCCATCTGAAGAAGCCGCCCTCCAAATAGCTTTAAAGTATGACCTGATCTATGCTCAATCTGGTTATGTTTATACCGTTCTTCCTGACATCCCCCGGCCCGGTGGCGCTAACGCCCCGGGGGCATCTCATTCCGCCGACGGCATTGTTGGATCTCTTTCCCACCCCTCTGCTCCTCCTCCTATGAGCCATGGCCCTCCTCAGGGAGGGGCCAGCACCTCTAGCACTCTGCCCCCTCCCGGCAACATGTATCCAGGATACGGCATGCCTCCTCCTTTTGCCCAGCCTCCTGCTTACCTCAATGCTGCCCAACCCAACCTTTACTTTTATCCGCAGCCTGGTGCGCCAGCTCCTCCAGCATATGCGCTTCCGCCTCCCTTGCCTCCTCACCACCTGCAACAGCCCTTACAACCCCCTCTAGGGCAAGTATTTGCGCAGCAGGGTGCGTTTAATCCCCCTTCTTCTCAAAGAAGGCGGAGAGGCAACCAGAACCCATCTGCCCCCGGTAACCGAGGTCCCAATTCTGGTCTGGACCCTAACACTAGCAACCAGCCTCAGGGCATTCCGCCCAGGCCGGACAGGCCGCTTCGCACAAACAAGCCATGTTCGTGTTGCAGTGTTTACGGTCACTACACTCACGATTGCCCTCTCTTACCCCAGATGCGACAGATGTGGGAGTCTCAAGCCACATTGCGCGGACAACACGCCTCTCCTCACGCTCCTCCTAATGTGGCCACTACCCAGCCAGCTGTGTTCACTGATCCTTTCCCTCAACAGGGATTCGTGGCTACCCAACCCCCCGACAGCCATGCCGCCACACCCTCGTCCATTTCTGTTTCCTCTGACTACCAGATCCTTATGATGCGCTCCGATCCGTCCCCTTCCGTCGACCTTCACCTTCAAACTCGGTCTCGCCAGTACCCCAAGCCTCCTGCTCAGTCTGCTCCCGAGCCTCCATCTTCAGGTTCTACAGAGCCTCTTTCGACATCCAGTGGCCCCTTACACATCCCTCAACCCAAAGGTGAGGTTCACCCAAAGATTCCAAAGGGTCCATTACGCCGAAATCACGCCTGGTCGAGCAGCTCAGTAAATCCTGATATAGTAGATGATTTGTCTAATCCCTAACGCCATTCCCTGCTGGAGCTCCTCCGGTCGTGCCCTATCTCAAAAGGAAGGCTCTACTATACGCATTAGAGCGCTGGTGATCCTGGCGATGACCAAATGATTGTTTCGGCCTTCACTGATCGGACCACCCTCCTCTTCCCTCCTTCTGTTTCTTTCCAAATCGATCGAAATCCGAGCTGCACTGTATCCCGGTGTATAATTGATGAGGGGGCATCCACCTGTGTGATGTCTGCTTCGGTTTGGAAGCAACTCGGATCCCCTGAGTTGGCCCCTTCCACGATCACCCTTCGAGCGTGGGATGGTCATGCCTCCCAGCCTATTGGCCTGTTTCGTAACTGTCCCATCACCCTCGCCAGTAAGACTGTTTGCGTTGATGTCGAAGTCATTGACGCCCCTCTAGACTACAACATTCTATTGGGGCGAAGCTACACCTATGCCATGTCTGCTGTCCCATCCGCGGTTTTCCGCAAGATGTCTTTTCCACATAACGGGAAGATAGTCACCATTGACCAGTTGACATATCATGAGCCTCCTTCTCAGACCTCCTCTGAGACCACCATCTCTTCTGTAGCCAACAAGAAAACCGTCGATTCTTTGACCAGTGTCTCCCCCGGCGTCTATAAAGATTCCACCCTGCTTGGTACTTTTCCTCATCTTCCCCCCCCTCCTGTTACTGACCCCAGCTTGTCGAATGTTTGCATGATGCAATCGTCTCAGGCTGCCCATAAGCGGCCTGCCTCGGCTAGTCAGCCACCTCCTCCCCGCCCTCCGCAACCCGCTCCTAGCCATTCATCTCAGCCAGCCGGACCTCCTCCTTCTGGCCCTCCCCCTACAGCTGGTATCCCCGAACCTCTTTATCCTCCCGGCTCGGTTCCCCCTGGCCTTAACCATCTCGGAGCCGTACCTCCTGGTCATTACCCTGCTGGACAGATCCCCTTCTTGGCTCCCCCTCCCGGAGTATATTCTGTCCCCGTCATGGCCACCCTCTCTCTCCCTAACTTGACCTTGGGCATTCCGGTTTGGTACCTTGACCCCCCGGCCGCCACCCCACCGTTACTTCAAACCCTTAAGCTTTGACACCGGTTCAACCGGTCCCCCTCGGCTTCCTCCATAGCCAACGTGCCCCGGCCCTCACAGAGGACCCTTCTCTGTGGGTAAACCTCCCCGGGAAGGAAAAGCCCGCGGGGGGGAGCAGCAAGGCAAGCCACCACAGCCTGCCTGGCTCCACCCTCGAAGCCTTGTGCCTTATGTGATGTCATCGGTCATGCTACTTATGCTTGTCCCGAGTTACCCCGTATTCGCCCCATGGTAAAAATCGCGTTCCCCGACACTACGGTCCCTGAAATTCCCACTCCTGCTTCGACCGTCTCCAAGAACCCCAAGACTCTCCGCACCAACAAGCCTTGTGCTTTGTGCGGTGTCCATGGCCACTACTCCCATCATTGTCCTCACCTGACGCATTACCGTGACTCCCTTGAGGTAATCCTCGAGTATGAGGTTGAACAAAATCAATCCGCCTCTCCCATTCTCGCGCAGTATGCTGCAGCCCAGCCTGAGGATTCCACTGATCCCATCCATATTCCCCCCCCCTGATGTCCAGATGACGGAGTCTACGGTCACCATTCTTTACCTGTCCTCCTCTGCACGACACTTGGAACCTAGCCCGTCTGCCGCCTCCCCCATTGTGTCCCTTGATACTCGAGATCACTCCACTGGTATCTCTGTTGACCTTCGCAGCCCGAGTCCTCGCCATGTTTCCGATAGCCCTCATACATCACCTTGTTTGAGTTTTGCTCATCCTGCCCCTTCCCCCCGCCATTTTCGCTTGATGACTTCTGCCCCCTCACGCTGCCGTCCTTTCCTTTCATCCCCTCATGTATTGTCTTTTCACACCACCTTGCGCATCCCCCCGTCCACATCCTTTATCGGTTACGCCGATGGTGCAAGTCGCTACTCCAGGAATCTTGCCTCGGCAGGGTGGGCCATCTTCACCCCCTTGCATGACCTAGTTCTGTCTAACGGGGTATGCATTGGTTCTGCCACCAACAATCAGGCCGAATACGATGCAGTGCGTGGCCTACTAGCTGATGCTTTGCTGCATCGCATTCGCCACCTGCACGTTCGCTTGGATTCCTTGCTTCTTGTCATGCAACTAAATGGTGTTTATCGTGTGCATAACCCTGTGCTATTTCGACGCTATTTACGAGTGAAAGTCTTAATACGTGCGTTTGAAACCATCACTTTCAACCATGTACCCAGAGACCAGAATCACTACGTAGATAGTATTGCAAACCATGTTTTAGATTGGCATTTATCACACACAATTCATACAGGACAATAACATTAAATCAACCATCAAAAGACGATGCATATCCATAATATGTGTCGCACACCATATATTGATGAGTCCATTTACTCTGATACATACGACATGCCCATAGCATGTTCCAAAAACTGGGGGCACCATACGCCCCCCCACACATATACATCTGACATGCCCATAGCATGTTACAAACCAAAAACAAAAACTGGGGGCACCATATGCCCCTCCCTACACTATAGGAGGCACCCCCTGCCCCTACATACATCAAAGGGGGCACCATATGTCCCTAATCACTATCTGGAGGCTCCCGGGCCAATGGCTCTGCCCCTGCGGCATGTAGATCACGCATAGTTTGACCGGCCATCGCCATGCGCCGCATGATACCTCGCCACTCCGAGGGGAGACCAACACATGGCTCTATGTACTGGTCGTCTAAATCCTGCCACCCGCGCTCTGATACTTCGGTCAACAGCTGCTCACATCTATGGCGGATGTCCTCCAGTAGGGCAGCTGCACCATCATTTTGCGCTGCCCTCGATCCACTTGGACCCGTAGCTCCAGACGCTGCCGGTCGTCCCATATATCCGGCCGGTTTTACCGGTGCTATATCTGCATACCAAAAGTCCATGAATCAGTATCATTATTTACTATTCAAAAAACTTTAAACATGCCCATATAAGAATAGCAATTTGTCACTTACCATCGGGCCCCCGGACTCGACCAGGCGGAAGTGGCAGATCCGGATCCCCACAGTAGCTCATCCCACTATAAGGGTAGTCGTCTATGTACAACGGCATTTGATCCCAATGGGCAAAAAACTCCGGTCGAAATGTTCGCCCGACCGCCCCTCCTCCTCCTTTGCAGAGTAGTCGTCCCCAACGACGCATCCTGGGCTCTCTCGGGCCCCCATCTGGAAGCTGCACGCGAGGCCTCAAGGTCGGGATCTTCTCAAAGAAGAAGGCACACAACAAAGTCCCATATGAGCAATCATGATTCACCTGCCGCTTGCATAGCGACAACTGTCGCTTTAGCGACACCAACATCATTTGGGCCCACCCAAAGTAGGTCCCACTCAACACACTCTCCACTATCATCATCTGCCCACCGGTGATGTGATGGAACGCCTGGGTGCCCAGGATTCGCAGCATAGCTGCGGCCACTGCACGGGTTTCTAGCCTCTCTATATCCCCGATCGATATCCGAGTCCCCTTGACTTGGAACCCCGGTCGACAATGGCGTTCCACAAACTCCATGATATGCCGCCCCCGCGGCAACACTGGCTACGTGTCTCCCACTATCCCCAATGGTGGGAGGCCGGTCAGGAAATACACATCCTGGACCGTCAGTTCGATCCTGTGCCCCTGCACTACAAAGATCTCCTGATCTGGATCCCAGTAACTGATAATCCGGGCCAGTAATGATTCCCCTGCTCTCATCAACGGGTTCTCCACAAACTTGGGAACCCCAAATCTGGCCAATACACGACGGACGCCCTGATCCGCCTGGATCTCTGCCCGAAGTGTTCCCAGATCCCTCTCTCTCCAGTTGACTCGTAACTCTGCCATACCTGCACAAACACATTCTTTTTGTCAGGGTACAGATCGGGCAACCCATAACCACACAAAAAAACCCAACTCCCAGCCATCAAACAGCATCAAGCTCCCCTCCCCTCCCAGGTCGCAGCTTTCTGCCCATTTCTGGACCAGGTCGCACCTTTTGCCCCAAAACCTGCGTCCTGGGTCGCATCTTTTGCCCCAAAAGGTGCGACCCGGCCGTAGAGAGGAGGGAGGGGCTGTTTCTGGGGTGTTGGGCCCTAAACTGCAAATCTAATCCATCAAAATGCAAGAGCAAGGTTAGGCCTCTTACCTCCAACTGACAGATCTTGAATCCAACGGTCGGTTTGTCCGCTACGTTCGCCGCAAGATTTAGGGCCTTCTCTCCTCTCCACATTCACCACAGCAACAATAGCAAATGAATGATTTTGGAGGAAAAACTGCCTCATTAAAAGAGAACCCCTGTTTCTTCTTTCGACTGCTGCGACCACACCGTAGCCCCGTTCGACGAACCGTCAGCACCGCTGGATAGATCTCACCGAGCTCTCAAATGGGTTTTACTTAGTTTTTGGTGATTTGATACTTCACCTGGACACATTTTTCCACGAAGGGTCACTTCACCGCTCCTCAAAATCGAATTTCCTCACTTACGACACTTGTACTTGGGGCACCATATCACCCTCTTACTTGTCCATGTTCGTGTTGATTTTCGTCATGAGTGCCCACTTTGTACTCATGCTTCTATGACCCCCCATTGGGGCCTTTATTGTGTGGCAGCACTATCTAGTCGCCCTTGCTTAGAGCATCCGAGTTGAGTCATCATTGCATTCATGGAGTCTATCCTGCATCCTTTTACACCCTACTATAGCCCTCCATTCTTTTGCTTGGTTCCTCTCTTGTGTCGCATCTCATGACCTTCAGCCCCACTGTCCCCTGTCCCTTTCGATATTGTGTCAGTCGCTGCCATGTCATTCATGCCCTTTATGCTCTAACAAGGGAAGTCGTCCATTCGCCACTCCACCCTTCCCATTTTCGCCATCATCATTAGTGTCAGTTTGTCCGTCACTCTATTGCTATTCTCTCGTGCCTTAGTTGAGGATCTCTCATTGCCTCACCTAAGGCGGGCCTCCTTCTGTCGACCTCGACACACTTATTCCAGAAGCAAGGTCTAGAGGGCGGTGTACCTTGGTTCCAGCTTCCACTTTTGTTCGGTGCCTCGGATCAGGCAGGGGGATTTCTTACCTCCCTTTGACTTGATTGCTTCTCCGGCTCCTTTCAGCATGATCGAGATTCGTATACTGGACAGTCCAGTGACCCAGCAGCAGCTCTTGATGATTCCCGGGCGTGTGTGAGATGTCTCAGCCCTCATGAGGGGGTGGCCCTGCAGGTAGCCCCCCACATGCCCGGATGACCTCTTCGTTGCAGCCTTTGATGCCGCTCCAGCTTTTGATGATGTTGGCCTTAGCCACTTGCAGCACCTCTATGATTTGCATGTATCAGTCAGATTTTGTGAGCCCTTCCCCATTTACAGGGGGCATTTGGGTTGTATTTATCTCATGTACTCAGATGATATTGTACTAGTCCTGGCTGTTATCCCAGGCACGGCATGTATGTGAGACTATTCATTGTATTTTTATCTGGCTCTTGATTATGCCAGCTGTACTCTATGGTTCGGCCCCTTGTTCACTGGACACACTATTATTTTGTACTTTGTCACGGCGGGCATAGGTATGCCTCCCCCGCCGCCTTCAGCACAGGTACCCTCTCATAACAGAGACTTGTTGCACCTGCGAGTCTCGTCTCCTCAGGGTCTAGTCCTTTAGCACACTATCTACCTCATATTTCTCTCTCTGACATACCCTTTTGTTGTCTAGTGATTGTCTTCTTACAACGTACTTCGGTCATACGATTTGCTCCTGACACTCGCACGCTGGGGGGCAATCTGTTACACCAATTTTTGGTCATCTAACTCTTCATCATTAGATGGACCCAAGTACACCATGTAAGACCAGTTTTACCCCAAGTAAAACTGCTTTCACTATGTTAATTAGGAAACCCTAAAAGGAATAATTAATTAAACCATAATTTAATTATTATTCCCAGTCATGTTTAACCCAAAAACAAAGAAATTAATGAGATAAACCCATAGTTATCTTATTATTTTCTAGGAATAATTATTTAATAATATTCCTTGTTAAATATGACCAAATCAACCACCATTAATCAAATAAATCATTATTTAGTTGATTATATCCCAACCACTTCCTTAAAAAGATAAATAAATCATTTATTTATTTATTTTTCACTAATCAAGGGATTTGACCCAAGTCAAACACCCTTTTCCTCCAACAAATAATAATAAAATATTCCATAGAGGTGGATCTAGATTTGGTTAACATTATTTTAATCATGCACCAAGATCTAGAATGACCCAATATTTTGTTATAAATAGGAGGGTTTTCCCCTTCATTCTTCACCTTTGTTGCATACTAGATCACTCTGGATCTATACACTTGGTCTCATTTTTCTGCCATTTTGCTCCCATTGAGCTCTACCTTCTACATTGGGTTTTCTACATCTACAAGAGAGAGAAAGCTTAGATCTGAAGTGCTGAGGACTACAAAGAAACCATCCCATTGAGGAGATCTGGATACACCTTCTTGTTTCCTCCCAGGTGCCCTGTAATATAAAAATTCATTCAAAAATCGTGTTCTTGTCTTGTCTGTTGGATGCATGGAGCAAACTCTTTACTTCACTGCTTAATATCTTTCCATTTATAGATCTGTTTGTTGCAGCACTTTAACTACTAATTACAGATCTGAAGATGTTTTGCAGCCATTATTGTTGTTAGGGCTATTAGTTATGCGTAGCTAAAGTGGTTCTTTTTCGTACGCTTCGACAAAGAATTCATACTAACAATTTTAAAGATCTGGATATTCCTTCAACTGTTAATTGATAGGAAATTTCCTGAGCGAGAAGTTTGTCTGGAACAATAAGAGGAAGAACATGTGGTTCCACAATACTACCAAAAATCCTGATGTATGTAAATTTCTCCTCTCCAAACCAATCTCCTATTGAGGATAAGTCGTCTTTAGCTTTATTAGAGAATCTAGGAGGGAAGCGATTGAAAATGGTTTGGAAAACAGGGATAAGGAAACCATGGCATATTCTATATACATTATCTTGGAAATGAACTTTCCAAAGAAGTTTATGATATATATGAATTGGGGTAGGGTCTTTGGGAGTCCATTTCCATCCAAACAAGGGAAACTCGGAATTAAAACAAAGAGCATCCAGAATATAGGCACAAAAGAAAAAAGGAGTGGAATTTCCAGCAGTTTTATCTTGTCTGTACTCAAGTATTCTATTAGCCATTCTATCAGAAAGAACAACAGCCCAATCCATAATGTCAGAATTGACAGCAGCTAGGATTAATGGGACCATTTGTATAGAAAACCTAGCTGAATTATCATTGCCAAATAATCTACACATCATGGCAGCGGCATAGCAATACGGAGGTAAGAGGGAGTCTACAGAATACATACCGGATGCTTCATTTCTGTGCTTCTCAGGATTTTTCCTCCAATCTTTGATAGGATCAGATTGGACTTTATTATTATCAGCGAACTCTTTGATAAATTCTTTGTTATACACCTTCTGCGGATCCAGAAGATGATACATTGCCTTTATGTCTTCTGCTTTAAACGACCCAAAAGACACTCCAGAAGCTGAAACAAACGTTCTGTCCTTTATCTTCACACTATCGATGACCCATCGAATTACATCATAATAAGGCATGATGCTCGCTCTGGCTGCAATTCGATGCAAAAATGAATTTGCAAGTGTTTTTTCAGTAATCTCAGAGTCGGAATCTGAGCTATCTTCATCTAGAACTGATGCCTTTTCCACTGTGACTTTGGGGTTTTCTTTCTCCAATAGATTGTAGACTCCTTCCCACGTCATTCTCCCGAGCCCTTGGCATGATGTATCTGTGACTAATCTCAATTTTGTGGGATTTTCTTTTGAGACTGTAGGAGTCTCAAAGAACTTAACAGGAACAACGATCTTGGCTCTTCTCGCTCTCTTCGACATTTCTGCGTTTGCTATTACTTCCCTTTGTCTGTGAGAGAAGGGGTTCAGCGTTCTTTGGCTCTGCAAAACAATGAACTTTCAGTCGTGACAAACAAGCAACTTGAACGGAACGTTTATGAACAAATGATTCGTTATTTATTGGTTTCGTATAGCGCGTAAATGTTCTTTTTGGGTCACACTCACGTATTAAAAACCAAATCATCAACCAATATTCGATATTCACGGTTAAATTCAAAGTAAATGAAGATTACGTTTTTGTAATATAATATCACCTAAACCTATTCTAAACTTTTAGAATATAATAAATGACATTTATCAATCGCTATTTAAAGTTTTCAAATGGCATATAAATATCATATTTCGATTGATTAATGATTCCATCCCATTGAAAACTTTTCCGATTTCCAATTCCAATGTTGATATTTGCGACTGAAGTTTAACGAAAAGAATTGTTACCGCCTTTCTCCGGGATTTATGTGTAGTCCACCATATAAAAGTTTTTTATTAAACGCGACAAATATTTGTTTTCCTTTAAAAGGTTTATAATAAGCGCATTGCATCAAGAAATTGAAATTGACCGCAAAGAGCTTATTAGAGAATGCTCGATCATGCAATTGTGATTGATCGCATCAGACGGGAGATGTAGAGGGAATATAATCTGGAATCTTTTGTTACTAGTTATGCTTATTGAGGTTTTTCTTCATCTCATTGCGGTTACTATTTATTGTGACTTTGGCATTTCGACTTGTTTTTATGATAAGGTCTTCTATATTTGATCGGATCAGAAGTTTTGAATGTTGTATTTTGTTTGTAAACAAACAAAGATGAGCTTTTCAAAACAATGAATCTTTATTTCTAATTCTTTTATTTCTATAAAAAGAAAAAGGGACCCTATTTCTAAATGAATTTTATTCTAAAATTAAGAAAAAGGGAGGGTTGTTGTATAGTACAACAATTGGCGATTCACTGAAAGAACCAGTTATCTCTGAAAAATAAAATGAATACTATATTTTTAGTAAGTAAATATTTTTAAAGATAATGAAAACTATCCTAGGATAATCAAAAATAAAATCTAACTTATGAAAAAGAATAGAAATTATTTACAATTTCTTTCTAGTTTCTTGAAAATAAAAACATTTTTGGGTTATCTCAAGCTTTGATTGGTATTAATAATGAAGTAAGTGGATTTCTCCAAGTTTGGTTTTATAATATACTCTATTGTCATAGGTATTGCCTCTGCTGCCCGCAAACGTTCATAGTTTCGACAAGGTTACCTTTTAACCATTAACTATTCATTGTCCCATTCAACTAAGATTATGACTTTTTAAAAGATAAATTCATAAGACATGCTATCTCATGTTTTTGTATTTTATTTATTTTTATTTTTAAGAGCCATTGTTCTGGTTTGATGGCCAGTTAATAACAATTCCATTCAATAGTTATAATTAAACTGAACAAGTTGGCTCGTGATGAGACCCCTTGTCTTATATTTATAAGCCATTACCCTGTTTTGATATGCAGTATTGGTAATGTCAGTTTCATTACTTCTTATGAATATGGTAAGTCGGCTCATGATGAGACCTCTTATCTCTTAAAAATTTTAACATAATTTCTTAGAATTATATTCTAAAAAATCACAACCTAAATGGATGGGGTGAAATAGTTTTATCCTTAAGAATCAATGGATGACAATTTTCAGAGTTTTTTGAGTACCAAGACTTGAATAATCTTTACTTTTATAGATAACCTTTCTCTGCTTAATAAACTTATAATGATTTACATTTCCCTCAAGTTTTCAAAATATCATGCAAATAATTGGAATAATCTTTCAAAGTTTAACATCTTATTTAAAACTATCAAAAGACTATGATCATTTCTTTAAAAATTCTTATTTACATAAAATAAATATTTATAATATTCTTCCTAAGAATTTTTCCAACAAGTAAACAGTTAATTAGAGACTCATTAACAACCTTTATTTGCACAAACAATTAAAAATTTTGCAGAAAGGAATATGTACAGTTTAAGAAGGGGTTACCTCCTTATGAAAAGAATTTCTTCAAGATAAGCCCATTTACAGGAAGAGATTCTCTCTTACCTGTTAGATCTTGGAGTATGAATGTATTTGAGCCTATCTTTTCAGCGATCTGAAATGGTCCAAGCCACATTTTCTGAAACTTGGTATGCTTACCTTTTTCTTCATGTGCTTTATCCCATTTCAGAACAAGATCACCAATTGACAAGATTTTTTAGCCAGTGGAACTTGCATCAAAAGAAGATTTTACAAGCTGTTGATGTTTTTCATGAACAATTTTAGCTTTATTTCTATCTTCTTCTAGTTTAAGAATTTGATCATACCTCAATTGAATGGATGAAGAAGGATTTTCTTCAATAAATTGTACTAGGGCTAATGATGCAAGAGTTAAATTTGATGGTATCACAGCTTCGTTTCCATAGACTAAATTGAAAGGTGAAGTTCCTATTGAAGCTTTTTCAGTGATACGATCAGCCCATAATGCATATACATACATAAATATATTTGAATATTGATCACAGATGTTAAATTTCACAGTGTGTTGCAACAAAAACAACTATTTTTCGATATAAAGTAATTTATTTATTTATCTCTTTATTCATTCTATATTCTACACTACACTACTCTACTTTGAAAAATAAAATATAATTACATATAAGAGTACTTCCAATGAAGCCATTTTCAAAATAAGGCCTCAAGTATGCACATACCCATATTTGAAAAATATATGTTAATAAATACACGGGTATGAGAGACCAAATTCCCTGTTAAGGATGGTTTTAAGAGTTGCCGAAGTGTGGATTGATGTTGCAAGAAAACAACATAGTGAAACCAGCCTTCAATATAGTCTTGATTTCCCATATTTTTCGCATCCTAAAGTTCCGTGACTAAGTCCCAGATTATGTTGATGCTTTCTTCCTTGACCTCATCCTGTGATTTTTGAGGGTCTTCCTCTGCCTTTTTTTTTAGATCTCTGTTCATAGAACCAAAGGAAGAAAAAAAATTCAAACAATTCTTAAAGCTCAAGACCTGGAGCAGGGTGAAACTTCCCTCTCTAGGATGAGAGATTGGGCACTAATAAATTAGCAGAAATAAAATCAAATAAAAAGAAAGCAACTAATGCTCAAGACTTGGAGCATGGTAGCATTTCTCTCCCCATGATAAGAGATTGGGCCCTAAGAAATCAGCAGAAAGAAAATCAAAGAAAAATAAAGCAACTAACACTCGGGACCTAGAGCAGGGTATCATTTCCCTCCCCAGGAAGAGAGATTGGTTCCTACGAAATCAATCAGAAAGAAAAATAGAACAACTATGCTCAATACCTAGAGCAGGGCAACATTTCCCTCTCTAGGATGAGAGATTGATCCTTATATCAATATGAATCGTGTTCTTGCACCTTTGTTAGCCTCCCCGGCAACAACACCAAAATGTTGGTGTCCAAGTGTGAATGAATTTTCAAACCCGTTCCCACATTAATTATCAATCCGGGTGTGTTTGGTTATTGCAAGGCTAACGTGCATAGTATGTGCAGATATAATAGCATAATTCTGATATCAATCGTGGATTCTATAATTTAAAAAAAGCAACAATCATTGTAACAGTAAATAAAGAAATGGCAGAAATAAATTGTAAAACTTAGAATGCATTCACAGAAATAAGAGTATCAGCAAATATATCTACTTTCATAGCAATTGCAAATTATACAAAACATGAAATAGAAATAACAACACACAAGAAATATGTAGCACCTGATCAGAGAGTGTTGGAATAGGGTCTCCTGCAAGCTGCGAAACTTGTCTATTTTGTATATTTTGATTATATTTAGTCTAATGCAGGGGTTTTGGGGTGGGTGAAAGCCCCTAAACCATTGTAAATGGGTCAAGGGTAGACCAAGAGTCTGCAAACCACGGTTTGTGGACCATTGGATGCGTAGGCTAAAATAGTATAAGTAGTTGAACCTTTTTGGGTTGTAGTACAGATTAAGAATGATAAGTGATTGATGCTAAGTGTGAATTGATAGATTTGGTTAGGGTTGTTGGGGAAGGACTCCTGCTGCTGTGTGCATGGATATTCTCTGTCCTATTATATGCGGACCCTGCTGCTGTGTGCACGGGTTGGGATTTGGGTGTTATAAGTGGATCTGAAGGATTAATGAATGTGGAAGTATTGTTGGATGTCTGAATCTGTTGGAATTACTCTGTGATGTTGGTTGATTAATATATGTTAATGTGTTATTGATTTAAGCTACAAATATATTTTTGTTACTTGTTTATACTATGATCTGAGACCGTTCTGTTACATTTCCTGCAAGAAGATCTGGAATAGCTGTGTTATATTTATATAAGTTCACGATCTGTTGATCACTGTAAATATCATTGCTATAGAGCACGTGGATGCGAAGGGAATCTGTAGATCTAGGCTCTGTAATATAAGATCCGATCACTATAATACTGAGTGTAGCTTGGCTTGACTTACCTACCCTCTCTGAGGGTGTGGAAACCTGGTTCCAGTACCCACCCATACTACTTCGGGTGAGACTTTGGCCTGCGCAAGCAGGTCACTGCCGAAAGGGCCAGTAGTATAGGGGTTTGTTGGCAAACAGTGAACCTCCGAACCTGGATCAGGACCTCTCGAGCCAACAAAGAGTGGGCCCAAATCTCTGATCAGGGCTGCGGTAAACTCACAACTTACAAATGGAATAACAAAACATTGTGCATTCAATTAATCGAACATGCTTATGTTACAAATCTGTCTCTTCTACCCTCTATGCCTTCTCCTATGCGTTCTATCCTCCGTTCTCTCTGATTTGTGTCCCTTTAAATATACAAACAAAAAAGGGAAATAGACTGATTACAAAATCTCAATAAGCAAGATGAGATCTGAAAGATCTTTCCATCATGATTCAGCTGGCACAAGTCGAATCTGACAATTACAATTGGGGCAATTTTGGAAAATGGCCACAACAGAAAATATGTAAATATGTCCTTTGAAGAACCCTGTGTTTCTCTTAATCAAGACCAAATTTTGGAAAACTAATCATTCAAAAACTAATTTGGTTCGTTCTGCACAAAACCCATGTTTCAGATTTTTAGGATTCTTCTCCATTTGCCCGAAACGTTCAACGCAAAATTGTCTTTTGTTATTCCAGCAAATTTCTGAGTTGGAATATTTAATTATCAACCGAAGATCAAATCTGAAATCTGGAAGAGATCTTGGAGACTAAAATAGTGAGTTATGTTATAGCAAATTCATTAATAAACCATCATTGGAAAAATCATGCATAATAGTCATTAATTTATTAAAATAAAGGAGAACAAGTATTATTTATCCAAAAGAGCATAAATAATTATGAAATTAAATTATATAATAAATTATGATAAATAATGTGATCAAAGAACATCAGAAATGGATGAAATGAATGTTAAGAAGTGATAATAATAATACAAATTAGAGGCGCAACAACTAGGAATTGTGTTAAAAAGGTCAAAAAATATAGGCCATAAAACAGTGAAAAAAGGCTTGACTTATGGTCATTTACCTCATCTTATGATCATAACCTAGACAGTCTCCACTACAACAACAAACAGTGAATTGTTAGCAAGTGGACAAGTGTTTGTAGCTAGGATCAGTAGCATAGATACCTATGGAGAAGACCTCGGACCATTGAAAAAACCTTGTTGGATATCCCGAGTATTCTAGAAGGTGTCTTTGAAGGAGTTTTGGAACCATTTTGAGGACATTCCTCTGATATGTCAAATAAAAAAATTTAGACTATATTGTGGGCATTATTAAGAGAACCTGATGACATTGTTGTAGACTTATTGAAGCATCCTTCAAGCAGTAGTATTGAGGTACCTCTATAAAACTCATTGTGCATGTTATCACTTAGAAAATTTGAAACATTATTTGACATGTTCATAGAGTTCATATGTCAAAGGTATGGTTATAGAGTTCATTTGTCACAAGTTGGTAAAGGTTTTTTTTTTTTTTTTTTTTTTTTTTTTTTTTTTTTTTTTTTTTTTTTTTTTTTTTTTTTTTTTTTTTTTTTTTTTTTTTTTTTTTTTTTTTAATATTAACCTATCCTAAGGTTTAAACCCACCTCCATTCAATTCATATCATGTCCCATCATTCATCATTGCTGACATACTTCATTTCCCAAGATTTTGAATTCAAAAAGGTCACTTTAGCCAGTTTTTCCTCTTTTCGTAGCGTTTTACATTGTAAAAAGACAATTTTCGCTACGAAATTGCCTAATAGTTTCATAGCGAAACTATCACAAAATGAACTAGCCACGCTACAAAAAATGATTTTTCTGTCTATCTTGTCAAATCCGGTGCAAGGTGTCAGTCCATGATTAGAAGAGTTAGGGTGGATGTCATTCGAGTCAGTTAGGGTTAAATCAAGGTACAAAGGTCATGTATGAGGTCATCATTACTGTTTTTAACATATATGAGTCATGATTAAGGCATGATTTGTCATCAAAACTTTAAAACATTACCCAACTGAGTCTTTTTCATTCTTCGCTTCATCTTTGCATGTTATTAAGTACTGGAGAGTTGTTTCACCAAGCCAAGTTGGTTGCTGGAATTTTCAAAAGTTGCAGGTGTCACTAATCAAGTGAGGTAGAGAAAGTATAAAATTACCATGGCTACAAATAAGAAGACCAACAAAGGTGGTCACTGCCTCAGATATGAGCCAATAGACATGAATTTTTTGAATGAGGACCCAACTGCATTGGAATTATTTAGAAGAACACTGGATCAACTTCAAAGGTGGGAATGTTAAATCTTATAGTAACACCTGAAACCATTGCAGCAACAACAGGAATCCCTAGAGGAGGAGAGAAATTGTTCAAAGGTATCAAGTTCACCATGCAGGATTGTAAAGAATTCATCAAGACAGAGCATAGTGAAATTTATCTCACAAATTCTATCCCAAGGAACTACATGAAGGAAAATTACTCAAAGTTGTTGCTGATCATTCAAAAGTACTTCACCTGTGAAGGGAGGTATCACATGGTTTATTCCTACCACCTTAGGCTTCTGCTGCATTTTGTGGGTAAGAGGTCTCTTGATTTTCCTTTTTATTTATACAGAAGCTTTACTAAAATGTCATACAAGGTTCAAGTTAAATCAAAAGGAAATGAAACCTCTCTTTTTCATCATGGTTTGATCAATTTGTTGGTGTTAGAGGATTTAAAAATATTAGGCAAAGATTGGTCATCTTTTCTGTTCATAAGTGGTTTTTAAGTAGATGCTATCACTCCTAAAAGAACTCCCAAACCTAGATATATCCCATCACTTCAGCGGTAGAGTATTCAAAACTAGTGACTATGGAGACAGAGCCTTTGCAGAAGGCTGACACACCCAAAGTTACACCTGCAAAACAAAAGCCAACAGTTAGCAAACATGGCAACAAGAGGGTTACAAGGAGCCAAAAAGTAGCTAAAGGTAACTTAGAGGACATCTTGGATGCCATTGATTTTGAAGAAACTCCCATAGTCCAAGATGAATACATAGATGAGGGAGGAAGGAAGCTTAAGAAAGGAAAAACAACTAAGAAGTTAGAATTTGCAAGTGATGATGCTGGATTTATGTTTCAAGCTAGAAAACCAATGACAAGACATGCCAGAAAAGTCTTGGAAAGTAGCAAAGAAACTCAGAAGGTCAGTGAAACTTCACAGCCACCACCAAGCATCATTGACCTCTCCTCGCCTACAAAAGAACAATTAGTCATCAAAAAAAAGAAGGGAAAAGAGAAAATCAATGAGAAGTCAGAAGTTGAAGTCCTTAAGGAATAGTTGAAAGATGCAAGTGAAGAGATATCAATCTTGAGGAAAGAGGCAAAGAAACATAAAGCTGAAAGAGTGAAGTTTGAATAGATGAGAAAGATTTGGGAGGATTAAGTCACAAGTGTCTCTAAGACCTTGGACAACACAAAAAAACTGATAAAGTGGACTTAGCCACTAACAAAAGAGGTCAAGCATATCAAAAAGGTAAACCTACATTTCCAATCTAAGAATAGGACACCGAAGGACCAAGTCAAATACCTTCAAGAACAATCAGAACTGATTCATGAAGAGCTAGAGAAGAAAGGTTTTAATATGACTATGGTTGAGGAGCCCATAGCTCAAGTGATCATAAATGAAGAAGAAACAACACAAGAGCCATAATATGGGATTAAATATGCTTTAGAGGGTTCATTACATGCATAAAATCAAGTTTTTACAGCAGGAGGTCATTTTATGAAGACAATTTTGAATTATGTAATTTCTACACTTTTACATAGTTTTGTAGCATTTCCTAGGCTTAAAGCTAGGAAAACGCTACGAAAAAACCTGTAGCAGCATTTTTGCCTCTAAAGTCACTTTTTACAGTTTTCAAGGAGGGATTTTGATGATGGTGATGTTTCATGACTTGGTTGACACCATGGAACAACAAAGGAGCAAGGTTATTGGGTGCAGAAGCTACTTTTTCAACCCTACCAAAGCTCGCTACGAAACTGTCCTGTTTTCGTAGTGAGTTATTTTTGAAGGTTTTGGAGCATCTTAATGGCAGTTTTGGACAACTAGACTCCTCCAGTATGTCAAGGGACCTTAACATCAAATATTTATGACTCGAAGGAAGTTTTGTGGAGACAGGTCATCAGCTAAAGCTCTCGTTAAAGATAAGGGTTATGCATTCCTGAAAAATAGGGTTTTGTTCCACATGTCTAGGAGAGTCTTAAATATGTAAAGTGGAAATGAACCTATCATGTATCTTTTGAGCATGTGATGCTTATTTTGTAACTTTTATGTAACCATTTCACAAAATAAAGTAGAGTATGTAATAAATAGGAGTTAGACTCCTATTAGCAAATGTCTTCTTTAAAGGTGTAGTTGTCAATTTCTTGTTAGAAGTCATGTTTTTTAGTTATGTGATGTGTCATAGGAGAATTCAATGAATCTAGCCACCAGGAAGATCATCCTTGTTGTAAGAATGTCTATTTAAAGACAAAGCATTGAAGTAGTGAGGGGTTGGATATTTTTTTGCACCAAACTGCTGCTTTATGTATTTTGACTTATATCAGTAGTACAGAGTGACTTTCTTCTTGACGGACCTGAGATTCTGTTGGGGTTTTTAATGTCTTATTGATCTATATCTTATGTTTTACCACTTGCAGTGGATTTCATTTCTATTACTCATAATTCATAACTCTATGCTCTGACTTCCTTTAGTAATGAAATGATTGTGTTTTCCTATGTTTTATGAGTGAATTGCCTTTGCTAAAGACCTCTATCTGCCTCAGCTTCCATGTCAAGAAAAATTTCCACTGAAACTACTGATTGTTGACTCCATAATACCCAATGGTAGCAAACCTGCATTCTTTCAACCTGCAATCATAAAAAACAAGATACAATTTCTATAGAGTTATACATTGTTGGCAATATGATGCAGAGTGTTGTCCTTGATGGCAACCCACTGAATAAAGATGAAGACATGAGATTGTTGACATGTGTTGTCCTTGATGGAAAACCACCTGATGGACTTGGTAAATGATGTAAATCTAATATGAAATGATGTTTGATAGCAAATATGATGCTGAGTGTTGTCCTTGAATGGCAACCCACTTGATGAAGTTGTGCTTGATAGAATATGTCTTGATGAACTAAATCTGATGTATCTACAGTGAGTACAGAAGGCAATGAAGAAAGGATTTCAGCATGTGCTAAATCTATGGTGAAAAGAGTATGTCTCGGGGGGCGAACACGGGGACATGTCTAGGGAGAAGTGTCGTATGCACGGGAACAATATGAAATTCGCATGAAAAAAGCACTTACAAAGTGCAAAACCAGTAACCACCATGGTGGCTGACCATTGTATTGGGTAATGATTCATTCAAAATGACCGCTCAGAATACCATCGAAGTAATGGCGCTTTGGGCTCGAAGTATTGTTTTGCTCATGGTACGTAAAGGCAAACCTACATGTAATAGAAGAATGGCTGTGAAATCACATGTATGGGTGCAAGATGTCTGAGCTTGAATGAATACTTCTCTCTGAAGGATATCTGAATGGAAAGGGTTACAGTTGAATGATAGATCTGAATGTATGATGCACCAATGATGAAGAAGGGGATCTAGATCTGAAATGTACTTATATTTGCTAGATCTGTTTATGAAATGATTAGATCTGTGATGAGGCGAACATCTGTCTAAGGTAAAGGGTAAAATATGAAGTGATGTATATGTTCTGAAGAATTGCAATGACCTAAATATCTTAAGAACCATACGCTAGTTCACCGCAGAGGAAGCGCGTATATACGCAGCTTCGCTAAAGAGAAAGCGCATATGCGCAATGAAATTAGCTCTGTAATTTGTACAGAAGTATACGCGGGTTTGTATGGTAGAAGACGCGTATATACGCGGTATCAGTGAAAGGAAAGCGCGTATGCAAACTAGGGTTTGCTGAAGCATGGGGAATGAAATGTCTGATCCGTTCGGGCCGTGTTGCCGCCATCTCGTATTCTGCGCTCCGAGTTAACTGTTTTTGCATTGGTTGTATGATGAAGTTAAACATGGAGTGGGTCCGTCCGAAACACGAAGTGAAACGGGCCTCGCAAGTTGTGTTCTAAAGGAAGCTTTTAATCCGGCGGTGTTCATTGTTATGGTCCACAGAGGTGCCGAGGGTTGTAGCCACTGTGTGGGGTCGAGCTCCCTCCGTGAGGCCGTAAACGAGACTGGGGGGTCGTAGCTCCTTCCAGGAGGCCGGTAAACGTCCAGACTGTGGGGTCGAGGTGCTCCCTCCAGAGAGGTCAAACGAGCGTTAGGTGGGTGCCTGCGTGCTGGTAGGAGTCTGCGCCAGCACATATGTTGTAAGATGTTTTCTCTATAATAAAATATTGAACGCTGAGCAACTGCAGCGGTGGTTTTCTCCCGACTTGGGTTTCCACCTAAAATCCTGGTGTTCATGTGCGATTCTTATGTGTGATGGTTTATTATGTTCTTACTGCACATGTTTATTGTTTATAGAACATCTAATGAATGAATGATGGAATGATATAAGTGAAGAATTAATGGCATAATTAGATCTCTATGTATACGCGAATTTTATGAAGGATATCCGCGTGTATATGCTAGTTGACTTCAGCAAAGTAGCGTATGGGTTTTAGAAGTAAGAAAAAGTAAAAATTTTTGAATATGCAGTAAATACTGATTCACCCCCCCCTCTCAGTATTTTTCCCAACAATTGGTATCAGAACAGGTTCTTCTGCAGAAGCTTGATCGCTTGAAGGAGATCCGTCGCAATGGGAAGTCAAGAAGGAGTGATGTCTATAAAGCCACCTCTATTCAATGGAAGCAATCTGATATTCTGGAAGGTACAAACAAAAGCATATTTGCAAAGTCTTGGTGCAGATGTATGGGCAATCGTGGAAGAAGGTTATCAATACCCGACAAGTATTCCTACTGATGCAGCGGAAAGGAAGAAGTATGAAATCAATGCCAAAGCAGTAAATGTCTTATTAGGAAGCATGTCTGAACCAGAATTTGCTAAAGTGATGCATCTACATTCAGCAAAATAAATATGGGACGAAATCATTCTAAGCTATGAAGAAGACACGAAGGTAAAAAGTGCAAAACTCAAAACTCTTAGAATTGAATATGAAAATTTGAAGATGCATAGTGATGAGAGTATTTCCCATTTCTTCTTACGTCTGGATGATATTGTAAATCGAATGAGAAATTTGGGTGAAACCATAACTGATACTACTTTGGTGGAAAAATTCTTAAGATCCATGACTTCAAAATTTGACTCTAAAGTTTCAGCTATTGAAGAAAGGCAAGATCTGCAAACTCTTACTATTGTTCAATTACATGGTATTCTGACTGCCTTTGAAATGAGACAAGGAGGTCCTTCTCAAATCAGAGAAACTACTTTTAAGGTATCTGCAAGAGGAAAAGAAAAGGAAGTTGTCAAAGAATCTAGCTATATATCCGATGAAGAAGAAGCGAATTTCGTGAGAAAACTCCAACTAGGAACTGGAAGATTCAAAGGTAAGCTTCCTTTCAAATGTTTTGAGTGTGGAAAAGTTGGTCACTATGCTGCTAAATGTCCTTATAGAGAAAAACATGGTAAAGTGAAACAATTTGAAAAGAGGAAGAGTTATTATGCAAATGAAGATGATGATGAAGTGTCCAGTGAAGATGAAGAAGATTCTGACCATGATCTGAAAGTACTCATGGAAAAGAAGCAAAAGAAGAAGGCTACTCGAAACAAGAAGATATCTCAGAAAACTTGTATAGCAGAAATTGAAGAAGATGAATCAGATAGTGATTGGGGTCCTTGTAATACTCTTCTTTGTGCAAACAATAGTGAAGATAGTGAAAGTAAAGTGGTGGATCTAGAAGAAGCTATCAAGATCAAAGTTGAAGAACAAAAAAAGGAAATTGATAAGAAAGATTCTATCTACAAAGAGATGATCTCTCAAATGAAAGATCAAATAGAAATGCTGAATGGACAGGTGGACAAGTATCAAAGGTTTCATACTTATGCATCCAATCGAATTAAAGAACTAGAAGCAAAAATCAACGATCTAAATGCAGATCTTGAAAAATCAAGCAAGAAGAATGAAGGACTTGAAGCTGCAATCATCTCTCTGCAAGCAGATCTTGAAGCATCAAGTAAGAAGAATGAGGAACCTCTAAAACCATTTGAAAAGGAAGGCCTTGAAGCAGAAATCATCTCTCTCAAAGAAGATCTAGAAAAATCAAATAAGAAGAATGAAGAGCTGCAACAAACATGTGAAGAAAACGAAAATTGGTTGAAAGAAGAGATTCTAAATCTGAAGGATCAAGTAGAAGATGGAAGAAGGAAAGAAGAAAGCATGACAAAGCAATGTCAAGCCTTCGAGGTTGAGGTAAACATTCTCAAAGGTAAATTAGAAGAAAAGGTTAAACTTTTGAGGTTTCAAGATAGTACTAATATTTTGGACAATATTCTGAGTAATCAAAGGTCTCCTGCTATCAAACTTGGTCTTGGTTTCCATGAAACTGTTAAAGGAGAATCTAGCTCACAAGGAAGTGCTAAAAATTCAGAGGATGTCAATGCAAAACTTGAAGTGTTGAAAGAAACAAAAGGTCAACCAACAATGATAAAATCTCAAAGGAAATCAGTCAATAAAGTTGAATGCTTTAAATGTCATAATTATGGGCATGTTGTAGCAAATTGCAGGAGCAGATCATTTCAGCCTCAATCAAACAGTTCCTACATAGAAAGGTACTTTGGTTTCTTCAAGGGATATTGTTTTTCATGTAACAAGTATGGACATAAAGCAACTGATTGTAAAAGGAGGAAGAATAGAAATACTCATTATGATTCTTATGTTTATTTCTCTGGCCACATGAGATGTTATGCTTGTAATAAGTATGGACATGTAGAAAAAGAATGCAGGATGAACAGATCTGGGAAAGTGGACAATTTTCAGCACACAGTTGGAAAGCTCAAGCAAATTTGGAAAAAGAAGGAGGACCGATCATAAACGTAGGGAATTCTGACCCTACTGCAGTCATCCGCTTCTGAAGCTGACTTTTCTTATTGACTGCAGGAATGATGTGGGATACATTATGAGATTTAGTAATGTATCATCACAGGGGGAGCAATGTATGATGTCTCTCATGATTGATTTGATTATTTTGGTTATATGTATTTCTGACAGAGCATCTGATATGAAGAAGACAGGTACAGGAAGTACAAGTTCAGGGGGAGATGAAGGAATGTGAAAATTTTCTATGCTTCACTTTCCATACGCGGGTTCTATTAACAAAAGTTGCGTATACACGCGAGTTCCAGTAGACACACTCGCGTATGCATTGATGATAAGAGAATTTATATGATAGCTGAAGATCTGGAGCAGAGGTTCAAAGGGAGCATCAGTCTGACTGTTAATAACTGTATTATTGACTCAATATCATCTTAGTTTCTCAGTTCTAAATAATGATGATATGATACATGGTTTCTTATGTTGAAGATTGTGGATGAGTCATGTTTGCTTTTTGATGAAGAGTATTCATTGTTGAGATGAAAGTCTTATAATTCGGAGATAAGGGCAGTTCATGCAGAGATTGTTGCTGATGACTTACTGATGAACGTATTCAGGTTGCACAAGTTAAGAAGGAGCACTGGTTCAGGGGGAGCAGCAGATTGAATACTAATGATTGCATTGTTGGAAATATGACTGCTTATTCTTTGGTTTTTGTGATACTCATGCTCAAATGATGATGACTTGGTACATGGTTTATTATGATGAAATTTTGAGCCCTAGTTGCTGATAAGTATCTTTTGTGCTCACACATGGATGAGTTGGATGTCGTTTGATTCAGAAATAAGAATAGATCATGCAGAGTTTGTTACTATGGTTGAGATATTTTGCCTACATATGTTACTTCATGTTAAATCTTGAAGATCTTGATGATATTAGACCACATGGATGATTGCTTGACACATATTTGAAGATGTTGTTCTGGTATGATAATCTCTCTTGGAAAGATTGTATTGATGTTGCAAAGAATCTGAAGGCTTGGTTACTAATGTGCTTATGCTACAACCGTTGGATGACGCTTGAAGACACAACTACACTGTTCTATCTATCTGTAGTCCAGGGAAGCATTCAAATATCCCAGAAAGAAGTTGAACACTGTCGTTTTCTCACAAGAGGATCAGATCTGGTTAAAATATAGAAGATGGTATTGGATACGTGGGTTTCCTGAAACACAGTCGCGTATATACGTGAGTTCATGCACATAAAACCGCGTATGTCTGGTTGCTGACATTTCTGTTTGGAATCAGCTCTCTTCAGCACAGCTGCAGTGCTGTTTGGTATCTCTGATACTGCTTGGTATCTCTGGTGGTGTTCCAGTTCTCATAATTCTATTTCTAATGTTTTGATAAAGATGCTTTGATGATTTGTTGGTAAAAGTGTTTTAGATGCACAGATTCAGGGGGAGCATTAGCCTTGCTGAGTATAATGCATTGTTGGCATTATGATGGTTCTGAAATATGTTCTCTTTCTTGAGGACCTTCTGGTGTTGGTCTTAAAGTTATATTTGTAGTTTGATGAAAAGGCCATGTAGAGATCCATGATGTAAAATTGTAATATTCAGTCATGTAAGGACTTGATAAATTTGTAAACCCGCTTGGTTGGGTAGCTGAGTCAAATTTTGTAAACCCACTTGGTTGGGTAGCTGAGTCAAATTTGTAAACCCACTTGGTTGGGTAGTTGAGTCTCATATGTAAATCCACTTGGATGGATATTTGATGTAAGTATGAGTCATTGGTGATAGGAAATTCATAGAGTCATGTACTCCATTGGAAAATATGTTTGAAGATTCAGCATGAACTCAAGGGGAGTTTGGTCACTTCAGTATACATCAGATCTGCAGAACGCTTCTTCTACATGAGGAGAAAAGGGGGAGAGTGTGTTGGTTTTGATCCACCCTTTGCCCTTGATGTCAAAGGGGGAGAGTGACATGGTGTTTGAATGAAGTTAATGGTGTCAAATAATGGGGAGAATGACATGGTGCCATTGTATTCTTAATGTACCTATCTGTTGTGGTAACCAAACACCATCGTGGTTGCCATCAAGTCCAAAGGGGGAGATTGTTGGCAATATGATGCAGAGTGTTGTCCTTGATGGCAACCCACTAAATAAAGATGAAGACATGAGATTGTTGACATGTGTTGTCCTTGATGGCAAACCACCTGATGGACTTGGTAAATGATGTAAATCTAATATGAAATGATGTTTGATAACAAATATGATGCTGAGTGTTGTCCTTGAATGGCAACCCACTTGATGAAGTTGTGCTTGATAGAATATGTCTTGATGAACTAAATCTGATGTATCTATAGTGAGTACAGAAGGCAATGAAGAAAGGATTTCAGCATGTGCTAAATCTATGGTGAAAAGAGAATGTCTCAAGGAATACGCGGATATGTCTAGGAGAAGTCGCGTATGCACGCGGGAAACAACGTGCCAAGTCGCGTATGGGAAAAAGCGCTCATAAAGTGCAAAACCAGGGGTAACCACCATGGTATTGACCCATTGTATTGGGTAATGATTCGTCTAAATGACCCCGTCCAGAAATACCATCGGAAGTAATGTAGTTTTGGGCTCATGGTATTGTTTTGGCTCATGGTATTGAAAAAGGGGCTCATGGTATTGAAAAAGGGTAAACCTATATAAAGAGAAGAAATTCATTGTGCAAATCATGAGTGTGGGTGCAAGATGTCCGAGCTTGAATGAATACTTCTCTGTGAAGTATATCTGTATGGAAAGGGTAAAGGTTTGATGATAGATCTGAATCTATGATGCACCTATGAAGAAATGATGAAGCGGGATATCTAGATCTGAAATGTATCTGTATTTGCTAGATCTATTTATGGAATGATTAGATCTGAGATAAGGCGAACATTTGTTTGAAGTAAAGGGTTAAATCTATGTGATGTATCTGTTCTAAAGAATTGCAATGACCTAAATGTCTGAAGAACCATACGCTAGTTCGCCGCAGAGGAAGCGCGTATATACGCGGCTTCGTTGAAGAGAAAGCGCGTATGCGCAATGAAATTAGCTCTGTAATTTGTACAGAAGTATACGCGGGTTTGTATGGTAGAAGACGTGTATATACGCGGTATCAGTGAAAGGAAAGCGCGTATGCAAACTAGGGTTTGCTGAAGCATGGGGTATGAAATGTCTGATCTGTTCTGCTGTGTTGTTGCTATCTGTATTCTACAGTTCTGAGTTGTCTGTTTCAGTTTGGTTGTATGATGGAGCTTAAATATGTGGAGTGGGTCCAGTCTGAAAATATGATGAAACGTGACCTGCAAGTGGTGTCCTAAAGGAAGCTTTGGATCCAGTGTGAAAATTGATGAAACGTGGTCCATAGAGGTGTTTAGGGTTGTAGCCTTCAGTTAGGGGGCCGTAGCTCCCTTCCAGGAGAGGCTGGTAAACGAGAGCAGGGGGTCGTAGCTCCCTTCCAAGAGAGGCTGGTAAACGAGTCAGGGGGTTGGAGCTCCCTTCCGTGTGAGGTCAAACGAGACCGGGGGTCGTAGCTTCTTCCGTGAGTCGGTAAACGAGATCGTGGGGTCGTAGCCTTTCCGAGAGGTCGGGTAACCAGGCCACAGGGGTGCCCGCGGCTAGAGAGTCTCACACAAACATATGTTGTAAGATGTTTTCTCTACAATAAAATATTGAAGGCTAAGCAACTGCAGCGGTGGTTTTCTCCCGACTTGGGTTTCCACCTGAAATCCTGGTGTTCATGTGTGATGTTTATGTGTGATGGTTTATTCTGTTCTTACTGCACATGTTTACTGCTTATATAAAATCTAATGAATGAATGATGGAATGATATAAGTGAAGAATTAATGGCATAATTATATCTCTGTGTATACGCGAGTTTTATGAAGGATATCCGCGTGTATACGCTAGTTGGCTTCAAAGAAAGTAGCGTATGGTTTTAGAAGTAAGAAAAAGTAAAAAGTTTTTCAATATGTGCGTAAATACCGATTCACCCCCCCCCCCCCTCTCGCGCATTTTTCCCACACATCTAGCACTTCCATTAACCAATATCAGAAACTTTGAGAGAGCCCTCGTAATTGCCACAAACTTCGCAAAAATCTTGTTTGAAACATTACATAGAGTTGTCCTCTGATCATCTGCCAATCAAGTACAATTTTTGATAATATTTTGGTGCATCTTCCGGAGCTCGAAGATACATTTCTTCGAAAATTTTGGGAAGCTAAACCCTTGAAGGTGGTGAAAATGTTGTTCGAGGTCGTAACTACCTCGTAATCCATTCAAAATTTTCATGTTCAAAAGTGGCTTCAAAAAGGAGATATACGAGGAGTAATCCTGACCTATATCCACCTACAATTGTGGATAATCCAAACACAATTTACAGAGGCATTCAAGGCATTTCTGCAAAATAAGGTACTCCATTACACATGAAAGCCTTGTCCTCTAAAGTTCTAAGAAGTCGTGAAGATAAAAATTTTGATGATAAAATTCAGGAAGTCTTGTTTAGGTCTGAAAATGAAAAAATAATTGACTTAAATTATCTTAAACCTACATAGAAGAGGTATTGTTACCTCATCCTTAGTGACCCAAAAGGTTAAAGAAGAGTTTTGGGAAGCAATCACATCAGATTTATTGTTAGAAAGGGAATCTTTGGATAGGTTTAAGGAACTAGACCCATTTGAAATCTTGATAAGAAGTAAATATGGTTTCCCTTTACCTGACTAGAGTTCAATTGTAACTAGACAACAAAGACGAACCAGCCCCCCTCCTAACAGTCCCTCTTCCTCTACTACTATTGTCCCTATAACTACCATATTTCTAGTCATCATGACAGGAAATTTGCCACCTCCACTTGCTGTTGCACCTTCTAGGTATGGCCCTCTTGTTCTCCCAGCTGTCCTTAATGCCCTTCCTAGCAAATACTCTGCTAAAATCAAAACTTAGGGAAGTGATGAAGAGATTACAGCTGAAGAACATGTAGACTAGTTTAATGACTTCATAGACATGGAGGAGGTTGACCATGAGGATGTCAAGATGAGATTATTTTCTTAGATATTTACTGGTGAGGTCAGAAAATGGTTCAAAGCCCTTGCTCCAGGAATCCTGCATAATTGGAATGAATTTGAAGATAGCTTCTTGAGAAAGTGGGGAAATATAAACAACCCTATACAAGCCATCACTGAGTACAATAGCTTGAAAATAGATGTTGATGAAATTGTTAAAAATTTCTCGAAGAGATCTAATAAAATTTATGACTCCATCCCTGCCCATATTAAGCCTCCTCTAGGAGCATCTCAACTTAGATATGCTGAGGCCTTTGATTATAAATTTTCTATCCTGCTAAGAGAAAGAGAATCCCCTTCACTAGCTGAAATGAAAAATGATTTTGTGAAGGTGGAGGTTAATATGATAGCACCTAAAAAGTCCAAGATGGGAAAGACAAAATTGAAAGAAGAAGATAAGCCTTCCACCTTAGATGACAAATTTGACTCCATGATGAAGACAATGGAAAAAAGGATGGATAGGCTTGCCCTTGGGAATGCCTTTGCCGCTCTTGAACAACATGAACCTCAGTTTAGAAATCCTTGGTTCAGAAGACCTCAAAACCAGCAGAGACCAAGGGAAAACATAAATCAGCCTAACCCTCAAGTAAGACCTCATTTTCAACAAAATTTAGTTGATGAAGAAGATCAGCCTGAACTACCAGAAGACTCTATTCATTGCTTGGATGAAAACATGTCAAGGATGTTTTTGACTAAGGAAGAACATGATGAGTCCTATCATGATCTTAACAAGGGTGAGGAACCATCTGATTACCTTAAAGGATATCAACATGCAATCTTTGAGATGCATAAACAATACAACCTCATAAACAAAAATGTTCCAATTACTACAAATAAAGCATAGCCCAAGAAATATGCCCCTAAAGGTGTTGATGTTAGAAAAGATCCACCACCTCCTCCTTCGTTAAAGATATTGAGAAAATTAACAATATATCTCTCACATCTTTAAAACTTTTCACTAAACTTATTGGCATCATTTATATCCAATTTAAAGTGAGAGTAATATTCAAATGTATGTTAGCGTTAGTATAATATAGTTAGAAAACTTAATATGAGAGAAAGTAAAGCGAAGGAGGATATATCAGATTCAATACATAACTATCATGCACACAGACACCAGATATAAGTGGAAACCCATAACGGGAGAAAACCACATCTTATTATTGTTGTGATGCAAAGGCAAGCTCCTACTCCCTCTCACCAACCGAGGTTTTCTGTGCACCAACCCAAGGTGGAGGCTCTATCCTCACCCCGCAAGCTACAACTTGCAAGGAAGCACCAACTCCCTTCGATTTTCTGCAGGAACCAACCTACAGGAGGCTCCAACCTCAGTCAGCTACAACTGACAGCTATCAAGCTGAAACTTGATAGGGAAGCTCCAACTTCCTCAATTTTCAAAACTGAATGTTTGCTGATTTACCTCAGATATCAGGTTTGTTCTGTAGCTTCTCTTTCTGCTCTTCTTTTAGTCTTCTCTGCCTTACGCTTCTATACTCTGCCTTCTCTAGATTTATTCTCTCTAACCTTACCTTGCATATCCAGATGATATTATTTATAAGACTTTTCTTGTGACTGTTAACATTCCTCAAAGAATTTGTAATGGATAGCCATACCTCTTCGCTTTCTGCCTTTTCATTTATTTTCAGCTCACTCAGAAAAAGTAGGTGCTTATTTTAATATTATAGTGGGATCTTTTTTTTTCCTCCGGAGACTTGCCAATGCATCACAACAATATAAATAAAAATATTACAATGAGAACTCTCGCTCACTCATTCAGCCTCTTGGCTAGCTGCGCATTTGTCTTTTCTTTGACTGTGTTTGTCTTTTTTGTCCTCTACTGTGGTGTAACTGTTGCATACGCGTAATTGTGACTTTTATATCAGCTCATTGTAAATCTGGACAAATTCCAACCCTTTTCATGACATGAGTGTCTTGTTGATGTGGCGAGTTCCGCAGGCCGGAACATACATATATCACAATTGTATTACGTTAATAATCGCCCTCCTTAAGTTGAGGTTCGTGGGTCCACAAAATACGACGACGAATAGCGTTTTATATATATATATCTATGTGTGTGTGTGTGTGTGTGTATGTGTGTGTGACAGTCATTAACATATATATATATAACCCAACATTGTCTCTTGGCTTAATTATAAGATGATTTAATCATACAACTGCCCCTTTAATACACCTTAACATACTCTCAAAGACATACAAAAGCTTGTTTTAAAACATATAAAACTCCTTTAGGGCCCACTTTCTTCATGCTTTCCGATGCATTGACTTTCCTCCGATTGCAATTGATTGCTCCTACTCCAATTGCGATTAATCGCAATCGCAACTTCAAATACTCCGATGTGATTGAGTCACTTTTAAGTTCTTCTGATTGCGTTTAATCGCAATCGCAACTCGAGTTTGCATGTTCCGATGCCCTTCTCTAACTCCGATGCGATTGGAACATGGAACTAAAAAAATTTGTTAATCATAATTTATAAGCCCATCGGGTCCGGGCTTCAATCGCAATCGCAAGTTTTTGGTTGGATGTTCCGATTGGCCCATAATACGATGCTCCAATGCGATTAGGCCGGAATTCAATATGTATTAACCACCATTTATACCCCCATCGGGTCCGAACTCTTAATCGCAATTGCAAGACTTTTAATATGTGTTGCGATGGTTTGTTTCTTTCCAATGCGATTAAGTCGGATTTCAAACTTATCAAGCCACTGTTTATATGCCCTATTGGGTCCAGAACTCAATCGGAGCTCTTGTCACTATGTTCCGCTGCCAACCTTTTCTCCGATGTGATTAAGTGAGGGTCCCACTTTATATTACTTCCTTTCCATTGATCATAACACGCTCCACTTAAATATATATATTAATGTATATGCCTTGGACCATTGCAAAATATGAAATGCGTGGCATTTAAATGTATTGTGATGGATATATATATATATATATATGTCCTCCAGCGGGTTAGGCGATTTCCGGAATAATTTTTGTATAAGTATGTAATGCCCATCGGGTAATGATTCTCGAAATATTATATATCTATCCTCCGGGTTGGGCGATTCTTGGAATTATAACGGCTCTGCTCCCGCCTATCTCTCGCCGTCGTCGTCTTCCGCCTTTGCCTTCGGCTTCGCTGGGTTGCTGCCCGCCCGCCTACTTCCTCCGTTTGCTTTTTGCCGCTCCACGGAACCGTCTTTTTGTCTCCTTGTAACCGTTCGTCCTCGCATCTTTCATTTTGCCATCACGACAACCATAGCAACACAAACCTCGAATTTCATTTATCTATGATGTTGAAACTGAATTAGGATTAGCTATTCTTTTCAATGAACTAATTGATGAAGCAAAAGATGAAAAGAAATCAAAAATTCAGGAGGTTGAAAATCAGCAAGCAGAAAACTAGAAAATCATTGAAGAAAATGCAAAAGGTTGGCGGTTGTTACACTTTGATGGATCGACAGGAAGAGAGGGGGCTGGAGCAGGAATTTGGATCACAACTCCAAAGGATGAAAGTAAGTTCTATTCTCTCAAACTGAACTTTGATTGCACAAATAATATGGCTAAGTATGAATCTCTATTTTTGGGTTTAGAAATTTTGAAAATATTGGGGGCCCAAAAGATTTATGTTTGTGGAGTTTCTGAATTAGTTATTAAACAATTTTAGGGTGTATATCAAACCAAGGATGTGAGAATGAGAGCATAAAGAAAATTGATCTTGGATATGTTAGAAAAATTTCAAGAATACTCATTCATTGTGAAGACTAGGGACCAACACTTAGTAGATGACTCCCTAGTTGTTTCTGCGTGTCTGTTTGTTATCCCTGCACATTCAAATGAAAGATATGAGGTTGAAGTTCGTCATAGGCCTGCTATCCCTAAAAATTTAATTCAATGGAAAGTTTTTGACGATGACCAACAAGTCAAAAACTTCATAGAATTGAAAGAGGAGTTTGAAAGAACACAAGTAGATCAACAAAACATGCTTGCTGAAACTAAGGGTAATTCTGAAGTGTTGTAGCTGAAGAATAATTCTATACCCAAAGGTCTCATCCCACTTGAAAATATTTTTGACCAAAATGATGTGTTCAAGTCTCCTAGGATACAAGCTGATGATGAAGAGGTAGAGAGTTGTAACCTTGGTATAGTAGCAATGCCAAAAATGATCAAAATTTTTAAGTTTCTTTCTGTAGATATGAAACATAAATATATTGAGATGATGAAAAGGTTTAGATGTTTTTGCATGGTGTTATGCTGATTTAATGAAATATGATCCTACTATTATTCAGCATACCATTCCTATTAAAGAAAATGAAAAGCCTTTCAAACGGAAACTGAGGAGGATTAATAAGGGAAAATTTTAAGAACCCCCATAAATTATATGTATAATAAATGGGTGAATCCCCATGATACATAGGAAAATTGGAAGGCGATTTATTAATAATATAATATGTATATATAATTTTTTTGGCGAATCTCTCATGAGATTATATTATCTTGTAAAATCATGGCGAATCACCAGTAAAAATGGCAAATCACTAGTACAAAATGGTGAATCATTGTCTAGTGGAGTTTGGGGTGTTGGTTCCAATGAATATATGGTAGTTGAACCAGGAGTTGAAGGAAGTGAACCACCGAGGCCAAGCATGGCACATGGTGACTCATGAGGGAAGTAGTTCTCGTGCAGTTTGGAAAATGCGTTCTTCTAGTTCTACTAAGCATAGTGTTGTTGCTCATGCTACTACTAGCACTGATATTGAGGATGGAGAGGAGTTTGAGGAAGCATCGAAGGTAGTAGTGGTGGAGAATTACAAAGAGAACCCCATGATGGGCTCCATTTTTCCCTTTGGTATTTGGGCCTACAAGTTCTTTTGTCCATTGAACCAAAAATTAACCATTCAACCAAAAATCAACTTGACTGAGTTGATTATGTACGAGTCAACTTAGACTAATCTTCAAAACTATGCTTTGCACTATCCCATATTTATCACACTAATGCTACACAACATTGTGCATTTTCACCCAACTCTCATGCATGCACACAAAATTTTCATTAACATCTATAACCCTAACCAAGTGAGAATTGATCAACAATTTGCACAAAAGTTTGTTATAGTGTTTAAAGTTCATAATAAATTTAGATCCATGGTACCTTAAAAAAATTTTGAGATAACCTCCACAAATTCGACCACAATAGAGCAAACTTGTGATAAATTTTAAACCTATAAAAATTAGGATTCATGTTCCTAGGAACAATCATAAGAAGTAGTTGACATGCAGGTCAAGTTTTGAGCCTTGACACATTGATAATGCAAGGGCTTAGGTCAAAACTCACACATTGAAAATCCATCAATGAAGAGAAGACAAGATCATTATGAAGTACACATACTCCAAACTTCCTACCAAATTCTACTGAGTTGTCCGCAACTCAGCTATACATAATCTTATAGTAAATACAAATTCCACAAAGCCTTCTTCACATAGCTAATAAATGGCCATTGGAAGAGAACCCCTTATATAATAGTAATAGTAGCAATCAATAGATTATTTCATATTGAACTTCATAGCCATAACATGCCTATGTATTGTATGATGTATTCAACTTGCATTATCAAATATAGATAAAATCATACTTTTGATTGATACATTTAAATCATACTTGTGCACAATGTTGAATGCAATTCCAGTTGAGTAAAGTCGGTTTGACGTGTAATGATCTATAAAATAATGAAGAAACTTAGTAACACATTACAACTTTCACGTTTGACAAAATTAAAGCTTTCATGCAAATCCATTGTTTTTATAGTTCCTTCTCTCGAACATGTTCCACATAAGCATGGAAAATCAAGTAATACTAGAATTTTCATCGAGAGGTGCAACGTAATGCCGGAGAGTGGGGATATATCTTCCATGTGATATAAAGGTGATGTAGGTGATAAATTTGGAGGCAATACGAAATTTTTTGGAAGAATGAGTAGTTTGTTTATCAACTTTTGTGAGTTATCTTGAAAATTTCTTTGTTCTCTTCATGCCTACCTCTGAAACCTTAAAGGAAAACTATCCACAAAATTCATATTCAACGACCTCTATGGAACATGTACCTAGTTCATGAGAGGAGCATTAATCCTTGTTTAAAATATAATAAAGTGAAAGTATAAGATAGTGAACAACTTCAACTCCTCCCTAATTGTTATAGCATCATTTCTCACCTTCATATGATTCATGATTGCTTTGATGGTTTTGGGCACCCATTCCTACAGACTTGGACAAATTCACTTAAAAACAGTGTAAAAATCCCCATACGCGACTATGCCCATACTTTTCCGCATGTATACACGAGTCCAGCTGCACTTTTCCGCGTATGCCATTAAAATTATGAAAAAATATATAAAAATTCCCTATTTTCGGGCTGGGTTGATGGTTACTCAGGTAGTTCAACCACCCCAGCACGTGGCCAACTGTTTCCAACTGTTGAAACTACTTGGAGGGAGTATAAAAACCCCTCATGTGTATGGCCTAAGGGAGAGAGAGAGAATTATTGATATTATACTCTATTGGTATTCCCTATCCAAGTCTGATTCCCCGTGCCTCCTGCACTTTCCCAGTTCATTATAGGAAACCCTTGTTTCCTTGAGATGCTCATCTCCCTATATGTCATCTCGTATGCACTAGTTTGGAAGGAGTCTTAGCGAGGCAAGGGCTGGACGGATCCGGACGACGGTCTGCTCGAAGGCCGTGGAAGGATCAGGTGATCTCTCCACTCGTTACTTTTGTACATGCTATTTATAATACAGAAGTATCATGCTGTTCCCGAAATATACGTGTTAGTGTATGCTTATATGTATGAGAATATTGTTATTTAAGCATTCATTATGATTTATCTGATGTTTTATATCGATTTCACTAACATTTAGAGTAGATATATGATGTACAACCAGTTCTTCGTGCTTGTTTCTTCTTGTCTTTCAGGTTAAGAAGGAAGGACGGTTGCTGGGGGTTTGGACCCTGCAGGATCTGCTTCAACCGTAGGACCTACGGGTAACTTCCTCAATCTACTCTATTTAGTTTTTCTGAACATGCATGGTTGTGTGAGTCCTTCTTAAGTAGCATGCCCCTGCTCTGTGGAGGTTGTAACCCAACGAACCTCTAGGGTGATTTTCCCCGAAACACTAATCTTAAAAAGTTATATTTATCTAAATATTATCATTTCCATGAAATAAAATTGGTCACAACTCTTTAATATAATAAAATAAAAAATTAGTTAAACAAATATATACATCAAAACATAATTGACCAAATTGCTATCTATTATCCAAACTCGTAACGTTTCGTATCCCATTCATTTAAATCCAGTTGGTTGCATTATCTTAAGTTAGAATATGTTCATATGTATAATACAAAGTGCCTCACCCTCAAATATAGTTTTTCTCCCCCTTCATTTGGCCTCTCTGGGTTGCATTGGTCCTGAATTCATGATATACTTACTATATAGTAACCAAAAAGACAAAGCAAACAATCGTTTCTATTTTAAGATAGGTTTGAGCTTTTAGGAAAGATGTAGCCAAAGGCAACAAAATGATTTCATTTACATATAGGTAACCCTTTGAATGTATACCATTCCTTGAAGAACAATTTTATTGATGAGGAATGTAATACAATATTCAATTTTCGAACTAAAAATATTATTTATATAGATTTGTGTATGGGGTAAACAATAAATAAAAAACTTAACTAGCCTTGGGGTGGTCAATATTTATATATTTTATTTATACTTGCTTTACCATGTATATCATATACCTATCAATCAAAAACATGAAAAGTTGTGGAATTCACAGTGATGGTCTACTCTGGAAACACAACCAACCTTTATTATTACCAATATTAACTTTTATATAGTACTACATATGTAGATAAAATTTCCATCTTCCAAAGAGACAAACTTGCTTATCCAACATGATGGCACATTCTTAACTACTAACATTTCTGATTGCTGAATGTAATAAAGCTTTCTAAGTACATCTAATCTACTGCGAGGCTCGAACTCCTATAATATGTTCTTTTTTACCATGTATCTATAGGCTTCAACCTTCTTCTTGTTTGAAGAGGAGTTGTATATTATCAGAACTACCTTCCCTACCTCTAATGCCTTGAAGGAATTGCAAATTGGCTCATTAGATGAAGACAAGTTTTTGTTCTTGCAAATTAGAGTTGAATAGCTTCCCTGTGCACTCAGCACAAACTATGACTGATAGGAAACATCCCACCCACCAACTATGAGGTCCCATAGAATTGTTGCTCCCGCCTGAAAAACATAGACAGCTTGAATGTGAGAATTCAAAAACAAAGAAAATTCGCATAGATCTTGAGGATGAAATCGATCTCAAATCCAACACCCATAAAATTTATATCCAAGACTAAAACTCATCAAATTTGGAAGTATATTGGAAACAAAATTGAGGTGAAAAAGCTAAATTTGAATGCAGGAACTGACACAAAATCTGAAAACTTGAGCAAATTTTGACATACATTACCTCCACTCCCTCGATCTCAAGATTGATTTTCTCCCCAGCTCTAATGGAGAACTCTACTGCAGGCTTGTGAGGTCCAAAATATGCATCTTTGGTCCTGCTAAGTCCCCCATATTGTATAGGCACATTCTCTGGAGATATAAATATGCAAGTAAAATCAATTATTAAATAAGTTTCCAAGAAATTTTCATTGAATATATCCTTCATTCTATCATATATAATCAGAGTCTTCAATTGATGTTGAGCATATTTTCACTACATCAAATAAGGAATTTCACATACTTGTAGAAGGTCATTGTGACTTTTCCTTCACGTGCAATTACAAATTTTCTCTTGGTACGTTGTGTCATGAAAGGGCTCAACATGGAGTACAGTGCACTGAAATACCATGGGACATTGATGAACACCTGAAAAATAGAGAGAATACTAATTAAGAGATGATTTGTCTATTTGATAAACTGAGTATAATATCCTCGCCCTTATAGGGCCCAATAAATCCCACGCTTGCAAACTGAATATAGAAAAAAGACTTAATTACATATGGAATACTTAACAGTTAGCAGGATTGGAGAAATTTTTCAACATTGTACTTGAAATCAGATCATTTTGAATTCTGGAAGAGGAAACGATAGTTGGAAGTCACAACCCAAAGGTAGTATGTTTGAGGATCTGTAATCTACAATTGATGACATTGGAATTCAAGTCCTAGAAAGATAAAATAGTCCATTACTATACTTCATTCATAGAGTGATTTCATTTTCTTCAAAGTTTTGGGATAAGATAGAAAGAAAGGGTTTCCTCAGTAATTTTATTGTGAAAATCCTAATTCTCTCACTGTATTATGTGACAGTGGGGGCTACCTTAACATAAGGGTTTATATCTCAACTGGTCGTCACCATATTGCTGAGAATTTGTTTAGTTCCATACTAGTAGGTGCCTTGTTAAACCCCATTGGGTAAGGTGCACTAATCTATGCCAATGGGCTTATTTTGGAATCTGTATACCATCTTCAAATGTGATGAAGCATCCTTGGGTTTCCCATGAGATTTCCCTTTGAAACAAAAACAGTGACCATTACGTTGACCATGAAAAACAAAACCCTTGAGGGAAGATTGTGACCATACAAAGAAATGACTATATACGCTCCTCCATCTCTAAACCATGTAATTATGGGTGAAAAAGGCAATGAGGTTGAACTTAAAAGGTCACAAAGGTCCATTGATATTAAAAAAACTATGATTCAAGAAACAAAACTGGAAATGCACTGATACAAGGAAAACTTGAGAGAAGTGTTTTTCACTTACTGAAACACCACACGAATACGTGTTAACTCCTCATACCTGTTAACATTGCATAGACTCTCTTAATCAATAAGGAAAAATAAAATAACAATTGGAGGACATAGGCACCAGAAACAGTAGCTTATAGTCATTTCACTGATAAGATTGACATAGTGTTAAACCATTGACCAGGTTTCCATTCTAGCTTTGGTCTGCTCTGACACAGAAATGGTAGGAACCTCAGAAAGACAAAGGCCTAGTGGAAGCCTCGAGTGATTTTGATGAAGTAGATATCCTTCATGCACCTGAGCCAAAGTAAGACCATTCCTTGTAGTGTAGCCCATCTGGACATGTTTTTTGAAGCCTTTCGAAAGGGAGAAAGGCAAAGGAAAGAAAATGTTCATGTACTCATTATACATAATATTTTGTAGCAATACTATAATATATTGCATTTTCACAGTACAGGTAACTAATAGCTGAATGTCCATACTCAAATATTTTGTGTGAAACTATTGTATTGTTTAATACAAAATATATAAAACCAGGTCTGCCTAAAGATCTCTATTAGATCCCTATATAAAAGGAACCTCTCTGTAAAATATATATTGTAACTTTTAGCCTTTTTCAATCTGGGCTGAAGATATATGTAATTTGACACCATTTGAAACTGTCAACCATATGTCAGGTGATAAATATTTAGAGATGCATCATAAATTCCAATTTTTGGGGTGCCAAAATTCTCAAAACACCCAATCTACAAGGACATCTAACATCATCCTTCTGATCATTTATAGTCATTCAGATAGATTGTTCTAGGCAATCTCAAAAAAGGCAAAAACATTTTTGTTTTGAGCAGTTACAGACCTTTCTTACTACCATCTCTGGGTAGTTATCTAGAATAAGTGCAAGAATTTGGTTTGATGCAGCTCTCAATTCTCTCTTCGGCATATTCTTAAGATATGTGATCTAAATCATGGAATTGACACCACCAAGCTTGAAATCAAGGAGCTTGATTCCCTTCTCCAAAATTTGGACCCTCCATCTCAGAAACTTCTTCAGCTTCTCATCGTCTCCAAATATCTTCTGGTATAGCTCCTTGTCTCAAAAAATCCCATAAGCATTGTAGCACACAGGGTGGCCCACTTTATCATAACAATGCATGAAGGCCACTGAATTCAGATTCTCATCAAATTTCAATTCCTCTTCAACTATAATGTCAGCTCCAAATGCCTTCCTCCATGCCACACTATTCTGCAACATGATTAATGCATCATTCACCCTGAAATATCTAACACGAAGAAATTTCAGAAGTATAACATCAGTCTCTAGACCAAATAAGCAAGGGAACCCACTAAGGGTGCATTAATGTAGGTGGAAGGTTCAGATTGATCATAATTGTTTCTCACATCAGTAAACCTATCCATGTTGTTTGGGCCTCCCACCATAGCTCCCACCAAGATGTTGGGATTGGGTGCACTGTTGTACGGAGATTGGAAGCCTTCTTTGCAGGGAATGGGTTGAGGATGATTGGCCTTGGACGGCAGAGAAGAGGCTCTGTGATGAATAAGTTTTGGATAGAGTGAACCATATCCAACCATGTATGACATCCTCAATGCTCATAGGATTATCTCCCAATATGTAATCAACCTTCATCAACACAAAATTGATTTAGATCATGCATACATTAGTAACTTTTTGAAATAATAGGAAAATTAAGCATTGGGCTATTATGAATCTATACCTGGCTTTTTGCAAATGCTCTTATCCTGTGAGGAGTGACTGTCACTGTCCCACCACAAGTTACTACTTGTTTGGAGGAGCTCAAATATTTTGCATATGTCAAGAGAAAGAAGGAAGAAGATGTCACGTATTGCAAATTAGTATCCTGCAATGTGTAAAGAAGACCTCCTACTTACACAACAACATATAATGTTAAATTTAGAATAAGAGAGAGCAAGTGTACTATATTTCAATGCCAGTAAAATCTAAGAGATCACCTGGAGTTTATTGAGCATGTGAATAGGGTGTTCAAGGCAGAAGATAGCAAATAAAATTGTCTGCATGCCCTTTGTATTCCTGAAGAGAGTGCACATTTCATATCAAGAACTCCTGCACACAAATGACATGAATACAATCTGTCATTTACATAGAACACCTAGTGAACGTAACGGTCAGAACAATGAGCAGAATTTAGTTGGGACAAGTACAACCAATCAATGATTCAATTCATTAACGGAACAACATTCCCTCAATACAACACATTTCATTTGATTTCTTGTGTAGATACATACTGCTGTTACCTACCCCAAAATTCCTAAGGAAAGTACAATAGATAAAACATCATAACAATCTACCTCTAGTAGCCAGGTATCAAAGACAAAACAAATAGATTCTTCAACAGGATAGTGTTTTTGAAAGAGTACTCACATAAAACCACAGAAAAAACACAACGGACATTGAGAGGGAAATATGCTTATTTCTTCCACAAATATTGTAATATTGTGTCACAGTGCTTTGACAACTCATCATCATTTCCTCCTCCCTAAGTGTTAGACAAGCTTTTATTACAAGATACAAAATTCTACGGAAATTAATGGATGGTTTCATCAGGATCACAAAGTCTAGGAAAGCACACTATGTTCGACCAGTCGACTCGATCAAGAATAGTATCACGAATCATGCCCATATACAATTTATTCCAATGAACTATCAAAGCTAGAGATTTTGACAGCTAAGCCAATCTTCCACTACAATCCTGAGAAAATATTGCAGAATTAATGAGAACTAAAAAATCTATACTTTCAACATACGTAAACAAGAAGAGAAGATTCATAACATCGTGGAATAGAAATGAATTGGCAAATGAATAAGGGGAATTTTCAAATGGGAAAGCAACAACTCTTCAGGCTTTTTTGGAGAAAGCAGAAAAGAAGAGGGGCACAAGGAAGAGGAAGACAATTATGGTAAGGTCATATTTACTTGTAAACTCTGGGACAATTTTTATAACTTCAAATCTTGTATGAATAATCAAAGAAGAAGCTTCAAAATTAGATGTACAAGGATCTAATCCATAGGATTAATATCTTAGATACCATGGTTTTCAACAAGCTGGAATATATCCTCCCTCAATTCATGTGGGGCAAAGAAAGGAGGAAAGAAAGGCTTCTATTTCTTGCTTAAAAGTTTGGATACTTGCACCCTCAATAGTGATAAGAGAGGACATTAGATGACTGATATACTAAAGGAAAAAATTCAGAAAGTACATGGATTGTAAGGATGATAAAATAAGAATCCACAAATTCTTTATCCATGATATTGACCAGATATTGAAATTAGAGTTCAATGCTAACGCTGGGATGCTACCTTTCTAGAATATGTAAACAGTGCTAAGGCTGGGATGTTGCCTTTCCATTGCTTCACACATCTTCAAGGTGCCCTAAATCCTCAAGCTCCAAAAATTGATTATTCGACCCCTTGGAACAATAGAAAGCTACTTCCCTCATTGAGTATGTACCCTTCTGAAGTCCCAAAATTCCAAAGTCCCGAAGACTAAGTTTTGTCACTTCAAAATTTCAATACATTATTAAGGATGCACCCCTTCTAAAGTCCCAAAATTCACAAGTCCTAAAGATTGAGGTTTTGTCACTTCAAACGTTCAAGACATTGGAGAATATCTCACCTATCTCACCAAATCTCAAAAACCCAAAATTATCCAGGCTTGAAAGCCTTTTTGCATTTGGACACTTCAAAGGATTTCATAACTTTGCAAACTTTCTTACAAAATCCTTTTGCATTTTTTGGGATTTCAAAAAAAAAAAAGGTTATCGTCTCAACACCTTGAATTTCAAAAGTGGAACCCCTGTCATATAACTTCTCAACGCTAGGAGATCAAGAGCTTGAGATTTAATAAGTGAACCCCCTCCTAAAACAAGAGGGTCCAAACTATCCCTATGCACTGACCACCTCCTGGAAGACTAAACATAAAACAAAAGCAACAACGCATCAGGAGTACAAAATTGACATTTTATAGCCCCGTCCATAGATATAGTATGGTTACTATGTAAAATCTATAGAGAAGTCAATATGAAGGCCATGTACCATTATAATGTTTGAGTAAATGCATAAGTTTCGAAACAGTGAGCAATATCTACTAGGGACAAGTACAACCAATCAATGATTCAATTCATTACCAGGAATATCATTCCCTCAATCCAACACATTTCATTTAGTTTCTTATGTAGTCTATACACTATTACCCACCCCAAAATGTCTAATGGAAAGTACAATTGATCAAAAAATCATAACAGTCCACCTCTAGTAGCCACCGATATTAAAGACAAAACAAATATCTTCTTCAACAAAATGCATTACTTGTTGAAATAGTACTCACATAGAACCACAGAAAAAACACAACAGTTGTTGAGAGGGAAATATGCTTATTTATTCCACAAAGATTGTAATATTGTGTCTAGTGCTTTGAAAACTCATCATCTACTCATTTCCTCCTCCCCAAGTGTTAGACAAGTTTCTATTATAAGAATTCTGCAGGAAATTCATGGATGGTTTCATCCAGATCACAAAGTCTAGGAAACTACACAATGTTCAACCAATCAGCCTCGTTAAGCATACTATCACGAATCGTGCCCATATACAAATTTATTCCAATGAACTGTCAAAGTTGGAGATTTTGACAGCTGAGCCAATCTTCCACTACAATCCTGATAAAATATTGCAAAAATAATGAGAACTAAAAAACCTAGACTTTCAGCATACATAAACAATAAGAGAAGATTCATAACATTGTGGACTAGAAATGGATTGGAAGAATACTAAAGGGAATTTTCAAATGGGAAAGCAACAACTCTTCAGGCTTTTTTGGAGAAAGCAGAAAATAAGAAGGGCGTGAGGAAGAGGAAGACAGTTATGGTAAGGTCATATTTACTTGTAAACTCTAGGACAATTTTGATAACTTCAAATCTTGTATGAATAATCAAAGAAGAAGCTTAAAAATTGGATGTACAAGGATCTACTCAATATGATTACTATCTTAGATACCATGGATTGCAACAAGCTGGAATATATCCTCCCTCAATTTATGTGGGGAAAATAAAGGAGGAAAGAAAGGCTTCAATTGCTTGCTTAAAAGTTGGGATACTTGCACCCTCAATAGTGATAAGAGAGGACATTGGATGACTGATATACTCAAGGAACATATTTAGAAAGTACATGGATTGTAAGGATGATAAAGTAAGAATCCACCAAGTCTTTATCTAGGATATTGACCAAATATTGAACATTAGAGTTCAGTGCTAAGGCTGGGATGTTGCCTTTCATCATTGCTACATGCATCTTCAAGGTGCCCTAAATCCTCAAGCTCCAAAACTTTATTATTAGACCCCTTAGAACACTATAAATCCACTTCCCTCATTGAGGAAGTACCCTTCTGAAGTCCCAAAATTCCAAAGTCTCGAAGATTGAGTTTTTTCACTTCAAAAGTTCAATACATTATTAAGGATGTACCCCTTCTAAAGTCCCAAAATTCCCAAGTCTTGAAGATTGAGGTTTTGTCACTTCAAAGGTTCAAGACATTGGAGAATATCTCACCTATCTCACCAAATCTCAAAAACCCAAAATTATCTAGGCTTGAAAGCCTTTTGGCATTTGGACACTTCAAAGGATTTTATAACTTTGCAAACTTTCTCACAAAATCTGTTAGATGATCCAAAAATAAATTTTATCATAGGTTATAATGTTTGAATAAAATAATTATTAATTTAAAATATTAAATTAATAATTATTATTCTATAATATTTAATAAATCTTTGAGATATTTAGAAATAGAAATTTGTTATTAAAAAATAGGACTCTACAAAAGAGTCGTTTCCTAGGCTCTAAGTTAGGAGTAAAGTTAGTAGAATAGTTAGAAGCTCATTTAATGTAGTTGGACACTTGTTATTTAATAAGTGATCCAAAATTAGTGGAAGTTAGGACATTGAGCTTATAAATAGCTCATTGCAAGAGTGATTGAGTTGTTCGGATGTAAACTCTTGCATAATTCCAATGTAATTGTTTTTTTGTGATTACTAAAATTACGTGTATGAGGACACTTTGGCCATTATTGTGGTATCAGAGCCATGGTAATGCTGTGAGGAGGAGATTCCAGCTCTCCAAGTTCTTGGAAAATTCAATTCCATTGAATTGATCAGCGCATGAATGGTATGGAATTTGTAAGTTTTTTTAAAACAAAAGAAACCAAAATTTTAATATTGATTTCAGATTTGTAAATTTTCAAATCAATTTTTATTATCAAAGAGAAAACTGCAAAATCTGTGGGATTTTTTTTCTTGAAAATTAGGGTTCAAGATCTTTTTTAACTTGTTTCATTGCACTTGGTGGCGAAATAAGAGATCGTATTCAATCTACACTTGTGATGATGGGTATGTTCTAGTTATTAAAAACAAAAAAATGTGAACTTGATTGTTTTTTTTAAAGACTATGTTGTACAGTCTGAAGCACTCGCACTATTCACTGGTTTGAATGTGAAGTGGAGCCGAACAGCGGCCACGCCTTTATGTATTTCAATCTATAAACAAAATTTTTAATCCGTCCCACACATCCCCGTAACGACCACATGCAAAAGGCATTTATTTCTGGGTTGTTCGAGACGTTCATATATGAACCTTCTATGGGTAAATTTCCTTTGCTAAGACGGACAATTTCCTCTCAAAACTTTTTCTGGTTGTGTCTATCTTCTGGAGGGTTGAGCTACTATTTAAAAGAAGGATGACTTTATTGACTGTGCCCAGGACAGAGTACTGAAGAAAAGGTCGTTAACTCTTTGTACATTCCTGGATATTGAGACGAGTTTCCCTTGCTGGTGTGGGAAAAACTCAGGTCGAAATTCACTGCTTTAAGGCTGTACATGTCACTACTAGTGAGAAATGAACTGCTCAAAGGTAATTTTTCCATCAAGGCCATGAATCCCCACATTCTGGGTTAATCTCAGCTAAGTAATACACTATTGTACCTGTGTATTCAGTTATGGACGCACTTGGGTATTTGAGAGTGAAATATATGTGATATATCTCTGCCAGGAAGGGACCAAAGGATTCTCCAGTCGACCAGATAAAAGATGGAGGTCCGTATAGGATAAATACTATGGAAGAAGCGTTGAACCAGCGTATCCAATTTGATTTTATGATTGGAAAAAGCGTTGCAACCAGCATTTTCCTTCACGGCTTTTTGATCTTGTGTTTTACAACATTCGTAAATGTTGCAACTGTGCCAACATTCAAAATGTTTGTCCTCTGTAGGTAATCCTCAAAAATATGCATCAATCCAAAATTTGAAGAACAAATGATCTGAATGCAGATGAGTTCACTTGCACAGGGAACATATCCCCTTTGTTGGCCATAGAGACGCCAAGCATTAACAGTGGAACGAGAGACAACGGCAGTTATTGACAACGTTTTTTTTTCCTTGATTTCCTCAAAGAATTCTGCAGAGTGTTGTGATCGATCAATATGTTGTGTTGTGCATATGGTTAGATCATGTGCATTTAATATGTGATGAATTAATTTGTTTTGCGTATATATTTTACATAAGAAGGACCTTTTTTGGAGCGATAAGGAATAGTGTTAATTTCTATTGTTATTTGAAGGAATAAGTAGGATTTTCTATGTAATATTATTGAAAAAAAAATTGGAGTAATAAGGATTTTGTAATTTGTTGGAGTAATAAGGTGATTTTTTGTAATTTGTTTCTGGAGAGATAAGTGTGACTCAAAGTAATTTTACTTTGAGGGGGAGTAACTGTTTTTTACCAGATTGTGCAAGAGCACTATTGTAAAAGTAAAATTTTGAAAGTTGCCTTGTAAATATTTGAGAAATTGACTAGAGCCAAGTGCAAAGCTCAGACAATTTTCTCTTGTTTCAACAACTATTCGAGGATCAAGGCCAAGCCCCGATAGTTCTTTTTTTTTTGCGTCGTGTGTTTCTGTTGTGCTGTGCATCTTGATATTTTTTTTTTGGAGCTTGATTTGTGGTGTGAAGTTTTAAACACTACAATGTCTAAGTTGATTAATTTCTTTTCTGATTCCGACCAACTTGAAGGTTCAAAATCTTACAGAACATGGCAACGCCTCATCGAAAGCACTCTCGTTTATAATGAACTATGGCATGATATTTGTGATGGAGATGTAAAGCCAAATAAACCTACAGATGCAGTTGCACTAACAAAATGGGAAGTTAAAAATGCCAAAGCATTAGCTCTCATTAAATCTTCTGTCAATGATGAAATGTATGTCCATATCGAAAATGCTAAAGATGCATGGTCTGCTTTGAGAAATTTTAAAGAATTGTTTAAACTCGGCCTCAATCAAAAAGAGTTGACCTACAATTAAAATTGTTGCATCAAAAATTCACTGAAGAAGGAGATATTCTTGAATACATCTCCCGACTTAAGAATATTAAGCAGGAAATTGTTAATGCTGGTTTTCAAGTAGTAGATGATAGTTTTATGGTCACAATTTTAATTTTTGGGCTTCCTTCTTCCTACACACATTTTTTAGAAACTCTCCAGCTCACTGGAAAGTTAGAAAAGCTAAAGTTTGATGAGCTCTACGAAATGTTGACTCAACATGATAAAACTTTTGGGAAGAAAAAGAAAGTTGGTGAAGATGTTTTTCTCACAGAGGCCAGTACTAGCAACTCCTCAGCTGATAATTCCAGAAACAAAGGAAAAGGTAATGTTAATCAAAATCAAGCAGCGCAAGGTCGTGGTCGCAGTCAACACAGAGGAAACAACTCCAACAGAGGCTCCAATTTAGGCAGAAAAAATTCTCAAGGCAAAGGCAACAATCAAAACAGAGGATATCAGCAAGGCACGGGACAGAATCCAGGGAGAGGACAATCTCAAAACAGAGGACAAAGCAAAGTTCGAGGACAGACTCAAGGCAGAGGACAGTCTCAAGGAAGAGGCACCGATTTGAGTCAAATTGTTTGCAGGCGATGTAACAGAGTTGGTCACTATGCTTCAGATTGTCGCACATCTATCAATAAAATTTCTAAGTTTCAACAGCCTTCAGCACAGTTTGAAAATGATCAAGATCAATATGATAATGACTCAGAATATGTCTTCACTTCTTCACCAACAATCCAACTTTCCTCCTATATTAAGAGTGATTATGAAGATGCTTGGATTTTGGATTCAGGAGCAACTCAGCACATGACCTGTAGACGAGATTTATTTTGGAATTTTCAAGAGTGCCATCTTAATTCCATCTTTCTAGCAGATGATACAAAACATATGCCTTATGGAAAAGGTGCAGTCAAAGTTTTTCTTCCTGACATTGGAGAAAATTTGATTTCCAATGTGTGGTATGTTCCCACCTTTAAGAAAAATTTGTTGTCTTTGGTCATGATTCGACAAGCTGGACATCAAATAATTATGGAATATGGCTTATTTAAGATTAATTCAGTCAAACAGAACTTCCAAACAGTGATGATAGGAAAGATGGAAAAGCGGTTAAGGTGGTTGGGAAAAAATATCGAGAGGGGGGGGTGAATCAAATATTTCATCGTATATTCAAAACTTTCACTATTTCTTACTTAAATTGCATACGCTACTTTCCCGAAACTGCACTTGCGTATAATGATACCCTTTACTAAACTTGCGTATACCCAGATATCTATTTAGGTCATTAATTCTTCACTTAAATCATTCCTTCATTTATTCATCAGATATTCAATAAGCAGTAAACATGTGTAGTAAGAACAGAATAAATCATCACACATAGCATCACACATGAACACCAGATTTTAGGTGGAAACCCAAGCCCAGAGAAACCACCGCCGCAGCTTGTTCACCAATATTTTATTATAGAGAAAACATATTACAACATATGTCGGGCGTTAGATTGATCAAAGACGTTAGCACCCACTGCTACTGCTGCTTACAGGGCTAAATACCTCTCCCGGGAATTCTTGTCCAACCCTGACTCGTTTACCAGCCTCTCTTGGAAGGGAGCTACGACCCCCGATCTCGTTTACCAGCCTCACCTGGAAGGGAGCTACAACCCCCTGACTGAAGGCTACAACCTTCAGCACCACCTTGGACCACGTTTCATCAATTTTCACACTGGATCCAATAACTTCAATAGAACAACACTTGCAGGCCACAATTCATCATATTTTCATACTGGACCCTCTCCAATCTTTTAAGCTCAACCATACACCCAAACTGATACAGACAACTCAGCACTGTAGAATACAGATAGCAGAAATACAACAGAATAGATCAGACATTTCTTACCACAGTCTTCAGCAAACCCTAGTTTGAATACGCGCTTTCCTTTCACTGATGTCGCGTGTATACGCGCTTCCGTCCACACAAACCAGCGTATACTTCAGTACAAATTTCATTGCGCATACGCGCTTTCTCTTCAGCGAAGCCGCGTGTATACGCGCTTCTTCTGCGGCAAAATAGCGTATAGATCTTCAACCATTACAGAGCTGCATACTTCTTCAGATCAGACATTCAGTTCAGATTTGACCCTTTTACTTCAGACAGATGTTCGCCTCAATTCAGATCTAAGTCTTCCATAAGCAGATCTAGTAGATACAAGTGCATTTCAGATCTAGATCCCCTTCTTCATCATAGGTGCATCATACTTTCAGATTTATCTTCAAGTGTAACCCTTTCCATTCAGATCTACTTCAGAGAGAAGTATTCATTCAAGCTCAGACTTCTTGCACCCACATTCATCTTGTGCACAATGAATTTCTTCTCCTTTTATATGATTATCCTTTTTCAATACCATGAGCCCCTTTTTCAATACCATGGACCAAAACAATACCATAAGCCCAAAACTACCTGGACGGGGTCAATTAGGCGGATCATTACCCAATACAATGGGTCAATACCATGGTGGTTACCCTTGGTTTTGTACTTTTTGAGCGCTTTATCCCATACGCGACTTGGCACGTTCTTTTCCGCGTGCATACGCGACTTCACCTAGGAATATCCGCGTATACAAAGAGACATACTCTTTTCATCATGCTTTGAGCACATTCTGAATTATTTTCTTCATTGCCTTCTGTACACACTGTAGATACATCATATTTTCTTCATCAGGAACATATTCTCTCAAGCACAACTTCATCAAGTAAGTTGTCATCATCTTCATCAAGTGGGTTGCCTTTCAAGGACAGCACTCAGCATCATATTGTCAACAAACATTATATCACATCAGATTTACATCATTTACTAAGTCCATCAAGTCAAGCATAACTTCATCAGGTGGATTGCCATCAAGGACAATACATGTCAACAGCCGCATGTCTTCATCTTCATTCAGTGGGTTGCCATCAAGGACAACACTCTGCATCATATTTCCAACAATCTCCCCCTTTGGACTTGATGGCAACCACGATGGTGTTTGGTTACCATAGCAGATAGATACCATGTCACTCTCCCAAATAATTGACATCATTATCTTCTCTTCATTCAAACACCATGTCACTCTCCCCCTTTGACATCAAGGGCAAAGGGCGGATCAAAAACCAACACTCTCCTCCTCATGTGGAAGAAACATTCTGCAGATCTGATATGTGCTGAAGTGGCCAAGCTCCCCCTGAGTTCATGCTGAATCTTCAAACATATTTGTCAATGAAGTACATGACTCTATGAACTTCCTATCACCAAAGACTCATACTTACATCAGTTATCCAACCAAGTGGATTTGCATATGAGACTCAACTACCCAACCAAGTGGGTTTACAAAATTTGACTCAGTTACCCAACCAAGTGGGTTTACACAATTGACAAGTCCTTACATGACTGAATATTACAATTTTACAACATGAGTCTCAACAAGACCTTTTCAACAAATTACAAAGATGACCATTTAAGACCAACACCAGAAAGTCCTCAAGAAAGAGAACATATTTCAGAACCATCATAATGCCAACAATGCATTATACTCAACAAAGCCAATGCTCCCCCTGAATCTGTGCATCCAAGCATCCTTTCCAAATGACTAAGGCTCCCCCTTAGTTTGTGCATCCTGAAAACTTCCACCAACAAATCATCAAGGCATCTTCATCAAAACATTAGAAACAGAATTATGAGAACTGGAACACCACCAGAGATATCAAACAGTATCAGAGATATCAAACAGCACTGCAGCTGTGCTAAAGAGAGCTAAACCAACCAAAAATTTCCAGCAACCAAACATACGTGGTTTTCTGTGCAGGAACTCGCGTATATACGCGACTGTGTTTCAGGAAACCCGCGTATCCACTACCATCTTCTATATTTTGACCAGACCTGATCCTGTGTGAAGAAAAGACAGTGTTCAGCTTCTTTCTGAGATATTTGACTACTTCCCTGGACTGCAGATAGATTGAACAGTGTAGTTGTGTTTTCAAGCGTCATCCAACGGTTGTAGCATAAGCACATTAGTAACCAAGCCTTCAGATTATTTGTAGCATCAATACAATCTTTCCAAGAGAGATTATCATAGCATCTTCACATCAGAGTCAAGCAATCATCCATGTGGTCCAATATCACCATGATCTTCAAGATTTAACATGAAGTAACATATGAAGGCAAAAGATCTCAACCATAGTAACAACGACATCTAAGTCATCCATGTGTGAGCACACAAAGATACTTATCAGCAACCAGAGCTCAAAATCTCATCATAATAACCAATGTACCAAGTCATTATCATTTGAGCATGAGTATCACAAAAACCAAAGAATAAGCAGTCATATTGCCAATAATGCAATCATTAGTATTAAACCTGCTGCTCCCCCCCTAAACCAGTGCTCTTCCTTAACTTGTGCAATCTGAAACACCTTCAGCAGCAAGTCATCAGCAACAATCTCTGCATGATCTGTCCTCATCTCTGAATTATAAGACCTTCACTTCAGCAACGAATACTCTTCATTCAACAAGCAAACAAGACACATCCATAATCTTCAACATAAGACATTAAGCATCATATCATTATTTAGAACTGAGAAAATACGCTGTTTCTGAGTCAATAACACAGTTATTAACAGTCAGAATGATGCTCCCCCTGAGCCTCTGCTCCAGATCTTCAGCTATCAGATAAATTCTCTTATCATCAATGCATACGCGACTGTGTCTGCTGGAACTCACGTGTATACGTGACTTTGGTTAATGTAACCCGCGTATGGAAAGTGAAGCATAGAAAATTTTCATCTTCCTTCATTTTCTCCTGAGCTTGTACCTCCTGTACCTGTCCTTTTCACATCAGATGCGCTGTCAGAATTAAACCTAACCAGAATAATCAAATCAAACATGAGAGTCATCATGCATTGCTCCCCCTGTGATGATACATTACTAGATCTCATAATGTATCCCACATCATTCCTGCAGTCAATCAGAGAAGTAAGCTTCCAGAAGCGGATGACTGCAGTAGGGTCAGAATTCCCTACATTTCTGATCGGTCCTCCATCTTGAATTGAGTGTTTTCTTCAAGAAAATCATTGTCTTCTAGAGCATCCACAAAATTATCCTTTTCTTCTCTAGATTGATTCTTATTCCATCCCTCCATCTTTTTCCAGACTTGTTTAAACTTTCTATTTGTGTGCTGGAAGTTATCCAATTTCTCATATCTATTCAGCCTGCATTCCTTTTCTACATGTCCATACTTGTTACAAGAATAACATCTTATGTGTCCAGAGTAATAAGAGTTATAATGAGTATTTCTGATCTTCCTTCTTTTACAATCAGCTGCTTTATGTCCATACTTGTTACATGAAAAACAATATCCCCTGAAGAAGCTAGAGTACCTTTCTGAGTAGAACTTGTTTGTTTGTGGCTGAAATGATCTGCTCCTGCAATTTGCTGCAACATGCCCATAGTTATGACATTTAAAACATTCAACGTTCTTGAATGAATTCTTTTGAGAATTCATGATTGTTGGTTGATCTTTTGACTCTTTCAACACTTCAGATTTTGCATTGATGTCCTTTGATTCTTTAGCACCTCCTTGTGAGCTAGATTCTCCTTTAACAGTTTCATGGAAACCAAGACCAAGTTTGATAGCAGGAGACCTTTGATTACTCAGAATATTGTCCAAAATGTTAGTACTATCATGAAACCTCAAAAGTTTAACCTTTTCTTCTAATTTACCTTTGAGAATATTTACCTCAACCTCCAAGGCTTGACATTGCTTTGTCATGCTTTATTCTTTTCTTCTTCCATCTTCAACTTGATCCTTCAGATTTAGAATCTCTTCTTTCAACCAATCTTCATTTCCTTCACATGTTTGTTGCAGCTCTTCATTCTTCTTATTTGATTTTTCCAGATCTTCTTTGAGAGAGATGATTTCTGCTTCAAGGCCTTCCTTTTCAAATGTTTGTAGAGGTTCCTTAATCTTCTTACTTGATGCTTCAAGATCTGTTTGTAGAGAGATGACTGCAGCTTCAAGTCCTTCATTCTTCTTGTTTGATTTTTCGAGATCTGCATTTAGATCGTTGATTTCTGCTTCTAGTTCTTTAATTCGATTGGATGCATAAGTATGAAACCTTTGATACTTGTCCACCTGTCCATTCACCATTTCTATTTGTTTTTCCATTTGAGAGATCATCTCTTTGTAGATAGTTTCTTGCTTATTAGATGAACTTTGTAGTTCTTCAACTTTAATCTTGAGAGCTTCTTCTAGATCCACAACTTTACTTTCACTATCTTTACTATTGTTTGCACAAAGAAGAGTATTACACGTGGCCTTCTCCTTTTTCTTCTTTGCCATGAGTGCTTGTAGATCTTCGTCGGAATCTGTTTCATCTTCTTCAATCTTTGCTATACATGATTTCTGAGGTATCTCCTTTCCTTGAGTAACCTTCTTCTTTTGCTTCTTAGCCATGAGCACTTTCAGATCTTGGTCAGAATCTTCTTCATCTTCACTGGACACTTCATCATCATCTTCTTTTGCATAATAACTCTTTTTCTTTTCAAATTGTTTCCCTTTACCATGCTTTTCTCTATAAGGACATTTAGCAGCATAATGACCAACTTTTCCACACTCAAAACATTTGAAGGGAAGCTTACCTTTGAATCTTCCAGTGCCTAGTTGGAGCTTTCTCACGAAATTTGCTTCTTCTTCATCAGATATATAGCTGGAATCTTTGACAACTTCCTTTTCCTTCCCTTTAGTAGATGCCTTAAAAGCAGCTTCTCTTACTTGAGAAGGGCCTCCTTGTCTCATTTCAAAAGCAGACAGAGTACCATGTAATTGAACAATAGTAAGAGTTTGCAAATCTTGCCTTTCTTCAATAGCTGAAACTTTAGAGTCAAATTTTAAAGTCAATGATCTTAAGACCTTTTCCACCAGAGTAGTATCAGCTATGGTTTCACCCAAATTTCTCATTCGATTTACAATATCATCCAGACGAAGAAAGAAACTGGCAACACTCTCATCACTATGCATCTTCAAATTTTCATATTCAATTCTAAGAGTTTCGAGTTTTGCACTTTTTACCTTTGTGTCTCCTTCATAGCTCAGAATGATTTTGTCCCATATTTCTTTTGCTGAATGTAGCTGCATCACTTTAGCAAATTCTGATTCAGACATGCTTCCCAATAAGACATTCACCGCTTTGGCATTGATTTCATACTTCTTTCTTTCAGCTGCATCAGTAGGAATACTTGCCGGGTATTGATAACCTTCTTCCACGATTGCCCATACATCTGCACCAAGACTTTGCAGATATGCTTTTGTACGTACCTTCCAGAATATTAGATTGCTTCCATTGAATAGAGGTGGCTTTATAGACATTACTCCTTCTTGACTTCCCATTGCGATGGATCTCCTTCAAGCGATCAAGCTTCTGCAGAAGGACCACCCTCTGATACCAATTGTTGGGAAAAATACTGAGAGGGGGGGGTGAATCAGTATTTACTGCATATTCAAAACTTTCACTTTTTCTTGCTTCTAAAACGCATACGCTACTTTCCTGAACCAGACTTGCGTATATACGCGGATACCCTTTACGAAACTCGCGTATACACAGATATCTATTTAGGTCATTAATTCTTCACTTAAATCATTCCTTCATTTATTCATCAGATATTCAATAAGAAGTAAACATGTGCAGTAAGAACAGAATAAATCATCACACATAGCATCACACATGAACACCAGGATTTTTAGGTGGAAACCCAAGTCGGGAGAAAACCACCGCTGCAGTTGCTCAGCCTTCAATATTTTATTATAGAGAAAACATCTTACAACATATGTGCTGGTGCAGACTCCTACCAGCACGCAGGCACCCACCTGCGCTCGTTTACCAGCCTCTCCCGGAAGGGAGCTCCAACCCCCTGACTCGTTTACCAGCCTCTCCTGGAAGGGAGCTACGACCCCCCGATCTCGTTTACCAGCCTCACCTGGAAGGGAGCTACGACCCCCTGACTGAAGGCTACAACCCTCAGCACCACATTGGACCACGTTTCATCAATTTTCACACTGGATCCAATAACTTCAATAGAACAACACTTGCAGGCCATAATTCATCATATTTTCATACTGGACCCTCTCCAATCTTTTAAGCTCAACCATACACCCAAACTGATACAGACAACTCAGCACTGTAGAATACAGATAACAGAAATACAGCAGAATAGATCAGACATTTCTTACAACAGTCTTCAGCAAACCCTAGTTTGAATACGCGCTTTCCTTTCACTGATGTCGCGTGTATATGCGCTTCCGTCCACACAAACCAGCGTATACTTCAGTACAAATTTCATTGCGCATACGCGCTTTCTCTTCAGCGAAGCCGCGTGTATACGCGCTTCTTCTGCGGCAAAATAGTGTATAGATCTTCAACCATTACAGAGCTGCATACTTCTTCAGATCAGACATTCAGTTCAGATTCGACCCTTTTACTTCAGACAGATTTTCGCCTCAATTCAGATCTAAGTCTTCCATAAGCAGATCTAGTAGATACAAGTGCATTTCAGATCTAGATCCCCTTCTTCATCATAGGTGCATCATACTTTCAGATTTATCTTCAAGTGTAACCCTTTCCATTCAGATCTACTTCAAAGAGAAGTTAAGATTCTAAGCTCGACTTTCAGACCCACACTCATGATTTGCACAAAGAATTTCTTCTCCTTATATAGGTTTATCCTTTTTCAATACCACGCGTCAAAGCAATACCATGAGCCCAAAACTACTCCGACTGGGTCAATTAGGCGGATCATTACCCAATACAATGGGTGAATACCATGGTGGTTACCCCTGGTTTTGCATTTTTTGAGCGCTTTAGCCCATACGCGACTTGGCACGTTCTTTTCTGCGTGCATACGCGACTTCACCTAGGAAAATACGCGTATACATAGAGACATACTCTTTTCATCATTCTTTGAGCACATTCTGAATTCCTTTCTTCATTGCCTTCTGTACATACTGTAGAAACATCATATTTTCTTCATCAGGAACATATTCTCTCAAGCACAACTTCATCAAGTAAGTTATCATCATCTTCATCAAGTGGGTTGCCTTTCAAGGACAACACTTAGCATCATATTGTCAACAAACATCAGATTTAAATCATTTACCAAGTCCATCAAGTCAAGAATGACTTCATCAGGTGGTTTGCCATCAAGGACAACACATGTCAACAGTCGCATGTCTTCATCTTCATTCGGTGGGTTGCCATCAAGGACAACACTCTGCATCATATTTCCAAATATAAGGATGAATTAAGGATGAAAGGGACAGTTATTCCAAGGCATTCTGATTTTGCAGGGGTAGTTACCACAGGAATTTCACCTATAATATTATGGCATGTAAGATATGGACATTTGAATTTTGATAGTCTTTCTCAATTTCAAAAACAAGGGATGGTTAAAGGACTTCCAACTTTCAACAAGGAAAATGCAAAATGTGAAGCCTGCATTTATGGCAAACAAAGTCGAGAAAGTTTTCCAACAAGTACATGGTGCGCAAATAGGCTGCTGAAACTAGTTCACAGTGATGTGTGTGGTCCACTACAAACTTCATTAGGTGTCTGCAAATATTTCTTGCTATTTATTGATGATTTCAGCAGAATGACTTGGGTTTACTTCTTGAAAAACAAGTCAGAAGCATTTGAGAAGTTTAAAATTTTTCGAAAACTTGTTGAAAATGAGGTCAAATAAAAGATAGGTCCTCTTAGGACAGATAATGGGGGAGAATTTAACTCAAATGAATTCAAAACTTATTGCAGTGAAAATGGCATCAGAAGGCATCTTACAAATGTCTACACTCCACAACAAAATGGAGTCATAGAAAGGATGAATCGCACATTGTTAGGCATGGCGAGATCCATGTTAACTTTCAAAGGGTTAATTCCAACATATTGGGTAGAAGCAATCCATACAGCTGTCTATCTAAGAAATAGATCTCCAACTACTTCTCTAGAAGGAATCACCCCTTATGAAGCTTGGTTTGGTTTCAAACCTAAAGTTAAACATCTTCGAGTTTTTGGATCCATCTGTTATGCCTTAGTTCCCAAAGAAAAGCCAACTGAGCTTGATTAAAGAAGTTTGAAATGCACAATGATTGGCTATTCAGATGAAAAGAAAGGGTATCCTCTTTTGACAAATGGAAAAATTATTGTGAGCAGGGATGTCATTTTTGATGAAACAGAGAGTAAGAGTGTTGAAGAAATTGAAAATCTTCTTCACAAGTTAGAAACTAAGGGCAGTAAAAGGAAAGGAAATATGAAAAGTCAACCAACTTCACCAAATTGGTATGAACTTGATTTTCCTTCCTCTGAAGATGAGTCATCAATTCCATCTACTTCAACAAAATCATCTGGGTCTTCTAGCAGTTCATCAGCGTCTCCAAGCAGCAGCAATTCTTCTGACAGTGATTCTCCAGATTCACCACCTAAACGACAAACATCAGTTTACATTAACCCCCTTTACAATGATGGGGACTTCTCAGAACCTCAAACAAGTGAGAAACAACTTCCAAAATGGGCAGTTCAACTATTGAAAGATGTAAATCCTGATGAACAAAATAAAACAGGAACAAGACAGAAACACAGAAGTGAAGCAACTTTCGCCTTGCTAGCACATGATTTTACTGAACCTTCCACATACAAAGAAGCAGTCAAACATAAAGAATGGAAACAAGCCATGATTGATGAATATAGAGCAGTAATTGATAGCCACACTTGGAAACTGGTTGATTGTCCTCCAAATTTTAAACCCATAGGTTGCAAATGGGTTTACAGAGTTAAGTACAACCAAAATGGTGAACTTGACAAGTATAAAGCAAGACTTGTCGCTAAAGGTTTTGCGCAACAGGAAGGCATTGATTATGAAGAAAATTTTGCACCTACAGCTAAATGGGACACCATCAGATTAACATTTGCATTGGCCACTCAGAAAGTGTGGAAAGTTCATCCTATGGATGTCAAAAGCGCTTTTCTCAATGGGGACTTACAGGAAGATGTATATATGACACAACCACCAGGGTTTGAAGTTGAAGGGCAAGAACATAAAGTCTGCAAATTAATCAAGGCTTTATATGGATTAAAACAAGCTCCCCGCGCTTGGTATGAAAAAATGGATGAATACCTTCACAAAGTTGGTTTTCATTGTAGTGAATCTGATGATACTTTGTATGTGTGCCAATAGGGAAAATATCTGGCCATTCTCATTATGTATGTCGATGATTTGATCATCACAAGCAACAATGATGATCACATTGAACAGGTGAAAAAGGAATTACATGCAGGTTTTAAGATGACAGATTTGGAACTACTTCACTACTATCTTAGAGTTGAAGTATTCCAATGTCCACATCACATCTTCATTTCCCAGACTAAATATGCAGCAGAAATTCTTCAGTGATTTGGAATTTAGGATTGTAAGCTTGTCCTTACCCCTATGGAACAAAACTTAAAACTTTCAAAATTTGAAGGGGGGGAAAAGGTGGACAGCACTACTTACAGACAGTTGATTGGCGGCTTGATTTATTTGACAACCACTCGTCCTGATCTATCTTATGCAGTCAGTATTCTTTCACGTTTTATGCAAGAACCACTAGATAGCCACTGGAATGCAGCCAAAAGAGTTCTTCGATATATCCAAGGAACAAAATATTTTGGTCTTCTTTACAAAAAGACTAAAAATTTTGTACTTGGTGGATTTTCAAATGCCGAATTTGCTGGCAGTATTGATGACAGGGCATCAACCTCAGGTTACTTAATGAACATGGGGTCAGTTGCAGTTTCCTGGAGTTGCAAGAAGCAAACTACAGTGGCCACTTCTTTAGCAGAAGCGGAGTACATTTCAGCATGGGAAGCAGCATGTGATATTGTTTGGTTACGTCAAGTTTTACAGGACTTGGGAATTCCTCAAGCAGAAGCTACTTCATTATTCATCGACAATCAATCATCAATAAAGCTTGCCAAGAATCTAGTTTTTCATTCAAAGACAAAGCATGTGGACACCAAGTATCATCATATCAGATCTCTCATTGCAAAGGACATCATCAAGACAGTGTTTTGCCCTTCAGAAGATCAGACCTCCGACATTTTCACGAAACCTCTTGGCAGAATAAAGTTTACTAAGTTCAGGGATGAACTTGGTATCTGTTGTAATGTATCTTTGGATCATAGGGGGGAATGTTAGATGATCCAAAAATAAATTTTATCATTGGTTATAATGTTTGAATAAAATAATTATTAATTTAAAATATTAAATTAATAATTATTATTCTAGAATATTTAATAAATCTTTGAGATATTTAGAAATAGAAATTTGTTATTAAAAAATAGGACTCTACAAAAGAGTCGTTTCCTAGGCTCTAAGTTAGGAGTAAAGTTAGTAGAATAGTTAGAAGCTCATTTAATGTAATTGGACACTTGTTATTTAATAAGTGATCCAAAATTAGTGGAAGTTAGGACATTGATCTTATAAATAGCTCATTGCAAGAGTGATTGAGCTGTTCGGGTGTAAACTCTTGCATAATTCCAATGTAATTGTTTTTTTGTGATTAATAAAATTACATGTCTGAGGACACTTTGGCCATTAAAATCCTTTTGCATTTTTTGTGATTTCAAAATAAAAAGAAGGCTATCATCTCAACACCTTGAAGTTCAAAAGTGGAACCCCAATCATATGCATTCTCAACGCTAGGAGATCAAGAGCCTAAGATTTAATAAGTGAACACCCTCCTAAAACAAGAGGGTCCAAACTATCCCTATGCACTAACCAACTCTTAGAAGACTGAAAATAAAACAAAAGCAACAGTGCATCAGGAGTACAAAATTGACATTTTCCAGCCCCCATCCAAAGAGTTAGTATGGTTACTGTGTAAAATCTATAGAGAAGTCAATATGAAGGCCATGTACCATTATAATGTTTGAGTAAATGCACAAGTTTCGAAGCAGTGAGCAAGATCTACTGGGGACAAGTACAACCAATCAGTGATTCAATTCATTACCAGGAATATCATTTTTCAATCCAACACATTTCATTTAGTTTCTCATGTAGTCTATACACTGTTACCTGCCCCAAAATTCCTAAGGGAAAGTACAATTGATCAAAACATCATAACAATCCACCTCTAGTAGCCACTGATATCAAAGACAAAACAAATAGCTTCTTCAACAAAATGCATTTCTTGTTGAAAGAGTATTCACATAGAACCACAAAAAAAACACAACAGTTATTGAGAGGGAAAGATGCTTATTTCTTCCAAAAATACTGTAATATTGTGTCTAGTGCTTTGACAACTCATTATCTACCCACTTCCTCCTCCCCAAGTGTTAGACAAGCTTCTATTACAAGAATTCTGCAGGAAATTCATGGATGGTTTCATCCAAATCACAAAGTCTAGGAAACCACACTATGTTCAACCAATCATCCTGGTCAAGCATACTATCATGAATCATGCCCATATACGAATTTATTCCATTGAACTGTCAAAGCTGGAGATTTTTACAGCTGAGCCAATATTCCACTACAATCTTCAGAAAATATTACAGAATTAATGAGAACTAAAAAACCTATACTTTCAACATACATAAACAAGAAGAGAAGATTCATAACATCGTGGACTAGAAATGGGTTGGTAGAAGACTAAGGGGAATTTTCGAATGGCAAAGCAACAACTCTTCAAGATTTTTTGGAGATAGCAGAAAAAAAGAGGTGTGTGGGGAAGAGGAAGATAGTTATGGTAAGGCCATATTCACTTGTAAACTCTAGTTGTTACAGATCTTGCCCAGATCTCAATAACAATGTCAAGATTCAACAAGATGATGATCCTAGTGAAAATTAAGCACCTTCACTAGGTGGGGCCCACGTGCTATTTTTAGGTGTATGTCTATTTTTAGAATGGTAAGCATATTCTAAAACTAGCAGGATGCTGATTCTAGATGGTTGAGAAAATTCTATCTTTATATGATTTTCTATTTTTAGAAGATGGGCGAAGTCTATTTATATATCTCTAATCTAAAAATAGAATGCATGTCGATTATTATTATCCCTTAATGATAAAAAAACAATAAATAATAACTTATTCTCTTAGGTCACTTGATTTCAGTTAACTGATGTGGAAAACCAGTTAGCTGAAGGAATTACGAGTTGCAAGGTTGGTTGGTGACTCATGCAAGATGGACTTCGTTGTAACTAAGTGTGACACATTTGTAACAGAGTTGGAAGAGTGGTTATGGGAGTTGTTATATAGTTTAACTTAGTTAAGTGAGTTAAACTCAGTTGTGCTAGTTGTAACTAAAGATACACTAGTGAAATATGAGTGAATTAATTATTTAATTAATTCACAAGTAGTGTCTTACTTGAAACTGAAGAAATACAACAGTTAACTACTTGCATTTCAGATCTAGTGGAGACCCAGTGGAGAGATAGGTGAAAGGGTGTGCTTGAGTATCAGTTGTGACTATAGTGATGCATTCAATGCATCTACACACACATTGGAGTTTCCAATGAGGATTGTGCATTCAAGGCAAGAAAATATCAAATTCATTCAGGGATCTTCTTCAGCAGGGATTGCGCAGTGGAGGCAGGCTGTCAGGGGGCAAGAAATTGGTGCATAGACATGCAAATTTCCTCATTACAGTGTGAGACGATTGTATATTGTATTGAGAGCTCTATGAGCTGAGATTTATATGATATTTTTTCATGATTCCATGATATACATAATATATGATAGTTGGGCTTTTTAGCTTTAAGCTTTCCCATTAAAACATCTTGTTACGTGCGCTTGATTTTTCTTCATATGTGTTTTGCAATTGGCGACTTAATTTCCGCAAAGAATTGAATAGAAGGACTTTGTATTTAATAGTGGATTTAATTGTTAGATCAGGGGAGTCCGGTAATATATATGTTATTGTATTAAATTTCTACATGGTATCGGAGCTATGTTAATCACTGAAGATTGCAATATTGAAGCGGTGTTGAGTTTTGTTCTGGTGGAACAAATCGAATTTGCTGCAAGAATTTATTGGTGCGACAGTTGAGTAAAAATTGAAATGGCTTTCAATGAGTTGCGGTTGGAGTATGCACTCGAGGGCAGCTCTAACTACATATCCTGGAAGGACAGGATGGAGGTGGTGCTTGAAGATAATGGCCTGAAGGAGTTCATCGATAGTGATGTTCCTAAGCCCACTTCAACGGATGCTGCATTACTTGACGCCTGGCAAAAGAAAGTAGCAAAGACAAGAAGAATTCTATTGGAAGGTGTGAACCACAATATTGTGTCAAGCCTTCATGGGAAAGCCACTCCATTTTCAATGTGGAAGGCTTTGACAGATCTTTTCCAAAGCAGGAGTGACCATAGGAAGTTGGCACTAAAAGATAAACTCAGAAAAATCAAAATGGAGAAATGCGACAGTATTCGAAAGTATCTCACGAAGTTTGTCCAATGTAGGGATGAGCTGGGGAGTGTCGGAATCACGGTTGCTAATGATTACTTGGTAAGCTTGGCTCTCCTTGGAATTTCGAAGGGTTGGCATAGTTATCAAGACTCTGTCAATGGGCAGGAGAAGCTACCAGATTGGGAGCGACTTTGGTCAGATCTAGTGTAGGAGGAGATAAGGCAGAGTACCAGGGATGGCTCTTCATCAAAACATGATGATGAAGAGGATTGGGCTTTGGCTTCCAAATCAAGGAAAGGGAAGGGGAAGAAATCCCATTCAAAATCCAAGGCTAAAGGCAAGAAGCTATATTTTTCCAAGGTGAAGTGTTTTCACCATCATGAGCATGGGCATCTCGCCACTAACTGCCCACATAAAAAGAAGAACAAGAAGGCTTCTAGAGCTGTAGCTGGTGAGGTCCTTGCCTCACAATTTGAACTTGATTTCTCCTTGATTGCATGCGTGGTTTCAAGCGCGATGGGATCAGTGTGGTATCTTCATAGTGGTGCTTCCTTCCACATGACGGGAGATAAGGAGTTGTTCAACAACTTGGAGGAGAAAGATCTCCAAATGCATATAGAGATGGGTGACGATGGATGATACAATGTGACTGGAATTGGTACCATTACCTTTGAGAGGGAGTCAGGTAAACCATTTCTATTGAAAGATATTATGCATGTTCCAGGTCTAAAGAAGAACTTGGTCTTAGTCGCAATGTTGGAGGACAGAGGTTATGACATTGTTTTCAGCGATGGAAAAGCTTTCTTGTGACATAAAACAATAGTTCAAACCAAGAGGATAGGGATTCAAGTCAAGAATCTCTACAATTTGGAGGTACATGGCTGCGCTGAAATGGTGGGAAAAGAAGAAGAAGTGGTGAGCCGGGATGAGGGCGAATTATTGCACAGGCGATTGGGCCATATTCACCATGGCGCCCTGAATATTTTGCGATAGATTTCTACTAGAATTTCCAAGGGTACACTTGCGCAGATATATCAGTGCAAGGGATGTACTATGGGTAAGTTTGTGAATACCACCTTTCATGAAAAGTAGATCCGTGCTTCGGTGATCCTAGAGAGAATTCACACAGACGTGTGTGGGTCATTCTCGGTTTCTTCAACAACAAAACACAGGTATTATGTTATCTTTGTTGATGACTATTCTCGTAGATGTTGGATATTCTTCATGCAGAAGAAGGATAAAACATTCTCAAATTTATGTGATTTTAAAGCGGTGGAGAAAGAGTCGGGGAGGCAAGTGAAGGCTCTGTGGAGCGATAATGGTGGTGAATATATGTCGAACGAATTCAAAGACTTTTGTAGAAAATAAGGAATTCGAAGAGAACTCATAATGCCTCATAACCCACAGCAGAATGGGGTAATGGAGAGGAAGAACAGAATGATCATGGGTGTTGCACGAGCTATGGTGCATCATTAAGGGCCTACTAATGCACTTGTGGGCAGAAGCATGCAACACTGCGGTTTATGTGCAAAACTGTTGTCCTCATAGAGTACTTGGCATGAGTACACCTGAAGAATATTTTAATGGTAAGAAACCAAATGTTTCTCACATTAAGATTTTTGGCTCATCTGTTTATGTTCATGTGAACAAGAACGCCAGGAAGAAGCTAGAGCCGACTGCTAAAGTTGGGATATTTGTGGGGTACACATAAACACCCCATAATTATCATGTGTATTTTCCAAACATTCGAATGACTATGGTGCGACATGATATAAAATTCAATGAGGAGAAGGCCATGAACTTGTCGCTTGAGAGAAAGCTACACTTAAATGTAGAGGAGGAACTGCTTGCTCCCAAAGATGAGCCTCAAGATGTGGATCAACCACAAGAGGAGGATCATGGAGTGGAGGAGTCCACTCATGCAGAGCCAAACATCAGAACTAGAAAAATGCATAACACAGAAGCTGAGAGGCTGAAGCTTGATGCAGCACAGAATGTAGGAGCCCATACTTCACAGTGTAGATAGAGACAGTCTCCTGACTAATTCACTGGATACATGGCTCTCATGAGCAAGTGTATCATGACAGAGCCATCTTCTTTTCAAGAAGCAATGCAGGATCCCACATGGGTAGATGCAATGGTGGAGGAGTATGACTCCATTGTCAGAAACAGTGCTTGGGAAATTGTTCCAAGGCCGGTTGATACATCAGTGATAGGTTCAAGATGGATCTACAAGGTAAAGTAAGCTGCTGATGGGAGTGTTGAGAAGTATAAGGCAAGATTTTTTTCCCGGGGCTTCTCACAAATAGAGGGGATTGATTATGAAGAAACCTTTTCACCTATTGCACGGTATTCTTCCATAAGGACCATCCTTGCTCTCTCAGAGAAAATGGGTTGGCACATTCATTAGATGGATGTGAAGACTACATTCTTCAATGGGATAATTGAGGAAGAAGTGTACATTGAGTAGCCTAAAGGATTTGATTTCTTTAGCAGCGAGTTGCATGTGTGCAGACTCAAAAGAGCGTTGTATGGGTTGAAGCAAGCACCTCGTGCTTGGTACACTCGGATCGACAGCTATTTCACTGGACTTGGCTTCATTAAGAGTGAGGCGGATGTAAACCTATACCAAATTGTGGTGGAGAGTAAGCTTTTAATCATTGTTCTTTACGTTGATGATTTAATACTGACTGGTGATGAGCAGCTGATACACTCATGCAAGGAGGACCTTGCAAAGGAGTTTGAGATGAAAGATATTGGCCTCCTTCATCATTTCCTTGGATTGGAAATATGGCAGCGAGAAGGTGAAATTTTTGTGTCTCAAGGCAAGTATGCTCGGAAGATACTCAGTAAGTTTCACATGGAGGAATAAAAACCCATGGATACTCCTCTTCCAGGAAATTGGAGGAAAGAGGATGCTACATCGATAGAGGTAGTGGATGCTACTGTATATCAATAGTTGGTAGGTTCGCTCATGTATTTAGTTAATACAAGCCCAAACATATGCTATGCGGTGAACCAGCTTAGTCAAGAGATGGTTAAGCCTACCAAGCTATTTTGGAAGGTGGGCAAGCATGTCCTGAGATATCTCAGGGGCACATCTGAGTAAGGCTTATGGTACAGACAGACGGATGAGTTGAAGTTGTATGGCTTCACGGATACAGATTGGGCAGGAAGCCCAATGGACAGAAAGAACACATCAGGATGGGTTTTCAGTATCGAATCTATAGTTGTTTCTTGGTACAACAGGAAACAAAGATATGTGGCACTCAGTTCAGTGGAAGTGGAATACATGGCAGCAAGTCAAGTTGCATGTGAGGCTATCTGGATGAGGAAGATCATGGTCAGTTTGTTTGGTTCTCATTTAGATCCTAAAGTGATTCATTGTGATAATCAGAGTTGCATTAAACTCTCGATTAATCCTGTGTTTCATGATAAATCTAAGCATATAGATATCTGGTATCATAATATCAGAGATTGTGTGCAGCGTAGTATCATGTTGCTTCAGTACATTCCTACGGAAGATCAGGATGCAGATATTTTGACGAAGGCGCTCACTAGGAGAAAATTCGAATACCATAGAGACAAGATCGGGGTGAAGGATAATCCCTTTCTTGTTGAGAGGGAGTGTTGAGATTCAACAAGATGATGATCCTAGTGAAAATTAAGCACCTTCATTAGGTGGGGCTCGCAGGCTATTTTTAGGTGTATGTCTATTTTTAGAATGGTGAGCATATTTTAAAATTAGCAGGATGTTGATTCTAGATGGTTGAGAAAATTCTATCTTTAGATGAGTTTTTATTTTTAGAAGATGGGCGAAGTCTATTTATAGATCGCTAATCTAAAAATAGAATGCATGTCAATTATTATTAGCCCTTAATGATAATCAGACAATAAATAATAACTTATTCTCTTGGAGCACTTGATTTCAGTTAACTGATGTGGAAAACCAGTTAGCTAAAGGAATTACAAGTTGCAAGGTTGGTTGGTGACTCATGCATGATGGACTTCGTTGTAACTGAGTGTGCCACAGTTGTAACTGAGTTGGAAGAGTAGTTATGGGAGTTGTTATTTAGTTTAACTTAGTTAAGTGAGTTAAAATCTATTGTAACTAAAGATACACTAGTGAAAGATGAGTGAATTATTTATTTAATTAATTCACAAGTAGTTTCTTACTTGCAACTGAAGAAATACAGCAGTTAACTACTTGCATGTCAGATCCAGTGGAGACCTAGTGGAGAGATGGGTGAAAGGGTGTGTTTGACTATCAGTTGTGACTATAGTGATGCATTCAATGCACATACACACACATTGGAGTTTCCAATGAGTATTTCGCAGTAAAGGCAAGAAAAGATCGAATTCATTCAAGGATCTTCTTCAGCAGGGATTGTGCAGTGGAGGCAGGCTATCAGGAGGCAAGAAATTGGTGCATAGACATGAAAATTTCTGCATGACAGTGTGAGACGATTGTATATTGTACTGAGAGCTCTATGAGCTGAGATTTGTATGAGATTGTTTCATGATTCCATGATATACATAATATATGATAGTTTTTGTTTTTAGCTTTAAGCTTTCTCGATAAAACATCTTGTTATGTGCGCTTGATTTTTCTTCATATGTGTTTTTCAATTGGCGACTTAATTTTCGCAAAGAATTGAGTAGAAGGATTCTGTATTTAATAGTGGATTTAATTTTTAGATCAGGGGAGTCTGGTAATATACATGTTATTTTATTAAATTTCTACAATCAACAACAAAGTCACAACTTTTACAGAGAATTCCTCCAGCCTTCTAATGTAGTCTTCTCCAAGTTTTAGGCAGCACAGTCCAAAGGAGACCTAGCCACTTCATAGAAAACAAAACAAAGTATCCCAATCTCCAGTGTCCGCTAAAAGCTCAACCTCCACCACAAAGGGAAAATCCACCAAAAGCATTGAAAAATGTGGTATAGTTGGAGTAGATGTGCAGTGCCCCCTCGACACCATTATACTCTTTAACCAATTTTGTCTACAACTTCTTGATAATAACATGTGCATTACAACTCATACTCCTTATCCAAAATTTTCTACAACTTCTTGATAATAACATGTGCATTACAACTCATGCTCCTTATCTAATTTTGTCTACAACAATTTCTTGATAATAACATGTGGCAATACAACTCAAGTACAAGATGGATGCTACCACCACATCACTTCATGACTAGCCTACCCTTTTCACATTTATGCATGTATAAGATTCAAGGCCCTAGTCTAACCTTTTCATGGAACACTAATGAGCCTTGTCCTCTGTTATGTTGGTATTATTGGTGGAACCTTATATACATGGCTTATCTATCTTCTCTGCAGGGAACCCTAGTAAGGCGTGGTTTTCAGTATATGATTTTTTATTTTGTCATTCAATTTATAAGAATGTGCTTTTTTTATTTGAATCATATTATGCTATTGTGTAATTTCATATAAGCAGTGGTTTGTCCTTCTATCCCAAGAACCCAAAATAATGGTTTCTGGGCATCTGCCATCCTTGAATATTTGCTCCACTTATTGGGAAGGTATCTTCTTGTTGGATTTTAGTCCCTGTTTTCGCATTGCTCCTTGTATATAAACAATGGCTTCCTTGTTTTCCAAGAACTCAAATGAAGAGGTATCAAGACTTGAAATCAATGTTGCAATCTGCACCTAGTATCGTCTCTCTGGAACTATTAAAAATTTTCACCCAGTAGTCGACCAAGAGCAACAAGCCGTTTTATTTTGGCTACTTTAAAAATAGAATGAAATGATTTCTATACTTTAATAATAGACTATGAAGCTGTTGTAAAGAAAGTGTAATTTTACTCTGAAGTCCTAAGACTGATTAGTTGGTCTTAACTTTGAAAGCATAGTTTCTCTTCTGGTCCTATTACATGAATGAATAGAGTCTAGACTGAGTAGAACCTTACTTTCTAGCTTTTCGTTCTCTTGTACATTATACATCGACAATTAATCAAATAGGCTAAAGCAAACTTAAGCCCAATTTTAAAAGCAGTATTATAGAATTATTCAAATGACATTGACATAAAAATGTCATATAAAATATAAACATTGTATACACAGTTGGTCTTGAATGATAAGGCATGTTGTCTACATTTGTCGTGGGAAACAACTGAGATATTGACCTTAAATTGTTTCCACTTATTGACCTTAAATTGTTTACACTTTAACCAACTATTATACCTTGGGAGAAATTGGATTACTATTCGCAAGTTTAGGTGGGGCTGAAAAATTCTACCAACACAATATTTTTCCAGACAAAAGTCAGCTATTTTGAAGCTTAAGCTTCCTAAACAAGCTTATCCCATAAACTGCAGCTACAATGAGCGTGACATGACTAATATTCCCAATACTCCCTTCAGAAAGGTGATACCATGACTCTCTCAAGTCTAAGTCGTGTATTCTGCTACAGACTCATAATATGGGTTAGAAAAGACCATTAAGATTTGAAGTATGGAATTCTCATCTGACATTCTAAGATCAGAATACCTATATTTGTCCAATGATACTTTAATTGTAATGAACAACCATATCCAAATAGTATCTCAAAAACCACATTAACCTCAAAAATTTGAATTAGTCACAACTTATTGCAGAGAAAGAAGCCTAAACATTGCCTCAGATTAGTCCATCAAAGCAATTTAAAACAAAACCTAATGTATTCCTTAGATTTCAAGCTTAAAAGAAGGCTGGAACAAGTGTAAACTTCTGAATTTTGGCTTACCTCTTGCAAATCACTCACAAAGCACCCACATTCACCACTCACCCATAGAGAACCCGCATTCACCACTGACCAACACTGTTAGACTCACCGAAGCAATCACCAACATTCACCAGCACACTTCGAACCATTCGGACTGGCAAATTTATTAAAAAATAATAATTACAGAACATTGTTAGACTCACCAAAGCAATCACCAGCATTAATCAGCACACTTCAAAGCATTCAGACTCACAAATTTATATAAAAATAATAATTATAGTTGCAACGCAACACCGCTGTCCAAACTCCTCCTCGCAGGTTTAGCTCCATGGCACTAGGGAAATGGTACTCTAAATCCCTAGTTCATGCCCTTTTCGGGTAGCTAGCGTCTCCTGGAACCAGATCTTGTTGCCCTCCTCAATGCGTCATCTGGAACCATAGCTTGTTTCCCTCATCGATGCGTCATCGTCCTCCTTGCATGTCAATGCGGGCACCATGAGCCTTGTTGCACCTCCAACTTCCAAGCCCAACCAGTAAAAATGGGGGCGAATCACTCTAATCCCTCCCCCGACCCAGTAAATCCCAGAAAATGCCATTCAAATCCGCTCCAAACCAGAAAATCGGGAGGCGAATCACTCTAATCCCTCCCCCGACCCAGTAAATCCCAGAAAATGCCATTCAAATCCGCTCCAAACCAGAAAATCGGGAGGCGAATCTATGGTTTAAGGTTTAGTGTGCATTTATTTTTTTGGGCTAACAGTTAATAATTGATTATTTTTAAAATAATTATAGGGCTAACTATATAAAACTATACAAAAGGGGATTTATGTAAAAAAATTGCCCCTCCAAAATTTAAAACCCTTTAAATTCGCCCTTGGGCTAAAATTCACCCCTAAAATTTTCCCTGGGATTAATCCACTTCTCATGCCTCTGATTGAGAAGGAAATTAAGAATCTCTTTGATGCAAAAATTATTGTCCCAATCATATTCTCAAAGTGGCTTGCAAACTTGGTTCCAGTCCGGAAAAAGAGTGGAGAAATCAGAATCTGCATTGACTTCAGAAACTTGAAAAAAGCTTCTCTAAAGGACAATTACCCTCTCCCAAAGATGGACCAAATTTTTCAAAACATTGTTGATTCCCAAAGGATGTCTATGCTGAATGGTTTTTCAAGATACAATCAGATACTAGTGCATCCAGAAGATCAAGAGAAAACTGCCTTTACCACACCATGGGGCACATTCATGTATGCCAAGATGCCCTTTGGTCTGATGAATGCAGGAGCGACCTTTCAAAGAGTAATGAAAATTGCCTTTTATTAGGAGAAGGATACGTTGGTGGTTGTCTATATTGATTGACATAACATTTTTCTCAATGAGAGAGGAAGATCACTTGAAGCATCTGGAGAAAGTTCTGCTAAAGTGTAGAAGTTTTTGAATTTCTCTCAATCCCACTAAAAGCATTTTTTCTCTAACTTCAGGGAAGTTACTCGGGAATATTATATCTAAATATGGGATTAATATTGATCCAAATAGGGTCAATACCATTCAGAAAGTAGATCTACCTAGAAGCAGGAAAGAAATTCAATCTCTCCTTGGAGGAGTAAATTTTGTGAGGAGGTTTATTCCAAATTTTGTTGAGATTGTCAAATACATAACCAAGATGCTGAAGAAAGAAGTAGACATTAAATGGATAGTGGAAGCAAAGCACTCATTTGAGGAAATCAAGAAGGCACTCACTCAAGCCCCAGTGTTTATTAGCCTAGATTTTTCAAAGGAATTTTTGGTCTTTACATTTGCATCAGAAATTACAATTGCTGGAGTTTTTCTGCAGAAAGGAAAACAAGGTACTAAGAAGCCCATCTCATTTTTTATCAGTACCCTAGCTAATTCATAACTGAAGTACAATATTTTAGAGAAACAAGCCTATGCTTTGGTCAAAGCCATCAAAGATTTCAGAATTTACATTCTGCATTCTCATGTAATAGCATTTGTTCCTAATGTTGTTGTGAAGGACATCTTAACTCAAGCTAATCCTGATGGTAAGAGAGGGAAGTGGATAGATAACTTGCTGGAATATGATATATACAGTAGACCTACAAAATTGGTGAAAGTTCAAGGTTTAGCAAAGCTGATGGCATAGTCTAATTTTGACTTTCTTGATATGAATTTAATTGCAGAAATTTCATAATTATCAGATGAAGATGAAGAGTTGATTCTCATTTAAGAGAAGTACATCATTTTTGACTCGTACAAAGAAATTTTTTTTGTCTTACATCATCATAGGGCCCCTGCTTAATTGAAAAAATCTAAAGCAAGGTTTGTGAAGCTGAAATCCTTGAGGTATTGCATCACTGATAAAAATCTGTATTGGAAAGATACTGGTGGTATTCTTTTGAATTGTTTGCTGGAAGAGGAGGCAGAAAAAGTGATTGAGGAGTTTCACAAAGGGGATTGTAGAGGTCATTATTATTGGAAGGCCACGGCAAATAAGATTCTCAAAGCATGGTACTATTGGCCTACTATGTTCAAATATGTATACAAAAAGATTGCTACCTGCCATGAATGCCAGATTTTTTATGGTAAGAAAAATCTTGTTCCTTTACCCTTGATGCCTATCTATGTTGAGGCACCATTCCAGTAGTGGGGGCTAGATTTTATTGGTGAGATTCATCCATCATCTTCAGGTCAGAATTGTTGGATTCTAACAGCAACTAATTATTTCACCAAGTGGATTGAGGCAATCCCAGCTAGGCAAGAAAATGATTCAGTTATCATTTCATTTTTGGAGAATAACATATTATCTAGATTTGGTTTTCCTATGAATATCATCACTGAAAATTCAAAGGAATTAAAATCCAAGAGGCTGATCAATTTTTTTCATCAATATCACATTACACTTGGACACTCTACTGCATACTATCCACAAGGTAATGGTCTTGTTGAATCTTCTAACAAAAGCATTGTGAGGATTATTAAGAATGTGTTGTAGGAAAATAATAAGTCATGGAATTTGAAGCTAAAGTATGCTCTGTGGGATGATAGAGTGTGCACAAAAAGGTCAATTGGAACTTCATCTTATGAGTTGGTGTATGGGGCTGAAGCTATTTTTCCTGCATCCTTGGGAGTGCTAGTCATGAAGTTGATGCAAGGATTAGAGGAGGAGCCAGATGCAATTCAGAGGAGAATAAATCAGTTGATAGCCTTGTAGGAAAAAAAGGAGGAAGTCTATAACAACAATTAGAAATCTCAAAATAGAATTAAGAAGACATTTGACAGAAAGGTCAAAGAGGAAAAATTTCAAATTCAAGATGTGGTATTGAAGTGGGAGGCTAGAATTGAAGAGAAGGGGAAACATGGGAAGTTTGAGAATATCTGGAAAGGTCCATTCATAGTAGTTGCATTCCATGGAAACAACACTTACATACTGCAGAAGATGGATGGAAAACCTTATGCTGGAGGGCCTGTCAATGGTAGTGTTACCACAAAATCAGGCCTGATGGGCTGCTCATCAAGTAAACCTTATGTAATTGTTTCAGACCAATATTTTAGCTGAGGCTTAGTCTCCTCAACCTGAGAGAGCTCTCGCAAGGGTTTATGATTTTTGATTAATGGATAGATGACTAACTCTATATGGAAAATAGATAGATGATATGACTGGTTGTAAATCACATTAGCAAACATTCATTGGGCCATGGAGTCAATATAACTTCAACAAAACCAAGATAATCTAGCATGGAAGTTGAGGCATGTTAGAGTTTTGGTCAAAAGATACACATGTGAGATAGTAGAAACACAGTCAATTTTCCTACATAGGAAGTTAGAGCATCAAGGACGAATTCTGAGTAAACATAAGCATTTACCATTGCAAATAGATAGTAAAAGGATGCAATAGAACAAATACACACTAAAACTCTGTATGAATCTCAAGTTGGCTAAGTAAACTTCTCTGTATTAAAGCTGAAAACAGTCACATACAAAACACAGTCTTTTTGCTAATAAAATGTCCAACCCTTGTATAATTCGACCTCATGATTTATATATAACATTTACAATATATGATTCTTTCATCCTCCACTAGATAATTCAAATTCCCATGCTTTGACACCTTTCCTAATCTTAAACATGCTATTAATTACAAAATGACATCTATACTGCCCTTGAAAAGTCCTAATTCTAACAGGATTGAAACTCCTAAATATGCTTCTAACAACCTTATCTAGTATTTAATTCATCCTTTGACACCTGCTATCCCATGAATTCGAATTTTGATGCTGACCATTCACTTAAATTCACCATGCTGCTGATCATAAAACTGTCCTAGAAATTAGGAAACATGTTTCCTGTTTTTCAACCCTTTACTTTCATTGTCATCTTCAAGCACTTTAATAGTTGATGGATCAGATTCACATGGGTAATATTTGCCAAATATTTCCATAAATATTTCAATATTCCAGCTATGCATAAAACCAAATCCAAAATGATGCAAAAAGGTAAAGGATAAGCCTGCGCTACGAAAGTAGCTTGTTTTTGTAGTGCTTTTTGTAGCTCGGTGTTAAAATCATTTTTTCAATCAAATTTTGACCTAATTTCTTCAATTAAACCTTCATATTCCATTAACACACTCCCACAAGTAATTTCAAGACAAAATTCACCAAAATTCCCTCAAAATTTGTTGTGAAATAAGGATGAAAAGACTGCTACATTTGCAAATTATTCCTGTTTCTTTCCTGAAAATTATGTCTTGGAACAGAGCATATATATCCTCATCATGATGGATTTTGAAAAAATTAAGGTGGTTTTTTTATTCCATTCCGTCTTGAATAAAAACCTCTCTTGGGTTTTTGAAATACCTCTCCTTCTGTCCAGAAATTGTCTTTGAAGAACATGTATAAAATAGGAAAACTTTGTTTTCTGAAAATACGGCTTCAAAGAAAGCCTTGTCTCTCCCAACTGATAACACTTGTGAAGAAACTGAAAGAGGTTTTTGTAGTTGGGGATGGGATGAAGACAAACTTGTTTCATAATTAGAAAATACTTGTGCATGTGTCCATAAAAGGATCTTGAAGTTGACTGCTAAACAGTCATGTACAGGACATTTTGTAACAGCAGTTTCGTAGCGCAAGTTAAGTTATCAATTTCTCCCACTTCACAATTAATTGGAAGAAACTGAGAGGGGTTTTTGTATTTAGGTATGTTAGGAAGAAAAATCACTTTCAGGTTTCAAAAATGAGTTTTCAATTGCCCAGAAACCCCCTTTTAAGTTGACTACTAAAACCAGAAAACAAAGTTTTTTCTTCATGACTTTCGGCAGTTTCATAGCGCAAATCAACTTTTTTGAACTAGCTGCACTATGAAAGTAAGGTTTCTTGGTAATTTGACAAATTTTGACATGAAGCTTTAGTAAATGACTCACAAATGGAAATAATGGATCTTTGATCATGTAATGGACCTAAAAGACTTTATTTGAACTTGAAATATGATCTTTAAAACTTATAAAACTATGACCTACCCTTTACCAAGACTTAAAATGAATTTTGGACCTACTTGAAATCATGACCAAAAACATAGTTGACACAATGATGTTTTGAGAATTTTTGGGTGATAACAGGTAGGTTTTTGAAGCATTATTCCTCTTAAGTTCTACTGATCTTTCATTCCATTATATATATTCCATTTTTATATGTTTTTCTGCTAATAAAGACAAGCTTATCATCAAGCTTGAGCCCGAGGTGAAGGCCATTAGTTTTTGAAGGAAAGCTTAGCAAATTTCAGAGTTTTTATTTCCAAGAAGATGGATAGCACTAGAACTACAAGTTCTTTGGTGTACCACAAGGGCACACCATCCCAAGTGGAGCCACTATTATTGCTAAGAAAAAGTGAAACATTATTTGACATGGTCATAGAGTTTATTTTTCAAAGCTATGGTCATAGAGTTCATTTGTCACAAGTTGGTAAAGGAAAATTTAATTTTTTTCATACTAACCTATCCTAAGGTTCAAACCCACCTCCATTCAAGTCATATCATGTCCCATTAGTCATCATTGCTGACATATTTCATTTCCCAAGATTTTGAATTCAAAAAGGTCACTTTAGCCAGTTTTTCCTCTTTTCTTAGTGTTTTACATTGTAAAAAGACAGCTTTTTCTACGAAACTTCCTAATAGTTTCATAGCGAAACTGTCAGAAAATGAACTAGCCACGCTATGAAAAATGGTTTTTCTGTCTATCTTGTCAAATCCGGTGCAAGGTGCTAGTCCACGATTAGAAGAGTTAGGGTGGATGTCATTCGAGTCAGTTAGGGTTAAATCAAGGTACAAAGGTCATGTCTGAGGTCATCATTTCTGTTTTTAGCTTGCATGAGTCATGATTAAGGCATGAGTTGCCATCAAAACTTTAAAACATTACCCAATTGAGTCTTTGTCATTCTTCGCTTCATCTTTGCATGCTATTGAGTTTTGGGAAGCTGTTTCACCAAGCCAAGCTGGTTGCTAGCATTTTCAAAAGATGCAGGTGTCACTAATCAAGAGAGGCAGAGAGGGTATAAAATCACCATGGATGCAAAGAAGAAGACCAACAAAGGTGGTCACTACCTCAGATATGAGCCAATGGACATGAGTTTGTTGAATGAAGACCCAATTGCATTGGAAGTGTTTAGAAGAACAGGGTGTTTTCAATTCTGTCGAAGTCTGCAAGGATGTCATTTGCAGGTTTCAAAGGAGTTTGCTAAGATTTTTACTGAATCGACTTCAAAGGTGGGAATGTTAAATATTATAGTAACACTAGAAACCATTACAACAACAACAGGAATCCCTAGAGGAGGAGAGAAATGATTCAAAGGTATCAAGTTCACCATGCAAGTGTTGGGCCTAGATTAAGGTATGATTCTCACCCTGTAAATACTTCAAATTATATTATAATTTCGAGGGAATCCCTCTTCACATTAACAATAAGGAATAAAATATCATGAAAATGGGAAAAATCAGACTAATGATGAAAAGGATGGTTTATAATAATAAATTGACTCCTTTTGTCTTCATGTGCAGGAAATTAACAATGCCTGGACCAATATGGAATGGAAGCCAACCAACGGACGCAAGAATATGAGGTCCTAGAAATTCCAACGACTGGTAGAAGGCGAACAAGCAAATCCAAGTCCAAGAACTCAAACGACAGCCACACGTAGCGGGCTGTCATTTGAGAAACACTCTCGAAATCTCGAAGATCGCCTTTAAAAGGGAAAAGGACAGAGGAGGAAAAGGAGAGGAAGAACAGGATAGGAGATCCATCCTGTGATAGAGAAATCAGGAACAGTCTGTCTAATTATGTTTTTTAACATCACTGGATGTGATATAGAGTTTTTAATAATCATCTTTTAAATTTTTTACAGTGCTGAGGCTTCTGGTGTTCTGGGCCCAACCTCTGGGAGCTCCACGCATGTTTTCATGTTCTGAATAGTTACAGAACCAATACTTGTGAATCTGATGCAATTGTAATGCATATCTCCATTCAATACAAATACGACTCTCTTTCTTTAAGATTGTTAGAAACTGTGTTCTTAGAAGAGGACAAGTGCAATCCTATTTGTGGAAATGTTTTGTTAGATAGTTCTAATTCTTTTGATGTCACTTCATTTGAATTCTAGATCATAAATAAGCTGATTTTAGCATTATTCGTCTCTATGCATTATGTTCTCTTTCTAGCATAACGAAGCAGTTAACTATTTGATCAATGTTGCTTAATTAAGTCCTACAGAGAACTCCATTGCAAAATTACTTAATCATTGTTGTACAAGTTATTTAATCCATTTCAGTTATATTGATGTTTCATTATCGTCGGGCTTAGTTATACTATTGTTTCAATATTGCACAGCTAGTCATACTGCTGCTTCATTGTTGTTTAGTTAACTAGACCATTGATTCAATTCGATTCCATTTCTAAGTAACTTAGTTAGACTACTATTCTTTTTAATTCCATTACTATCATTTCAATGCCTACTTGGTTTATTTAGATTTTTGTTCGGTTCAGTTAAGCTGTTGTTTTGTTCCAGTAGAGAAACACAAAATCCTGTTGCTCAATCTTAGGCTAAAGATCCATCCAAGTCACCCTTCATAGGATAAACAAGTTCAAGAAGTTAGTAATTCCTTCTTCATGACTAACAAAGAGCATCTGTAGACCAACTGACTCGCATATACTGTGCTGAAACTCTTGAAATTAAAAGACTTACCCCGGGTTAATAATTAAATGAGGGAGCACTAGAGTTGTCAATAAAAAGTCACCTCTATCCGAACCAACATTTTGGCACCGTTGCGAGGGAGAGTGTTAAGAGTTATCTCCCTTATTTCATCTTTTCTTCATTGATGTGAAGAATTGGGTATTGAAAATGAGAGGTAAGAACTTGCATACCGGCAAGCAACATGCTTGTCCTTTAGCCCACTCACCAGCAAGATTGTACAAAGAACTGTAGGATAGGTGCTCTTGTTTTATTCCTAGGAAAAATAAGATAGAAGCAATCCAAAATCATTCACAACCATCCTCACAACCCAAAGGACCAGTCATCCTTGGGAGGTCAAAATATATAGACGAAATCATTAGGAAAGCTGAATCTCAGGCATCTATAGGACCCAGAACTGTTTCCATCCGAAATCCTAATGTACTCGCTCAGGCAACAGCCTCACCATCTATAGCCTACGCTGATATTCACAGCAAGACAGAGGGGTCTGAGCAAAGCCTACAGACTATCATTCATAAAGACATTGACCCTTCAAAAGAGGGAGGCTCTTGCAACTTGCAAGAAGGTGAGGGAGAAACTAGTGGGGGAATTCACATAGAGATATCAGAATCTAAGTCCCCTAAAGAATCAATCGAAACAGAAATTCTTAGAATTCCAGATCAGGGAAGTGTTGTAAAACCCCCACCACATTCACCTCCCAAGCCTATTAAAATCTCCCCTCCAGATCAAGAAGTTCTCGAATATTTCTGGCACCTCTTTGATCAGATGGCAAATAATCAAAATCAGAATCAGAGGCAGACATCAACATTAGAGTACCCTATTGTTGATCATGCTGCCAATGTCCCTATGAAAGCCATTCCCTTGCACAACATCTCCACCTTTCATGGGTTAACCATAGAAGATCCTAATGCATTCCTATTTTAATTTGATGTCTTATGTAGAGGATATGACTACACCACCGATCCCCAAAAACTAAAATTATTTCCCTCCACCTTAAAAGGGACTGCTCTCCGCTGGTTCATGGGATTAGGGGGGGGAACTATAAACAAATGGGACCAAATGAAGAATACTTTTCTTACCAAATACCAGGACTATTTTCGAACCTAAGACCTAAAAGATGAAATATTTAACATGACTGAAAAAGACAATGAAACATTAGAGGAATACATATAAATATTTCAATACAATTTACAAAGATCCCCATATACCACGTTGTCCAAGGACATTTTAAAAAACCACAATGCTTAAAGGGATGAAGGAAGAATGGGTTGAAATTCTTAACATAATGGGGAAGGGAGATATTTATCAGGAAGAATATAACGAGATGCTCCCGGGGTAGCTCACGCAATAGACATGTTGGGCATGATTTTAAAGCAGAACAATGGCAACGTAACTAGGGCATAATTTGGAAATATTTTAGAAAATTTAAAAATCGACATCCTGGGTACTTTGACAACGCAACTTGATGTTTTACAAGCCAAACAAAAACAAGCTATAGCCGAACAAAACTTGGCCATCTTTTTCCCAAGGTGCTGGAAGAAGCACAGCCAGAGGGAGTGTCCTTTAGACATGGTCCAGAAATGTGCTATCTGCACTAAGGATCATGCTACGGACTAGTGTTCTTCACTCCCTGGGCTGAAAGCCGTCTAAAAGTAATTAGAAGAAGAAACAGAGCCAGTCTATTTAATGAATCAGTGTCGGCAATGGCAGGCACAACCTGGCATACCACAAGACCTGCCTCAATACTTCTCGTTGCCGCAGTACAGCCAGCAAAACCTTGCAACAACTTGGCAGACTCAAAACCTCTTCCCAACTTGGCCAAACCAAGCATTTCCTATACCACCTTGGCCTACACAACCTCCATCAGGAATTAATTGGAAAAACTTCCCTAGTTCTCCCCCTTATTGGCAGAATATCCCATATCAAAACCAATGGCCAAACCCTCCTATTCAAAACACCAATTGGAACTAGCAACGACCAACGAGGATGGGCAATATACTGATAGGAGCAGGGACCCAAACATTACCAGCTCCCTACCCTATTCAGCATAAATAGCAACCTGCCATACGCCCTCAATTACTAGCCCAACCCAATTCCAATCCCAATAATAGACTGATTCAACTAATTCAAATCATAGAGGATCCAAAACCTAATGACGAACAAAAACAGTGCAAAAAATTGAGGTTAATATCAAGACATACCATATTACCTGTAGAGGCCACAAATCCACCTCAGCCCCAAGTTGAAACATCCACAAGGCCTAGCTCAACGAATATAACAAAAACAGGTAAAGAAAAGGAAAAAATTGACCAATAAAGGCCTGAAGAACTTAGAGTAACTCCGCCTCCATTCCCTAAGAGATTAAACCTACCTAGACCTATATTCAACCCAGATTTTGACATCCTGGGGGAATTAAGAAACCTTTGTATTAAAATTCCTCTTCTCCAGGCCATCCAATACATTCTCATCTATGCAAACACAATCAAGGAATTATGTGGAAAAAAAAAAATTAAGAAAAAAATGGCTGCACCTACCATTCATGTGATAGGAACGTTATCTGACTTGTTGTTAGGTAGAGAATCACCTGTGAAATATGAAGACCCAGGAAACCCCATTGCAACCGTACAAATTTCTGGACACTCATTTCCAAACACATTGGTTGACCTAGGGGCAGCCATTAACATCTTAACTATAGGAGCTTGTGAAAAACTAGGCATATCATTTTTAGAACCTACAGCCACACTTCTGGAATTAGCTGACATATCTATTATCAGACTGGAAGGTATAGTGCAAGACATCATGGTATCAGTGGACTCATGGGAATACCCAGCTGATTTCTTATTTATTAATCCAAAAAAAATGATGGAAGGGCACCCATTGATTCTCGGGCGGCCTTGGCTGGCCACAGCAGATGATTACATAGGCTGTCGAATAGGTAGCATGACTGTTGTAGTGGATTCAACACACGGGTGTACGAAGTCGCACGAGCTTAGAGAGTGTGGTATACTCTCTAAACTATTGGTAATAGGCAGAAAGTGGGGGGAGCTCAAAAGCATAAAATTAAATGGAAATAATATGCTGAAGTATGCTCTGGTTGAAAACTAAAAGACATAAAAGAAGTTATATAGAGAGTTCCAAACAGTAATAATGAAAACTATGACTCGATGGCCTCTTCTTATTAATTTTTTGTAATAAAAGGAAATCTTACCCACTTTCCAAAGGGCCCCTAGGCAATGGCTCTAGGTCCCGATGCAAGGATGTTTGCCTTACAAGTTCTGCCTCTGATGCAGTCTAACTCTCTCTCTCTGTTGTAGTGGACTAAGATGTTGGGTGGCCAACTATCAAGTCCTCTTTAGCTCCAGCTCTGGGTCACACACAATGCTGGTGTTGCTTGGGAAACTTTGGCTAGCATAACCTTGTGATCACCATTTTTTCATCTCTTGGTGGGTTTATATAGGTGAGCTTCAAATCCTCCTTCCCTCCCTTGGTACATGATGAATGGTGACCCAAGGGAGAGGTGTGATTCAACTGTGTGCTCAAATATTCTTTTGTGTGCTCACATAATGTCTAAGGAGGCATTGGTGGCTATCCTTAGGCATCTTTCACATAAGAAGTAACTGTCCTTTTCTTGTTGTGGTCCCGAAAAGTGAATTTTTTCCATTTCCAAGAATGCGTACTTATCGGGCAAAAAGGCGTAGAAGGCGCTCTTCTAGAAGGAAAAAGTGTGCATTTGAGCATTTATGACTAGTTCAAATCTGATTTTCTCAAAATCTTAGAGATTTTAAATACTTCTTGATTCCATAATTTATTCCTGTCCTATAAATCCTTGGGCTCAACATTAATTGATTTCGTCTTTTGCTATACGATTTTCCAATGTTAATAGTTTCCCCCTAATGTGTGAGGTCTAGGAAGAACTGTATAGCTGAAATACATTATAGTTTCTTTTCTGTATCGTATGCATAGAGAGAGAGAGAGAGAGAGAGAGAGAGAGAGAGAGACCTGCGTGTATTTTTGGAATTGACAACACCTTGCACCATTTCTGAGATAACCATGGCCTAAGGACCCCCTGCAAGCAGAAAAAATATACAACATATTTACAAAATTTCAACAAGGCGAGCATGTCACATGCGCGTGATGCTATGACTAGTTAAACAAATTTGACAGATACATGTGTTGTTTATGCCACTACTGTGGTAGTGATGATGGTGGTTGTTGACGACGACTGATGACGCCCTCAGGGGAATTTTTTCTTTGACGATAGGTGGAATGTGGTACGCATATGAGTAATCTTGGTATGGAATATCACTGTGCCATGTACGCATATGTATTGGCTGGGACCTTCTTGTGTAAGCATTATTGTCAGAGACACTTATAAAGGCATGGGTCTTCGACAAATCTTGATCAAAGTGAAATGGCTGTAAGGTACGATACCATCATGACATGAAAGCTTTTGCTGTAGTCTAATGTCAGGAGGATCGATGACATTTGTGGACAATGATGTCTCCCACAGTGCCACCCAAGGATAGCCCTTTGCATGGGGAGGGGTTATCAAAGGTACCACTTCCTTTTTGGAAAAGAGGTGTCGAGGTCGACAAAATGGAAGCCTTAACCAAACCATGGGTCACTGACCTAAGGGGTTGGGGACTAAGATATGATGGGTTTAACATAGGCATGTTTGTAAGAGGTGACTGAACATAGATGATGGGGATTCAGTGGCTCGAGGTTGAAGTATACTTGAGTAGCTTGGTGGCGGTCATAGTTATTTCTGAAAGAAAAATCCCTAGCATCGATAGGACCTCCAGGGTGGGTAGAACAAGCTATGAATGTCGAGATGGTGCGTGCATGATGTGAGTGAGATAATTCAACCAAGGGGAATGAGGGACTGCTTCCATGAGAGAAAAGGTGAAATATGAGGGCGAAGTGGCGAAGGGCATCATTTGTGGTATTTGTACACTTACCAAAAGAATAAAATAATGGGGTTTGGTTTGTACGAGTACCCCAAAACATGAAAGAGGGTCGCTCACTACAGGTGTGAGGACGGTGTTTTGCTAGGGGGTAGGGGTCCCATTGGTTGGTCTCATGTTCAGGGTTGATGAAGCCGGAGATGTCGCAAATGGGATTATGCTGATGGAGGTATTGCAGGCCAAATGCAGTGCGCAGAGGTGCACTTTCAATCTTCTTGTACAACCTGATCGTCCGGGAAGGGGGTTGAGTTTGAACAGTGAACTTGACCTTATGCATGATATATGGATGGGCATGAGGTGCTTCCCAGAGTAAAATGGTATGGCCATGGTGTCACTTGTGGGGTGATGTATGGTCTACTTTGGGTGACGAGCGCCATGGAGGGGAGGCTCTACCGACCAACACAGACGTTTATCATATGCGGGGTGAGGTGATGATAAACGTGGTCGAGTATGAGGACCCTATGGTTTATTTCTGATGGAGAAATGATGTTAGGATATGCAAAGTTTTTTGGGACTCTATCATGTTGAGGGTAGAATGATACATGCTCTGGAACTTTCAGTGGATGGTGTTGTGAATGGTTTCCGGGTTCTTCCTGCAAAAAAAACGACCTCAAGTGAAATCATCTTCTTTTCATCAAAAAATTATTGAAGGGAATGAGCTTTAAAAAAGAATATGGGAGGGTGCATACCTGCCTGTTCTGAAAAATTATTTTTCCAAGAGTGCGAATGTGTGGCATCGCCTCTGTTTGTTATGGATTGTTGATCATAGTGTTGCTTTAGGTCTAGTGATTAGATACTCTAAGCTCCATTTTTCCCTTGGGAGTTGTTACTTAGCTCCTAGTTTTGATTTCAGTTGGGGTTGCCCCTAGACTGAGATCAGGAGGGGTGTTTCCAGTTACTACCTCCTGTCCAGGATCTCCCTTTTGGTTTGTTCCTTAGCTTCTTATTGCAGCATTTGGAGGATTGTCATAATTCTCCTGGTTGTATGGTTGGTAATGAGCCTTGGAATGGTTGCATTAGATTGACCAGCATCCCTTCTGTGTGGGGAATGGGGAATATCGGTTCCCTTATCCCTGGTTGGTATATGAGTTTTGGGGTGACTTTCATGATAGGTAGGTTGTGATACGTTCTAAGTAGAATCGTATGAGTATCCAGGGAATTGATTACTACTGCCTAGGTGTCCTTGGGCCAAAGACCAAATCAAAATGTCTGCAGAATCGACGTGCATGGTACTACTGCTGCCTAAGTGATCTTGGGAAAAATACCCGATCAAACCATCTACAGAATTGGTGCGCATGGTACTGCTGCTGCCTAGATGATCTTGGGTCAAAAACACGATCAAGCCATCTGCAGAATCTACCTACCTAGGTGTTACAGTTTCCTACGAGATCTAGGGTCAAAGACCTGATCAAGCCGTCTACATAATCTACCTATCGGTAACTCTCTAAGTATCATGGGTGCTACTGCTTCCTAGGTGATCTTGGGTCAAAGACTCGTATCAAACTGTCTGCAGTAGACGACACACCTAGTAACTCCCTGAATACAAATTACTGCTGCCTAGGTGACCTTGGGTCAAAGACTCGATCAAACCTTCTGCAGTAATCGACACGCGTGATAACTCAAGAAGATGAGGCAACCAGGTTCCCCTATCCCTAGTTTGTGTATGGTGGTTTGGGGGGAGGAGGGACAAATGGTTGCCTTTCTGGTGACTGTCTTCCTCCTGTACGCACAGGATGGTACGAGGTTCGTCATTGGCAGACCAGGTGGAGGGATCCTCTTGATAGGATCGCTCAATCACATGTAAGGCATCCCTATACCATGGTATTTCTGGACAATGGTGGGTATAATGCCCATAGGTGTCACAGAGGGCGCATGCGTGATTTTTATGTAGCGGTTTGCCTATACTTTTGGTGGTAAGTTCCTTTTTATGGGAACGACGTGTCGAGGTGCCTGCCTCGCAACTAAGGAGTGGTTTTAATTTGTCCAACTCCGGGCATATGTGGGTAGGGTGTCCTATGACATCACATATAGCGTAGGCTGATGACTCCCTTTCCATGGTGGGGGTCACCACTTTCTTTCCTTTCTTAGCGATTTTCTTTGTCATGGTCACTAGTTTTGCAGTGGGAATTTCCCTTGTGGGGGTGGTTTCAACTGTTGCTTGGGTAGGTTGAGGCTCCTCGAGACCAGGGGGCTTTAACCCAAATGCAGTAACGTTGGTAGCTAGCATTCCTAAAGGAGGAAAGAGATACCACACTGGGAATTCCAATGATATATGGGTAATACCAGTGTTGCCAAGACCTACTGGGAGGTGAAGCCAGGAGGTGGGTCGAGGAAAGGATTTTGGGAGGCGGCATAGACTAGGGAGGCTGTAGTAGCTAATGCCTCAGTGTCGTTACTGCTTGAGTCTGTGTCCTGACTAACCTTGGTGCTTGATATGGACATCATGCATACTGGGGCCCCTGTGGCATCGAGCGATACCTCAGGGATAATAGGAGGATCTCTTAGGAATGACCCTAAGACGGACGACAGTTTGAATTGGCCAGGGCCATATTTTTGATACCGTAAAAGACCATCTGTGGTTGTATCTACATAGGGTAGAACCATATCTGTGTTGGTCAAGGGACGCTTTTCACCATGCGTCAGCTGGTCTACTGTGATGATTAGATCCTCGTGGGGGAACATCATCATGCAGAAAATGGAGGATGAAATGGCAGACATGGCGTACATGTAACTCCGCCCAAGGAGTATATTGTAATCCAAGTGAACATCCAAGACTTCGATGTCTATGTGGACTATCTTTCCAGCTAAACATACTGGTACATTTTGGAAGAGACTGACGAGGGTCGAGGGACGACCGTCATATGCTCTGAGTGTGATGATGGAAGGTTTGAGTTCGGGGGCTCCTAAATTTTGCCATACACTCTTTAACATGATGCATGTGGATGCACCCTCGTCAATGACACATCGGTGAATAGTGATATTTTGTACCGATACTGGTATCTAGAAGGTGACCATGGAGGGAAGCCTAGGGGTGGCTTTGTCTAAGTCAAAAGCCATCATGTGTGTATCAGCAAGGTCGACGGCACCTAATGCGAAAAGTAGGGCTTTCTGTTGCTTTGGGCATGACTGCAGTACTTCCAATGCGGACATAGCAGTAGGTGATTGAGCTAAATCGTCTACGATGTTGTAATTGTGGGCTACTTTGGAGTATCTACCTGCTCACCTATTAGGCCCTTTTACCATTTTTGGAAATGGTTCCAAAAAAATCTTTGGAATGGTTAAAGGTGCAATCAGCGCGTTTGTACTATCCCCTGACGTACTGGTGTCCGATGGGGTGTCGTAGCTGTGATTCCGAGTTTGGAAAAGAATTTCTTCCCCAGCCATGTAAATTTCATGGTTGTTTTTCTTGAAATCTTTAGGGTTTTGTTGCTGAGTGCTGACCGTTCCTTGATGGGGAAATGGTTCTTGCATTACTACAGTTATCTGGGAATATCCTCCTTGTCCTCGGTTACTCTGAAGCTTTTTAAGGTCAAGGAGTTCGGGACAGTGGTGAGTATAGTGTCTATACTCACCACATATTGAACAAGAATGGTTTGTTCATAGAGGTGGCCTTTTTCCTTGCTTTTGAGCATTGCTTGGCTTCTGGTTCTAATTCTGGTTGGAGTTACCTCCAGCCTGGGATCACAGTGGGCACTGTTGGTTGCTACCCCCCTGTCCAGGGTTCCCTTGGGGCTTGTTTTTTAACTTTCACTTAACCACGTTAGGAGGATATTTCTCCTGATCATACTGGTGTGGTTGATTTTGAGACAGCTGCACAAAGTTCACTTGTGCATTGTTTTGCGTAGGTGGGTTATGTGCTTGGGACTAAGCATATTGTTGTCCCATGTTTGCACCTAGCCATTGGGGGGGAGTTATTCCGTCAATTTTTCTTCCTGCGTACTGGGTCCCCTAAGCCAGAGGATAAGGTCCTCCTTGGCGATATGTTGGCGCCCTATTAATCAAATATTGTTTCTACATATGATGACTTTGAAATCCGGGTTGAGACATGTTCTGGGTAGACCCATGTGTGTAACCAGGATTCTAACTACTGCTGCCTAGGTACCCTTGGGTAATTGACCCAATAAGTCCGTCTACAGAGTTAGACGCGCCTGGAAATTCTTGATAAGATTGCAGGTGCGGGGCATTGGGTAGGATATTGTATATGTATCCTGATTGCATGTAGATCAGTTCAAGTTGTTGGGCTTTACTGATTGTGTCCTCTCGGATGTGGGGTTACGTTGCGCCACATCCTTTGAAATCTCTATCGTCAGATTTTTCAAGAATAAATCTAAAAGGACTCAGTCGTCGAGTTGTGCTTTGCATAAACTGCGACGTCATCTCCACTCGTGGAGATGTTCTGAAATATGGGTAGAGGGGGATTGTTTGAAATGAGTCAATAACTCCATTCCCGAATCGTGGTGAATGGGTAACTGAAAGTATGTGAGGAACGTGGTAGCGAGGGCGCTAAAGGTTCTATGTGAAGCAGGGGGTTGCTCTACGTATCATTTCGCGGCCACTCCCATAAGAGTGCATTGAAACAGCCTCAATCAAATAGTATCGTCAATGATGCTATTCGATGAGCACCACAGGTGAAAGGTCATTATATGATTTCCTGGGTCTTCCGCTTGCTTGCCTTCAAACTTTGGTATGTCTGAAGGGAGCTTCGTGGACATGGGAGGCCAATTGGGGTCATATGCGATGGGGTCATTGGTGAGCTTGGTCAAATCTGGTAGATTTAATGTCGCTAAGAAGGGTGACTAGGAGGTTGATGCCATGGAAACGTATGAAGACACGAATTTCTAGTTAGAACAAGGGCTATTCTATAACGTACCCTGTTGTGAATTCAGCTGGCTTCCCATATGGGATGCACTCCTCTACCCCCCAGGGGACGAGGGGGTAGTGGTGTGTGGTGTGGTGTTGGGAGACCGACTAGGGTTCCCAACTAAGGTTGCTCTAAGAAAGGAGGTGTAGAAATTTGCTGAATAATAATTAATTATCCACCGAGACTATCCTGATCACATACAATTCGAATTTATATGCAACACATAATCTCTTCCACTCAGATCATCATACATGCGGAAATAAAATGAAGCGATAACACATCAAATCATCATACACATTAACACAGTATGTATGGGGAAAGCTTATAGCTGAAAACCCCGCAGCTATTGTGTATATTATAATGGATAAATCATGTAACAAACTCAGTACAATACTCCTCACAAGTACTCAAGATTACACATTACACACAATCTGTAGCCTGGCTTTGAACAGCACGGTTCAAAAGTGGTCCAAAACTCACCGCCAATTGCCTTGCCTCTATTGCGCAATCATGGCCTGTCTATATAGAGATCCAAGGTTCGAATCTCCTTGGCTTGACTGCGCAATTGTCATGGACAATTCCTCCAAGTGTGGTGCAAATCTCATGCACAACTGATCCTCCAACTGATAGCTATACTCACCCTTTCATCTACCTCTTTCACTGGTCTCCACTGAACTGATCATCCACCTGTGAGGAAATGATGTGTTCTTGAGTTGAATAATGAGTTACTAATTAATGAATTAAATAATATTTAATTCACTCCACTCATAACTAGTTGATTATCTAGTTAAACTAATCTCAACCAGTTCAACTAAATTAAACCGAACACAACTCCACTAGCTATCTCATTAACTCCACCAAACTTCTGCCACTGAAGTCCTAACTGAAGTCAACCATGCATGTGATCACCAAACCCTTAGGAATAGCGTAATTCCTATGTCATATGCATGAGCCACTTCCAAGGCTCGAACTGAAGTGCTCCAAGAGAGTAAACTGAAGTTTATAGTCCAAATATTATTAAGGGTAAATAATATTTGACTTCCCTATTTTAAGGAGAGGCAGTCTAAAAATAGATTTCGACCTATAGGTCCAAAAAAAGAGTCCCACTATTTTTACCAACATGACCAATGCTCCAATAATCTCAAACTCGGAATCCCCGAACCATGATCCATATGTCTAAAAATAGAAATAGTCTAAAAATAAACTTTGCGCCAAAAATAGCCTGCGGGCCCACTTAGTGAAGGCGACTTCATTTCACTAAGCTACATCATCTTGTTGCATTTTCAACACTCCCTCTCAACAAGATATGGATTATCTGCAACCCCTATCCTGCCTCTGTGGTATTCGAATTTTCTCCTAGTGAGCACCTTCATCAAGATATCAGCATCCCGATCCTCCGTGGGAATATATGAAAGTAACATGATTCTCCGCTCAACACAATCTATGATATGATGATACTCCGGGATTATGTATGTGTTTGGATCTATCATGAAATATTGGATTAGCCGAGAGTTTAATGCAACTCTGGTTATCACAGTAAATCACTGTAGGCTCCAAATGCAACCTGAACAATCCAACGAGGATCTTCCTCATCCAAATAGCCTCGCATGCGGCCAAGCTAGCTGCCATGTACTCAACCTCTGCTGAACTGAGTGCCACGGATCTCTGCTTCCTACTGTACCAGGAAACTGCTGTCGACCGAATGCTGAAAACTCCTCCGGATGTGCTCTTCCGGTCCGTTTGGCTCCCTGCCCAATCTGCATCAGTGAAGCCAGAAAGCTTCGCTCCATCCTCCTGTCTGTACCATAGACCATATCCTGATGCGCTCTCTCGATACAGCGCAATACATGCTTGCCTACCTTCCAGTAGAGCTTGGTTGACTTAACCATAGCTTGTGAAAGTTGGTTAACTACATAGCATATGTCGGGTCGTGTATTGACCAGATACATAAGCGACCCCACCAACTGTCGATAAACAGTGGCATCCACTACCTCCGCCGAAGTAGCATCCTCCTTCCTCCAACCACCGGGAAGAGGAGTATCAATAGGCTTGCAGCCATGCATGTTGAACTTCTCCAGTATCTCCTGGGCATACTTACCCTGAGAAACAAACAGTCCACCACTGCGCTGCCAAATTTCCAATCCCAAGAAATAATGAAGGAGGCCCAAGTCCTTCATCTCTCAAACTCTCGTGCAAGATCCTCCTTGCATGAAAGTATCAACCTTTCATCGCGCTCAAAATCAGATCATCTACATATAGTACGATGATCAACAAAATTTTCCTCCACCACAATCCGGTACAAGTTTGGATCCGCCTCACTCTTGGAGAATCAAGCCCGGTGAAGTAGTCGTCTATCCGAGTGTACCAAGCACGAGGTGCTTGCTTCCAGCCCATACAAGGTTTCCTTGAGTCGGCACGTTGTGCGACTCACCGTCGAATATCTCGAAACCTTTAGGTTGCTCTATGTACACTCCTCCCTCAATGACTCCGCGAGGAACGCGTTCTCACATCCATCCATGAATGTGCCACCCCATCAGCAATGAGAGCAAGGATCGTCCGTATGGAAGAGTACCTTGCGACAGGTGCAAAGGTCTCCTCATAGTCAATCCCCTCGATCTGTGAAAAGCCACGGGTGACAAATCTCGCCTTTTACTTCTCCACACTCCCGTCAGCCGCCTACTTCACCTTGTAGATCCATCGCAAACCCACCACTGATTTCCCCACCGGTCTTGGGACAATCTCCCATGCACTATTCCTGAAGATCGAATCATATTCTTTGATCATGGCATCAACCCATGCGGGTTCCTCCACAACTTCCTCAAAAGAGGACGGCTCCGTCACAACACATTGACTCACAAGAGCCATGTATCTAGTGTACCGATCCGGTGACTGCCTCTATCTGCGCTGTGCTGTAGGTGGTCCTACAACCTTTTCTGCATCTCGAGCCAGTCGCTCAGCTTTTGTAGTGCGCATGCGCCCTCTGATGGTTGGCGCTGCCTGGGTGGTTTCTTCCACCTCCTGAACTTCCTCTTGTGGCTGATCCACATCCCAAAGCTCCTCCTTAGGAACTAATAGCTCCTCATCTGCATGCACGTGTGGCTCCCTCTCAAGCGAACACCGCATGGCTTTCTCCTCCTGAAACTTGATATCCTGTCGCACAACAAGCCTTGCGATTGTCCTGACAAATACACCAATAGTTGTGAGGCATCGTTGTACCCCTACAAATATTCCAACCTCACAGCTTGGATCCAAATTTTCCTTCGCATCCTTCGTCACATGCATGTAGACAGGAGAACCAAAAATCCACAAATGGGAAATATCAGGCCTCTTGCCAGAATAAGCCTCTTCCGGTGTACTCATGCCAAGAACCTTGTGAGGACAACGTTCTGCACATACACTGCTGTATTGCATGCCTCAGCCCACAAGTGAAGGGGTAGGCCCTGATCATGCAACATCGCCCGTGCCGCACCCACGAGCGTTCTGTTCTTCCGCTCAGGCACCCCATTCTACTGTGGGTTATGGGGTGCGATGAGCTCTCTCCGAATTCCTTCTGCACTGCAAAAGTCTTTGAATTCAACCGAGATGAATTCACCACCATTGTCGCTCCTAAGAGCAATCACCTTCTTCTTTGACTCCTTCTTGACTGCTTATAACTCACAGACCTCAAGAATGTATCGCTCTTTCTTCAGATGAAGAAGATCCAACACTTACGAGAAAAATCATCAACAAAGATCACACAATACTTGTGCTTTGCTGTCGAAGCTACTGAGAAAGGTCCACACACGTCTGTGTGAATTCTCTCAAGGATCGTCATGGCGCGACTATCCTTCTCGTGAAAGGTGGCTTTCACAAATTTTCCCAAGGTACACCCCTTGCACTGATCTGACTGCACAAGAGTGCCCTTAGGAAGCCCAGTAGAAATCTACTGCAGTATCTTCAAAGATCCATGGTGAAGGTGGCCCAATCTCCGGTGCCACAGCTCGCCATCATCCTGGCTCACCACTCCTTCCGCCTTGCATGCCATTTCTACGCAGCCATCTACTTGCAACTGATAAAGGTTCTTGACTCGAACCCCTATCTTCCGGGTTTCTCCAGTTGTCTTACTGCGCAGGAAAGCTTTTCCTTCGCTGAAGACCACATCATACCCCTTGTCTTCCAACATCGCCACAGAGATCAGATTCTTCATCAATCCTGGAACATGCAAAACTTCCTTCAATACAAAGGGTTTACCAGACTCCCTCTCAAAGGAAATAGTACCGATACCGGTCGCACTGTATCTACCATCATCGCCCATCTCGATGTGCACTCCAAGATCTTTTTCCTCCAGATCTGAAAACAGATCTCGATCTCCGGTCATGTGAAATGACGCACCACTGTCCAAGAACCATACTGATCCCATCACACTTGAAACCAAGCATGCAATCAGTGAAAATTCAAGCTCGAACTGTGAAGCCAAAGCTTCTCCATCTGCAGATCTTCCTACTTGCTTATTCTTCTTCTTCTTTGGACAATTGGTAGCATAATGTCTATGATCATGGTAGTGAAAACACTTCACTTTCGCCATATCCTACTTCTTTCCCTTTGCACCAGAATGAGAGGTTTTCTTACCCTTCCCCTTCTTTGCTTTGGCAACCAAAGCGCAGTTTTCTTCATCAGCTCCCTTTGATGAAGATCCATCTCGAGTAGTCCTCCTTATCTCCTCCCGCATGAGATCCGCCCAAAGGCGCTCCCATCCCTACAGCCCCGACCATCGACACTATCTTGATATGAGTGCCAAACCTTCGAAGACCAAGGAGAGCCAGGTCGACCATGTCATCTTCTTCGATGTCACCCCCACACTTCCGAAAATTCTTCATCTCCGCATTGAGTGAACTTCGTGAGGTATTTGGCGATACTGTCGCCTTTCTCCATCTTGATGTTTCTGAGCTTATCTTTGAGCGCCAGCTTCCTTTGATCGCTCTTACTCTGGAATAGATCCATCAAAGCTTTCCACATTAAATATGGAGAAGCCTTTCCATGCAAGTTGGATACAATATGATCCTTGACGCCCTGCAACAGGATCCTTCGACACTTCGCCATCTTCTTTTTCCATGCTTCGACTTCAGCAGGATCAGTGGGCTTTCAGACATCCGTATCTACGAAATCCTTCAGACCATTATCTTCTAATACTGCCTCCATGTAATCCTTCCATGCAACATAATTCGAACTGCCTTCAAGAGCATATTCGAGTCGCAAACCGTTGAAAGAAATTTTCAACACCAGCACCAAGAAAACAAAACTGCTGCAAAATTCGAATTCCACCTCAAAGCTTAACCACCTAGATCTATGAGAACAAATTATTTCTAGCACAAGAGATCGATCGCAAGGGGCATTTACTGCACTTTCACTTTCTCCGAAGAAAGATGAATCCGAGACTCACTGCCCGCATGCAGACTCTGTCTACCGAAATAAGTTTGTAATCACTGTGATGATCAATCTCTGCTTCAGTAGCTCTGATACCATGTAGAAATCTGCTGAATAATGATCAATTATCCACTGAGATTATCCTGATCACATACAATTTGAATTTATATGCAACACATAATCTCTTCCACTCAGATCATCAAACATGCAGAAATAAATTCAAGAGAGAACACATCAAATCATCATACACATTAGCACAGTATGTATGGGGAAATCTTATAGCTGAAAACCTCGCAGCTATTGTGTATATTATAATGGAGAAATCATGTAACAAACACAGTACAATACTCCTCACAAGTACTTAGTACTATCTCATGAAGTTACACACAAACTAGCTCAGTTTTGAACAGGTTACTGGTTCAAAACTCATCGCCAATTGCCTTGCCACTATTGCGCAATCCAGGCCTGTCTATATAGAGATCCAAGGTTCGAATCTCCTTGGCTTGAAAGTGCAATCATCATGGGAAATTCCTCCAAGTGTGGTGCAAATCTCATGCACAACTGATGTCACCACTGATAGCTAACTCCACCCTTTCATCTACCTCTTTCATCGGGTCTCCACCGAATCGATCATGCAATCGTAGTGAATTGATGTGTTCTTGAGTTGAATAACGAGTTACTAATTAATTAATTAAATAATATTTAATTCACTCCACTCATAACTAACTGATTAGCTAGTTAAACTAATCTCAACTACTTCAACTAAAATAAACAGAACACAACTCCACTATCTATCTCATTAACTCCTCCAAAACTTCTGCCACTGAAGTCCAACTGAAGTCAACCATGCAAGATGCCATCAAACCCTAGGAACCACGTGATTCCTCTGTCAGTTGCATGAGCCACCTCCATGACTCGAACTGAAGTGCTCCAAGAGAGTAACCTGCTGTTTATAGTCAAAATATTATTAAGGGTAAATAATATTTGACTTCCCTATTTTTAGATAAAGTAAATTTCCAAAATAGACTTCGACCTCTTCGACCTATAGGTCACAAAAATAGAGTCCCATCTATTTTTACCAACATGACCAATGCTCCAAGAATCTCAAACTGGAATCCCCGAACCATGCTCCATATGTCTAAAAATAGACTTTGCGCCAGAATTTGCCTGCGGGCCCACTTAGTGAAGGTGACTTCATTTCACTAAGCTCCATCATCTTGCTGAATTTTCAACAGGAGGAACCAACCACTATGGCAATGTTCCATCTTTGACATGTTCCAGGTTGAGACATGTTCTGGGTAGACCCATGTGTGTAACCAGGATTCTAACTGTTGCTGCCTAGGTACCCTTGGGTAATTGACCCAATAAGTCCGTCTACAGAGTTAGACGCGCCTGAAAATTCTTGATAAGATTGCAAGTGCGGGGCATTGGGTAGGATATTGTATATGTATCCTGATTGCATGTAGATCAGTTCAATTTGTTGGGCTTTACTGATTGTGTCCTCTTCGGATGTGGGGTTACGTTGTGCCACATCCTTTGAAATCTCTGCCGTCAGATTTTTCAAGAATAAATCTAAAAGGACTCAGTCGTCGAGTTGTGCTTTGCATAAACTGCGACGTCGTATCCACTCGTGGAGATGTTCTGAAATATGGGTAGAGGGGGATTGTTTGAAATGAGTCAATAACTCCATTCCCGAATCGTGGTGAATGGGTAACTGAAAGTATGTGAGGAACGTGGTAGCAAGGGCGCTAAAGGTTCTATGTGAAGCAGGGCGTTGCTCTACGTATCATTTCGCAGCCACTCCCATAAGAGTGCATTGAAATAGCCTCAATCAAATAGTATCATCAATGATGCTATTCGATGAGCACCACAGGTGAAAGGTCATTATATGTTTTCCTGGGTCTTTCGCTTGCTTGCCTTTAAACTTTGGTATGTCTGAAGGGAGCTTTGTGGACATGGGAGGCCAATTAGGGTCATGTGCGACGGGGTCATTGGTGAGCTTGGTCAAATCTGGTAGATTTAATGTCGCTAAGAAGGGTGACTGGGAGGTTGATGCCATGGCAATGTGTGAAGACACGAAGTTCTGGTTAGAACAAGGGCTAGTCTATGACGTACCCTGTTGTGAATTCAGCTGGCTTCCTGTATGGGATGCACTCCTCTACCCCCCAGGGGACGAGGGGGTAGTGGTGTGTGGTGTGGTGTTGGGAGACCGACTAAGGTTCCCAACTAAGGTTCCTCTAAGAAAGGAGGAACCAACCACTGTGGCTTGCCTGCACCGTCACCTATAGGGTAAAGGATGCCCTAGTTTTGGCCACTAAGAACCACCATCCCATGTGAGAGTTCGAGTCTTGGGCTTCTTGGTAGTCAGCTAACAGTACCGAGTATTGGCCGGGTCAGGTAGCCCCAACTGATACCACACGCACTGCGCCTAAGCCTAACCCCCTCTGAATCGGGTCTCTACCATGCTCAAGTTTTATTTTCCATGGGCTGATAGGTGGATTTTAAAGCTCCCTAAAAACACAACTTCTATGTTTCAATGTGAAGTGAGATCAAGGCGGCTTATTGGATGCCTACCCCCTTGATCCTAACTTAATCTATAAATTCTCTTATGGCCCCTATGGGGAGAATTTAGTGAGTTGGTTTAAGTTATATTTAGGTGGATTTCTTTTCTTAGTGGGTGAATGTGTGTGAGCATATGGTGAACAATCTCATAATTTGAACATATGGATATCGGTGATCCTTTACAAAATTCCCCTAGTTAAACTATGTGACGTTGTTCCTTGCTCAAATAGAAATCATTTGCGGATAATGGGCCACTTCCAAAACTTCCTAGTTAGTCTATGTGAGTGACTAAAGGGAGATGGTGAATCACGAATGTAGATCATTCATATGCTTGTCTAGGGTCACCAAATGGTGCAAATATAGCAGAGATTACTTGCTCTAATTGGCGATTCAATCCTAGTCCCGCAATTTCCTAAATGCAAAAATTGAAATTTAAACTAAACAATTTCTACACTAGCTTATGCATATGTGGCTTTGAGCCACTTACTTGGACTAGTTAAGCTAAGTTTGCATACCAGAATGTGCAAAAAACATAAATTGTTTAGAAATCCATGGTTAATTCACCCCCTACTTAAACTATGTGAACACTTTTTGCAAAAACCAACTTGAATGAAAACTAACTAAATGCCTACAGAAAGAAGTAAAAAATGAGTTCTCAGAAGCTATGGGGTATCAACACAGGTGTTGGCAGATACATTAGGGGCTGACCAACACACTTATAAGTAGAAAAAATGCAGAAAATAGGGAGAGAAAAAAAAATCTCTCTGCAATTTGCGCGCAAAAGCCCTTGATAGGTGCACAGGTTACTCCTAAAAGCGCGCAATGCGCCTTTGTGTGGAAAAACTACAGACAAACCATTAAGAATTACATAAGGAGGAAATGAAGATCACAATTTATATAAATGCTTAAGTTGAGAGGGGCTTCAACAAGTGAACGTGGGAGTTATTTTAGGAGCTTAAAAAATATTAATTATGACTTTTCAATGACCCATGCCCCAACCCCATGGGGTTTTATCCCACTAACTGGGAATACAAACTTCAAACATGAATATCTCTCAAACCATTAAGAATTACATGGCATGCCATATATCAACGGAAACATCTTGACAACTAGAAACCATAAAAAGCATTATTGACCCAGAATATATTAATTTGGTAGGTTAAAATTTCCATGCAATATTGGGTTAGCCCTTGGTGCTGCTTGGGTTGACATCAATGACAACCGCTGATCAACAATCTCCCGCTTTGGCATTGATGGCCACACAAGGACTCCCCCTGCGATCATGACACCCCTACGATCATGAAACCTCTTCCTACAACATTCTCTCCCCCTTTGACATCAATGGAAAAGGGTAACTCCCCCTAAAACACAACCATCCTGCGGACCTGTACACACTTCTACTCCCCCTAACACACAACCGTCCTGCAGACCTGTAATCTAATGAGAACTTGGGAGAATCCCAAGCTTTTGACGACGATATTCAAATACTTCATGAGGTAAAGGTTTAGTGAAGATATCAGCAATTTGTTCTTTTGTACAAACATACTCAAGTTTGATATTCTTTTCAGCGACTTGTTCTTTAACAAAATGATATTTGATCGGTGTTAGGTCCCTATATTACTAGTATAGTCCCTTATTGTTGTTAATGTAACCCCCTTATTGTTATTATTGTACCCTTGTAACCCCCATTTTGTTATTATTGTGCCCTTAAATTATTATTGTTAGGTCGGCTAGGATTACGTGGCCCACTAAGATTACATTATGGCCCCATGGACTCCTATATATAGAAAGGAGGTTTTGTAAATTGTATCATCCAAGAATTGTCCATTTATGTAATGTATTGGAGGTTGCCCCCTCGAAGTGGCTCATTTATAAGGCGTTGATATCTATTTTCTTCTCTTTTTGGAGCTGGTTACACAACATTTGGTATCAGAGCTTTGGATTCTAGGGTTTCGCTGCTCCAAACAGGTTATCGTGGCATTTTCGCTATAAAAATTTTTCTACGAAGTTTCAGAATCTGAAATTTTTAGGGTGTGAAGCTGAAATCTTGAGGAATATTTCTAAAAATTTTAGAGCTTGGTTCGCAATATTTTTGGAGATATCATCTGTGGAAGTTAGGTCTTTTTTCAGGCTCCTAAATAGGTCATCGTGGCATTTGTTCTATAACTTTTTTTCTATGAAGGTTCAGAATCTGAAGTTCATATGGTGCGAATATGAAATCCTGAGGAAATTCTTCAACAAATTTTAGAGCTTGGTTCGTAATATTTTTGGAGATAGGATCTGTGGAAGGTAATGCTTTTTTAGGCTCCTGAATTTCATCTCAAAGAGGTGATCATGGGAAAATTTCAATAACTCTCTCTCTGGGCATCGGATTGGAGTGCCATAAAAATTGGTCGTAATTACACAGACTGTAGTTTCTTGGCTATCAATTTCAGAGACAAAGGACGAAACAGTTACACGTGACAAGTAGTACAATTTCACTCTACTGAATTATTCCAGAATTAGGTCATTGTGGGAGATTGGACACAACTTTGTATTGGAGAATCCAAATCAGGTCAGACCTGTGGCATTCGAAAGATAATTTAGAGGGATACGTTGGTACCGAAAATCAAATATTGAAGTGCTACAATCATAGAGATAATCTAATTTCAATATCGAGTTCCTCAAAAGCAAGAAAAAGGTGTGTATATTTTTCTTTCCAAATTGCACGAGTCTTCTTTGAAGAGTCAATTTGAATTGATTCCAAGGGAATATTGTAGAATATATAGCAGTATTGGGTTCTAAAAGATGCCCCGTAAAAATAATTCAACACCCATTAAGCCTTCAGAAGGCTCTACTATGACTCATGAAGATGAAGAATTGCAACATGATCTATCAAAATTACAAGAGCAAGTGCAACAAATTTCACTCTCGCAAAGAGCAACAAAAAAATGAAATGGAAGTTCTAAAGAAAGGCGTGGAAGTGAAGATGGACGGTTTGAAGAAAGGCGTGGAAGCTAAGATAGATGGCGTGGAAGCTAAGATGGATGGCATGGAAGCTAAGATGGATGGCATGGAAGCGGACATGAAAGACAACATGGAAAACATGAAGAATGATCTCAAAACAGACATCGAAGGTTTGACAAAGTTGATACAAGAAATGTTTCCTAATGGTGAAAAGATAGTAGAAGAACCTCATGATGAGAAAAAAATAAATGTTAATCATGATTTCATAAACTCTAATGTTGGCGGAAGAACCACCATATTCCAAAGATGGATATGAGGAAGTTTGATGGAAAGGATCCTGTAACATGGATACTACAGATGGAGCAATATTTTGATCTCCATAACGTGAAAAACACACAAAAGGTACGCATTGCAACTTTACATTTAGAACAAAATACATTTGTATGGTATCGATGGCTTTGTTCCCATAAAAAAATTGTCACTTGGTCAATTTTTACGGAGGAAATGATAGCACATTATGAGGATACAAAGAGCAACACCTTCTTTAGCCAATTGATAAATCTCAAACAAAAAGGTTTAGTGGGGCAGCACATTAAGGACTTCCAAAAATTGAATATAAGGGTAACTTATAATCCAGAGGAACACAGGATTGATCTCTTCATAGGCACTTTAAAGGATAATATTCAACATGAAGTTCGCGTTCTGGAACCTGATTCATTGGAGAAGGCATTCAGGTTGGCAAGAAAAGTTGAATGTAAAATTATGGCAACAAGGAAGCCTACCACTCAATTCTATAAAGAAGGAAGTGTGGCTACGCCTAGATTTCCACAACCTACAAGGTTGACACCACAACAATTGGAAGAAAAAAAGAGCAAAAGGGCTTTGCTACAGTTGTGATAGAAAATACACTAAAGGTCATAAGTGTGTTGAGAAGAAATTATTTTACATAGATTGTGAAGAGGAAGAAGAAAATGAACAAGGAGAGGATATACAATAGGAACCAACCCTAGAAGAGGAAGAAACGAATCCGACCATATCGTGTAATGCACTGGCAGGAATTACCACTCCTCAAACTCTCAAGATATAAGGACATATCAAGAAGAAAAAGGTAATAGCGTTGATTGATTCAGGTAGCACCCATAATTTTATTCATTGTAAGGTAGCCAAGGAATTAAATTGTTTCCTACACCCAGCACCAGAATGTCAAGTGATGGTTGCAAATGGAGGAACTATAAATTTCTCTGGAAAATGCCATAATATCAAGCCAACCATGGGGGAATATGTATTGACTAGTCCAATGCTTTCCATTCCTATGGGAGGTGCTGATGTTGTACTAGGAGTACAATGGTTACAATCTTTGGGGACGGCAGCTTTTAATTTTCAAGAACTTTTCTTGAAATTTTTTTCAGAAGGAAAGGAAGTCGAATTACGGGGTATTGAAGGGAAGCCAGGAAGGATAATAAGCTCTAATGTCATGACAAAGCTTCTAAAGAAAGAACAAAGAGGCGTAATTGCACAATTATGCTCACTAGAAGTTCCAACATCAAAATCATCTATTTCTACAGATCTCCAACAAGTCTTGGACAATCATTCCAAGGTGTTTGAAACTCCCAAAGGAATCCCACCTATTCGTGATCATGATCATGCTATTCATTTGATTCCAGGAAGTGTTCCTCCAAACATCAAGCCTTATAGATATCCTTACTTCCAAAAGAACGAAATTGAACGTATGATTGCAGAAATGTTAGAGGCGAGTATAATTCAACCTAGTCAAAGTTCTTTCTCTGCTCCTGTAGTATTGGTACACAAGAAGGATGGATCATGGCGAATGTGTCTGTATTATAGGGAGCTCAATAAGCTCACTTTTACCAAGTTGGATCTTCGTTCAGGATATCATCAAATTAGAATGAAGACTGAAGATATTCCAAAAACAGCATTTCGAACGCATGAGGGTCATTATGAATTTTTGGTCATGTCTTTTGGCCTTACCAATGCACCTTCTACATTTCAAGGGTTGATGAATTCCATTTTCAAACCCTTCCTTATAAAATTTGTGCTAGTATTTTTTTATGATATACTAATCTACAGCAGGTCTTAGAAGGATCATGTTGAACATGTTGATAGGGTGCTCAAACTATTGCAGGAGAAACAATTATATGCAAAAACATCCAAATGTTTCTTTGGAGTACAAGAGGTGGAATATCTGGGTCATATTGTATCTTACGAGGGTGTTAAAGTAGACCCTAACAAAATTAAAGCCATTAAGGAATGGAAAGTCCCCACAACCATAAAGCAGTTGCGAGGATTTCTCGGGTTAACAGGGTTTTATCGCAAGTTTGTTAAGAATTATGGGAGAATAGCAGCACCTCTAACAACATTATTGAAGAAAGATGCATTTTCATGGACTCCTGAAGCAACTAAGGCCTTTGAACGTCTTAAAGAGGCAATGTGCCTAGCACCGGTCTTAGCTACACCAGACTTCACAAAACCTTTATTGTGGAATGTGATGCCTCAGGAAATGGAATTGGTGCAGTTTTAATGCAGGAAGGAAGACCCATTGCTTTTGAAAGTCGTCCAATCAAAGGAAAGTATTTACAGAAACCTATTTATGAGAAGGAAATGTTAGCAATACCGCATGCACTAAAGAAATGGCGAACTTACCTAATGGGAAGACACTTCAAGGTAAAAACTGATCATGATAGTCTTAAACACTTTTTGGAACAAAAACTATCTTCAGAAGAGCAGCAAAAATGGGTCACAAAGATGTTGGGTTATGACTTTGAAATAATCTACAAAAAAGGAAAGCTTAATGTTGTTGCAGATGCACTCTCAAGAAAGAATGAAGAGGTGGAAGCATTGCTTTGTGCCATTTCTATTATCCAACCGTATTGGATAACCGAAGCAAGAGATGAATGGAAGAAGGACAAAGATGTATGGACACTCATTCAAAAGTTGCAGCAAGATCCTAGTACATCTGATACATTTAGTTGGAAAAATGATTCCTTATGGTACAAATATTGCTTATATCTTTGTAATAATTCCCAACTAAAACAAAATATTCTTCTCGAATTGCACACTTCTCCTTTAGGAGGACACTCAGGATTTTTAAAAACTTACCACAGGGTGAAGAAAGAATTTTTTTGGGATGGCCTTAAATCTGATATTCAAAAGTTTGTGGCGGAATGTTTGGTTTTCCAGCAGAATAAAGTGGAAACAATTAAGACCCCGGGACTTCTACAACCTTTATCCATTCCAAGTCAACTTTGGGAGGAGATTTCAATGGATTTTATCACAGGTTTACCTAAGTCCGAAGGAAAGAGTGTCATCATGGTGGTAGTTGATAGACTTACCAAGCATGCACACTTTTGTGCATTATCTCATCCATTTAAAGCAAGTACAGTTGCTACTACATTTATGGACAAAATTCAAAAGCTACATGGAAGCCCAAGGGTTATTGTGAGCGACAGAGATCCCATTTTTACGGAAATTTTTGGACGAAGTTATTTTCTTGTTTGGGTACTCAATTAGCTCATAGCTCATCTTATCATCCTCAATCTGATGGTCAAACAGAGATAGTAAATAAATGTTTGGAAGGATATCTTCGTTGTTTTGTATCTGACAAACAAACACAATGGGTCAAGTGGTTACCTCTCGCTGAATGGTGGTATAACACTTCCTTCCATACTGCAGCAAAAATGACCCCATTTATGGCACTTTATGGATATCATCCACCATTGATCACATCATCTTTAAGGGAAAATTTGAAGGTTCAAGTAGTGGAAGATCACATCGAGCATCAGCAAGAAGTTCTCCAACTCTTAAAGGATAACCTAAATTTGGCACAAAATCGAATGAAACAACAGGCAGATCAACATCGCAGCGAGAGAAATTTTGATGTAGGAGATTGGGTATTTTTACGGCTACAACCATACAAAAAAATGTCCCTCAAGCAAGCTAAGAAGGATAATAAATTATCAGCAAAGTACTATGGTCCTTACAAGGTGTTGCAAAAGATTGGTTCTATGGCATACAAATTGGAGCTTCCTGCTTCTTCGCGAGTACATCCAGTTTTCCATGTTTCATGCTTAAAGAAGTTTATAGGTGAAAATCTTCCAGTTCAAACAATATTGCCAGAACTTGATGAGGAAGGAAAAATCATATTGGAACCAGAAGCGGTCATGGAAACAAGAACTCGACAACTACGGAATCGATCAATTTCAGAGTATCTCATCAAGTGGAAGAACTTACCCACCGAAGATTCTACATGGGAGGATGAGAATTTTATACAGAAGCACCCAGAGCTACTCAAGCGTTGAGGACAACACTTTTTTGAAGGAGAGGGGCATGTTAGGTCCCTATATTACTAGTATAGTCCCTTATTGTTGTTAGTGTAACCCCTTATTGTTATTATTGTACCCCTGTAACCCCCATATTGTTATTATTGTGCCCTTAAATTATTATTGTTAGGTCGGCTAGGATTACATTGTGGCCCATTAGGATTACATTATGGCCCCATGGACTCCTATATATAGAAAGGAGGTTTTGTAAATTGTATCATCCAAGAATTTTTCATTTATGTAATGTATTGGAGGTTTCCCCCTCGAAGTGGCTCATTTCTAAGGCGTTGATATCTCTTTTCTTCTCTTTTTGGAGCTGGTTACACAACAATCGGAATGTGTTTTTTTTTTGAATGCATGACAGGATTCTTGGAGATGTTGATGGCACTAGTGTTGTCACAGAATATGGGAATAGGCTCACTGAATTGTACTTGAATATCTTGCAAAGTTTGTTTCATCCAAAGGACTTGAGTACAACATGATGCTGCTGCAATTTATTCTTCTTCCGCTGTAGATAACGAGATTGAATTTTGATTTTTTCTCAACCATGATATGAGACAACCACCTAGATATAATGCTGCTCCAGTAGTACTCTTACGATCATCAACACTTCCTGCCCAATCTGCATCTGTAAAGCCTTGAACAATGAGATTTTTACCCCTGGAATACCACAAGCCATATTCTTTTGTGCCCTTTAGATATCGAAGAATTCTTTTGACGGTAATAATATGTGATTCTTTTGGTGCTACTTGGAATCTTGCTACTTGTCCAACTGCTTGCATAACATCTGGCCGAGAGGCTGTTACATATAGAAGACTACCAATCATAGATCTGTACAACCTCTGAGCCACATCCTTAGATGAGTCTTATATGCTCAATTTGCAACCTGTTACCATCGGAGTAAGGACGGGTTTGCAATCTTCCATTTTGAATTTCTTCAGCATTTCCTTGATGTACTTGGCTTGACATATAAATATTCCTTCCTCTTGCTAAGATATTTGAAGCCCTAAGAAGTATGTCATCTCACCAAGTAAATACATCTCAAACTCACTTTGCATCTTTGTAGAAAAGTTCTTACTTAGTCGATCATCATTGCTACCAAATATTATATCATCCACATCGATTGCTAAATTATCTTTATCTATTTGTACATAAAGATTGCTATCAATAGTACCTTTCTTGAACCCTTGTTGATGTAGATATCCATCAAGATGAGCATACCATGCTCTGGGAGCCTGCTTGAGACCATATAGAGCCTTCTTTAACCTGCAGACATAGTCTTCTTTTTGTGATAGTAGAAATATAGTCCTCTTTTTGTGATAGTAGAAAACCTTCAGGTTGTTCGATGTAAACTTCTTCTTCTAATTCTCCATTTAGAAATGCTGACTTAACATCCATTTGGTAGAATTTGATTTTTCTTGAACATGCATAGGCGAGAAAAATTCAGATGGTTTCCATTCTGGCAACTGGTGCAAATGTTTGGTAGAAATCAATTCCTTCCACTTGTGCATAGCCTTTGCAAACCAATCTTGCTTTGTTTCTGGTAACCTGCCCATCTTCATTCAATTTGTTCTTGAACACCCATTTAGTCCCAATGACATTTTTATATTTTGGTTTCTGAACTCATCCCTAGGTGTTATTCTTCTCAATTTGATCCAATTCTTCATTCATAGCTGCTACCCAATGGTCATTCTGGTTGGCTTCCTCAAAACTACTAGGCTCAAAGGTTGCTAGAAAAGCAACGTGAGCTTGTTGTGATGAATGAAGCTGTCGACCTTCATTTATGTCACCAATGATTTGATTTGATGGATGGTTCTTTTGAATCCACTCTTTTTTTCTCCTTGGAGGAGCTTCTTGTTGTTGTTCTGGTATATCTTGATGATCATTGTTTACTTCTTCCTCGTTGATAGTTGCTTCTTGTTAACAATTTTATCTGTCTTTTTCAGCCTCTATCTCAATTTTCAAAGATTCTAGATCCTCATCATTACTCGCTAGAACACCATCTTCGTCAAATATAACATTTATGCTCTCCACTATCTGTTTTCGTCTTAGATTATAGCATTTATAGGCCTTTCTTTTGCGTGAGTAACCAACAAATATACCTTCATCAACATGTGATTCAAACTTACCCAAATCTTGATCTTCTCTTTTGATATAACATTTGCTTCCGAAGATTCTGAAATATTTTACATTAGTTGGTTTTCCTTTCCATAATTCATATGGATTCTTGTTGCAATTATTTCTGAGAAGACTTAAGTTGATAATGAAGACTGTCATATCAATTGCTTGAACCCAGAATTTTTCATCCAATTTTGAGTCCTTCAACATTGTTATACCCATTTCCTGTACGGTTCTATTCTTTCTTTCAGCAACTCCATTTTGCTGAGGTGTTCGTGTTGTTGAAAATTGCCTTTTTATTCCATTTTCATCACAGTATTGCTGAAATAATTTGGAAGTGAATTTTCCACCATTATTTGATCTTAAACACTTTATTTTCAAATCAGTTTCATTTTCAACCAACTCCTTGTATATCTTAAAGCACTCAAATGCTTCAGATTTTTTATTTAGGAAACTGACGGCTGTCATCCTGGTATAGTCATCTATCATTAACATGAAATATAATTCTCCGTCTAAGCCTTTTGTTCTCACAGGACCACATAGATCAGTATGTATCAATTCCAATGGATGTGATGCAAAGTGTTATTTTGTTTTAAATTGGACTTTTGTCTGCTTTCCATGCCGACATGCCTCACATAGTGTGTTGGAAGGTTTTGAGATTTTTGGCATTTCTCATATTACTTCCTTTTTTCTTATCCTGACAATGTTGTCAAAGTTTATGTGACCCATTCGTTTATGTCATAACTAGCTTTCATATTCTTTAGCTAGTAGACATGCTTTAGTTGCTTCATCTAAAACATATATGTCATTTGGAGCTTGACTTGTTGTAGCCACAATTTTACCATACCTGCCTTTCCTGATTTCACATTTTGTGAAGTTGAATAGCATTGCGTGTCCTTGATCACACATTTGTCCAACACTGAGCAGATTGTGATTCATGTTTTCGACCAATAGAACATTCTTGGCTATAACATCTTTGCTTCTGAGAGTGACGGTACCTAATCCTATAACATTTGAAGATCCATCATTTCCAAAGGATATGGTTCCATCCTTCTTCTCTTTCAGAGATACAAATTTATTTCTATATATAGTCATATGCATTGAGCAACCGTTGTCAACATACCACACATATTTATTTTTCTTGAGCATTGAGAGTGAGAGCACAATTATTAGTCTTCTTCTTCTTCCATGTTCGTCCGTTCTGTGGCTTCGAAGATTCTTCTGGAGGATTTTCAAGTCTGAAATCTCTGGCTACGTGTCCAAAGTTCTGACATTTGTAAAATACCATATTATTTCTTAAATTTTCAAATCTATTGATGTTTCGTTGAGCCCTAGGAGGTTCATATTTGAAGAATCTCTTGGAAATGTATTGGTTCCTAGGGTACGTGTGACATTCTACAGCTTTATGACCAACTTTTCCACATGAATAACAATAGCCATGAAAAATATGTTGGTACCTGGATGAAAATTTTCGTCAAGGAATCGTCTTCCAAGGATGTGCTCGCAAATCTTGTCCAATGAAGTCTTCATGTATGTCAGACCTGATAGGTTCATTGTATTTTGTTGTAGAAGGTCCTGCTTCTTCTTCTTTGTAACCGAGGCCAGTTCTGTCATTGTAAGATCATTGAATGTTGATGAGTTCTTCCAATACCCTTGAGCTGTTGGCATATTTTTGGGCAGTTTTTCCCTTCTTCACTTCCTTACGCAGCGAGACTACTTTGGCTTCTAATGCTTCCCTTTCCTAGTTGCTTTCTTCTAACTTCTTTTGAAGTGACTCTTCAACACATTTGTGTTCTAGTTCAATCTCAATTTTGAGACCTTGAAATTGTTCTTCAAGAGTATTGGAACAGATCTTCTCAGCATTGAGCTCTTTTATAAGCTTGATTGCCTCCTCATAAAATTCTTCTATGGTCAACCCTTCTTCTTCATTGTTTGATACTTCTTTTTTATTATGCTTGGCCATAAACAATACTTTCTCATTGGCTTCTTCTTTGCTGTCACTTTCTTCATCGGATGATGAGCTATCTTCTTCAGAGAGAAAGTTCCTTTTGGATCCTTTATTTTTGCCTTGCTTGTTGAATTTATTAAAGCCTTTATTTCCTTTTGAGTTGCCATCACTTTTTTTTGGACATTTTGCTACGAAATGCCCAGCCTCACCACAACCGAAACAAATCAATGGAAGTTTACCTTTGAATTTTCCCTTACTAGGTTTTAGTTTTCTCGTAAAATAAGCATATTCTTCATCTGAAAGACCTTCTCCATCATCTCCCTTTTCTTCACACTTGTAGGTGCATGTAATTTCAATTGAATGTTGTTTTTCCTTATTGGTTTGCTTAGATGAAACGAACGCAGTTTCTAGATTTGAAGTACCATTTTCTTCATCAAGTCTCATTTCATATGCTATGAGAACTCCATGTAATTCTTCCTTGCTGAGTTTGTCCAAATTTTCACTGTATTCTAAGACCAATACCTTTGGGTTGAATCTCCCTAGTAATGTTCTAGGAATCTACCATATAATAGTCTTCTCGTCAACTGGTTCTCCCAATCCTTCCAGAGTATTGGTTATTTCATCAACGTATTGGAAGTATGTAGCAATGTTGCAATCTTCTTTCATTATGAGTTGTTCAAATTTTTCTCTATAGATTTGAAACTTTGCTTCTTTGACATTTGAGTCACCTACATATATATTCTCAAGCTTGTCCCATAAATTTTTATCGGTTTTACAACCCAACACCTTATGATAAGCAGATTCAATAAGTCCACTGATAATAATATTCTTTTCTTTTGCATCTATTAGCCACCTATAATAATTTTTCAAAACAAATAGGTGGCTAAATATGTTTCTAAGCCTTCAAGAGAAACATTTCCTTTGTAAATCTATCATTCTTGAAGCCTCCATGTGTCTTCTATCCTTTAAAGAATCTTCACTACTATTTCCATTAATGAACCCTGTTGTTTGTGAAAGAAGTTGTTCTCAAAAAGGCCTCCATTTTCTCCATTTCACTCCCACAAAATTCCCCATTTTTCATCCTCATTCCCTTCACAAAATTTCCTTTGTAGACCTTCATTTCAACCTCCATCTCATCCTAAACCCCTTTTAAACCTTATATTTCCCTTTATTTTGTTTTTAAAAAATCCCTTCTTTTGCCTATCGGAACACCTTACTAAGCCTTAAAAACTCTGTTTTTGACCTTAAAAACAGTGTTTTTACCTTATAAAGTGTTAAGCCCCCAAGGGCTTATATATTTTAGCCCCATTCTTCTTATATCCTTAGCCTTGCAATCGAGTGCTAAAGGGCCAAGAAACCCCCATTTAAACCTTATCTTCTGTTTATTTTATTATGTCCCGACGTTATGGTTTGAAATGAATCAGGATCGTTGATCTGTAGAGATCAACGGCCATCAGGCATCCTTCCTCCGCTTGTTCAGTTGCTCATACGCTCCTCGTCCATTTCATCTTTGAATCTCCATCGCCTGATCATCAAATCCGACGGTTCACACTTAAACCGATGTTCACCCCGCAAAAATCCACCTTACGTCACTATTGGGCCCCACCATATGTTCCGCCCGCACACATTGCTGCCTATCGTGTGCAACCCGCGCCGTCTGATCTGACACTCTAGATCCGACGGTCGCTATCCAATATCGCGCAATTTTTGCGCTTAGAGTTTAACGTTTCAAAATTGCGCGATAAAACCGGTTTCAGGAATCCACGTGTCAGTCGCTCTATGGAATCGCATTTTTTTGGGCAATACCGCCTCCCACCCATTTCGCCATGCGAAAACCATTCCCGGTTTTCTGCCAAACCTCTGCCCTCTGCATCGTTGCCTTTCACATTTTTTTCCAGCCGTCGATCTCTGAGATCGGACGATTCTGATTTAATCTCGCCCCCATCCATTTTTCATCTGATCTCCCAAATGACTTCATTAACCAATCTCCACCGTTGATTGTTCTAATCCAATGGCTCATGTTCGCCGTCACGCTCAAACCTTCATTTGCACTTGGTTAGCTGCTCTACAAGGATTTTCCCCCTTTTTTCCACTGTGCTCACATTTTCCCTCAATGCCCCTCCATCCTCCTGAGCCCTATGAAGCAGTTTTAAGCCTCGTGCAGGTTTTATTTAATTGGTTTGTTTTATGTTTGTAGGTTTAATGGTGGTTCTTGCTATTTTACACCACAGTCACAGATAAGTGACCAAATGGTTCCACGGTGATGATCCTGAGCCTGAATCAATGCAGAAAATAGACTAGCAGGGTTTCAATTCCATGTTTGTCGATGCATCCCGATCATCGACCCTTGCACAAACCCTCCAGCGCCACTGCCACCTGTGAAACCATCAGCAGAAAATAAAATAGTATCAGAAGAAGATTAAGAATATTAGGCACAATATTGAAGAACAAGAAGCCTAATCCATAGTCAGCAAGGATTAAAACATGAAGATGATTAAAGAGGCTAAATGAAGCCTAAACACAATCAGAGCCAGATCAGCAGAATGTTCCTCTAGAAAGAAGGACTAGCTACACGACCTCCTCCATTTTCCATCGAGCACCAGAAAAATTATTACACTGACATAGGTTTTTTAAATTGTTAGGAAAACAGTTATGGAGGTAGGGAAGACCTGAAAGACCAACTATCCACCTTGCTTATCTCAGAAGACAAAACAGAGTACCAGCAGCCAAATAGTACTTCAAAGAAACATACCTGAAGTTATTTTCAGCCTGACAAAGACTTTTGACCCAGCCTAAAGGGTACCAACGATTAATGCAAAGCCATTATGCAGAGTGGGCATTCGAATACTTCCTCCCCTCTGTCTTAATGAATCATTTAAGTTCATATCTACTACTCCACCTCCTCATTCACCTATAAGAACCCCTGTAAATTACATTGAAAATGTTGTTGGTTGATCGGGATTTTATTGACTGTTTGAACTGTTACTAAGGGGAAGCTGAATAGAATGTAATATAGTAGGCTGGGAAGATAATTTTGTGTAAAAAGCCACTGGACTCAAAGTATGTGACTGGTTTTGCACATCAATTGAACAAGCAGATTCACAGGATCCTGGTCTATATTATTGGTGATGTTTTCCTTACTGTAATTGTCTCCTTTCATGTTTTTCATACTGTCCATTATTCTCTGATAAAGAATAGCAAGCATAGATTAGGACTTACTGTTGGAAGTACCCTAAATCTCACTGTTAATCTTTATCTCTATTTTTTCCTCTGATTGTGTATTTAAGGATAATTCTATAGAGTATAACCAGTCAAGAAATGTTGGTGAGCCCATGTCTTGCTGAGTAAAACTTGAAGTATTGTCCTTGAAAGATATTTTCATTTCATGCTAAGTAAATATTATACTAGGGAAGTCTATGGTTATCCATGTCCTCTAGTTTCTTCTCCAACAGTTTGTCTTGAAAGTTTCCCTGTGAGTTGGTGTCAAAAGCAGAGTTTAATCTTAAATGTTTTCTACTGTCTGAAAGTGGTTATGAGGACTACTGGTTTGTTTTCCTTAAGAGTATACTAAAAGTAGGATAAGTTAAAAGTATTTACCTGATCTTAAGCTACCCTTTTTGTCTTTATCAAGAGTTTCATTTGAAATATGTCAAAGCAGGATAGATTAAAAGTCCTTACCTGATCTTAGGCTGCACTTTGGTTTCTTTCTTTCACCTCACTTCTTAATGTCCCATCCCACCATCTATCTAAAAGAGATCCTTTGGTATATATGACTTGCCCTATGAAAACCCTTGGATATTTGTTATGCAAGTAAACCCTTTTATGACTCCATATCCCAATGGAATGGCACTTCTCTTGACCCATCTTCCCATGCTGAAACATCCTGCTACTTTGTTCCTTCTCCACTTCACATAACCTTATCAGTTAATGATCTCCAACCAAACAAACAAACCAAAACCCCTGTGCTTCATACCTAGCCTAATACCATAATCTGACCTTAAAGATATATCATTCTTTGCATTTATAGAGAGATCCCTCTCTGGATCCAGGAGGGCTAGATCCTAGGATCCCAAAGTGGTTTGATGTTGTCTTGTCTTTTGGTTCTGCCAATCTAGCCAAAACACAGGAACCCCAACATAATGGCGACTCCGCTAGGGACTTCTGAGTGAATTTCATCTTAGACATCCTCAAGACCTCAGAAGACCCATAATCTCATTATATTGGTATTTATTTTTTTATGGTGGACAGCAACCTAATTCCAAACATTCAAATTCATACACCTGGTGACTCAACACTCCACAACTCCTAAAAGATCAAATGACTCCCCTAGTAGAAGACCCTGAACTGGTTGAATAGACACAGTGACCTCTCTTCTGATTTACAAACATGATTCCAATAATATAAAAAAGATATGCCCCAATGAGTAGAGAACATATCCCTGGGTTCCCACATAAGATGCCCCAGGTTTTTTGGGATGATAACCTTCCTGTTTTTCAAGGTGAAGATTTTGAGGACCCACTTCTACATCTCATCATATTTCACATACATGTGTGGAAGGTAAAGACTGAATGGCATGAAGACTGCCTTATGAAAATTTTCATGTTAACATTAGAAGGAAAGGCAAGGGACTGGTATGAATGGTTAGAACCTAGGAGTTTGTTTTCTTGGAAATACATGCACCAAGTATTTTATGAGAAATACAAAGAAAACCCCTCATCCATACCATGGAGTGAAAACTGTTGTGACCAATCTCAGAACCTCATACAATACCTATTAGATATTTATGAGAATTTGATATACATGCATCCTGAAGATCTGTTAGAAGCCATTCAAGAGTTTCATATGCATCCTAACTATCACAAGAAACAAGATAGATCAGTTGAGGAAGAAACCAGTCAAGAAATAAAAGACATTCCTCAAGACATTCTTGAAAACCCGAACACTGATTTATCATCCCTTGTAGCTAAGGCCCAAGAAGACATCCTACCTCAAACTCAGTCTTCACAAGAAATAGAGAGCTACTTCTCTTCTTCTTAAAGAAACACAAGAGCATCTTCCCCTTTGACAGAAGAAGAAATAGATCAAATCATCAATAGACAGCTAGCCTCTGAAATCTTTTATAGAACAAACGCTCTCGCCCATTCATCTACTGAGCCTTGTTATACAAATTTAGAAAACTCCCCTATAAATCAGAATGAAGAAACATCTACTGATAATCCAGTATTTTTTATTGGTAGCATCACTTACTTTAATGATTTTCATAACTTTTATCTATCTGATGATGATGTTCTCCAAACAGAAGTTGATATTGCAGGACCATCATTAGTAGACTTGTGGGAGGAAGATCAGTTCCATCAACTTCAAGAAAGTAATGAGCCAAGTCAAGCTATTTACGATACTGATGAAGAAAGCTTTAAAATTACAGAAGAGGGTGAAGGATCTCTGGATCTTTGCTTCACTTCATTACAACTCATCAATAACAGTTTTCATGTGATTGGGGATCAGCAGCCTTTCATCTCAAAGGGTGAAGAGGAAAACAATGAAGAAATTTTTGAGCAGTTTGAAATCAAGGAGCCTTCTCTTGAAGAAGAGGAAGCAATGGAACAGATCCCTGCTCAAGAATACATGGATCTTTTCATAGAATATCTCAGAGCTACAAGAGGACAACACTGCAGTATATGATGAGTCCTCCAGTTCAGAAAATAATGAAGATGAGGAAGAGTTTCTTCCTCAAAAGAGTATTTTCCTTGATCCAGTGGAAGAGGAAGTGATCCTGGTTGAAACCTACTTGTCAAATACTCACAACCAAGTACTATTTCAAAATCATTATGCTCATTTCCTACAGACATTTAGAGAAGGATCAAAGGCTATCAAGAGTAGCTTGTTGCAGACAACAAGAAACATTTTAGAAGCTACTAATAAAAAACAAAGAGAATGGGAGTGGCCCTGCCTGTCCAACATGCTCAAAGAGATGAGCAAAAACCATTCATGGGATCATCTGATTGACTGGATGTATTGGGAAAGAGAGTTTATCAGCTAGACATGTGAATATTTCAAGTTAGAGTAGGGTAGGTAAGAATCTCAATAAAGCTCAACCTGTGAGCATTTAGTTAGTTGTTGATTTTTACTTTGAAGAAAAATTAAAAATATACAAAAAAAAAATAGAAAGAAAAGGTTCAGACAAGCTCAAATCTTGAACCTATGAAGGTCTAAAATGAATGGCTCAAATTAGATCAAAACCTAAGCCAGAGAAAGTGAAAGGATGGTTCTAACATGCTCAAAACTTGAACCAACAAAGAGAAGAAGAAGAAATATCTCTAACAAGATCAAAACCAGAGTTGGAATGAAGAAAGAGAGGTGACTCTAAAAAGCTCAAAATCTGAGTCACAAGAAGAAGGAAGGATGCTCTTAATTTTCAGAATTTCAAGCCTTAACTATTTTGTTTCAATTTTCTGTTTTAGAATGTAGAGAATGAAATCTGTCAGATAGTTTAATCCTGATAGATATTAGTTTAGGCAGAGAAGCTATGAGCCCAACTGTTTAATCTAGTCTAATGGAGGAATAAGGGTAGAATTAGATTAGTTTTTGCTTTCAATAAAAATTGATGATGTGAAAGGTCTGCAAGTCTAAATGCACCTTGAAGAAAAAAGGTTAGGACAGTAGGATGGGTAGGTAGTTGTTTGAGAAGATGTTTTCTGCTGATATAATATCCATCATGTTTGCAGCAGTTGATCAAAGAAGAAAAATATGGTCAAGTACTAGGCATCTGGCCTACTTCCAAATATTATCTGTGAGATTCTTGGCACCTTCAAGAAGATGCCATCCCCATGTGGAGCCATTGTTAGCCACCTATAATAATTTGTCAAAACAAATAGGTGGCTAAATATGTTTTTGAGCCTTCAAGAGAAACATTTCCTTTGTAAATCTATCATTCTTGAAGCCTCCATGTGTCTTCTATCCTTTAAAGAATCTTCACTGTTGTTTCCATTAATGAACCCTGTTGTTTGTGAAAGAAGATGTTCTCAAAAAGGCCTCCATTTTCTCCATTTCACTCCCACAAAATTCCCCATTTTTCATCCTCATTCCCTTCACAAAATTTCCTCTGTAGACCTTCATTTCAACCTCCATCTCATCCTAAACCCATTTTAAACCTTATATTTCCCTTTATTTGGTTTTTTAAAAATTCCCTTCTTTTGCCTATCGGAACCCCTTACTAAGCCTTATAAACTCTGTTTTTGACCTTAAAAACACTCTTTTTACCTTATAAAGTGTTAAGCCCCCGAGGGCTTATAGCTTTTAGCCCCTTTCTTCATATATCCTTAGCCCTGCAATCGGGCGCTAAAGGGCCAAGAAACCCCCATTTAAACCTTATCTTCTGTTTATTTTATTATGTCCCGATGTTATGGTTTGAAATGAATCAAGACCGTTGATCTGCAAATATCAACGGCCATCGGGCATCCTTCCTCTACTCGTTCACCTGCTCATATGCTCCTCGTCCATTTCATCTTTGAATCTTCATCACCCGATCATCAAATTCAATGGTTCACACTTAAACCGCCATTCACCTCGCGACAAGACACCTTACGTCATTATCGGGCCCCACCATATGTTCCGCCCGCACACATTGCTGCCTATCGTGTGCAACCTGCGTCGTCCGATCTGACACTCCAAATCTGATGGTCGCTATCCAATATCACGCAATTTTTGCATCCAGAGTTTAACATTTCAAAATTACGCGATAAAAGCGGTTTTAGGAATCCACGTGTCAGTCGCTCTATGGAAACGTGTTTTTTTGGGAAATACTGCCTCCCCCCCATTTTTCCGCACGAAAACCATTCCCGATTTTCTGCCAAACCGCTGCCCTCCGCATTGTTGCCTTTCACAATTTTTTCCAGCCTTCGATCTCTAAGATCAGACGGTTCTGATTTAATCTTGGCCCCATCCATTTTTCATCTAATTTCCCAAATTACTTCATTAACCAATCTCCACCATTTATAGTTCTAATCCAACGGCTCCTGTTCATCGTCGCTCTCAAACCTCCATTTGCACATGGTTAGCTGCTCTACCAGGATTTTCCACCATTTTTCCGCTACACTCACATTTTCCCTCAATGCCCCTCCATCCTCCTGAGCCCTCTGAAGCAGATTTAAGCCTTGCGCAAGTTTTATTTAATTGGTTTGTTTTATGTTTGCAGGTTTAATGGTGGTTCTTGCTAGTTTACACCACAGTCACAGATAAGTGACCAAACGGTTCCAGGGTGACAATCCTGAGCCTAAATCAATGTAGAAAAGAGACTAGCAGGGTTTCAATTCCATGTTTTTCGATTCATCCTGATCATCAACCCTTGCACAAACCCTCCAGCGCCACTGCCACCTATGCAACCATCAGCAGAAAATAAAAGAGTATCAGAAGAAGATTAAGAAGATTAGGCACAATATTGAAGAACAAGAAGCCTAATCCACAGTCAGCAAGGATAAAAACATGAAGATGATTAAAGAGGTTAAATGAATCCTAAACACAATCAGAGCCAGATCAGCAGAACTTTCCTCTCCAAAGAAGGACTAGCTACATGACCTCCTCCATTTTCCATCGAGCACCAAAAAAATTATTACACTGATAGAGGTTTTTTAAATTGTCAGGACAATAGTTATGGAGGTATGGAAGACCTGAAAGACCAACTATCCACCTTGCTTATCTCAAAAGACAAAACAGAGTACCAGCAGCCAGATAGTACTTCAAAGAAACATACCTAGAGATATTGTCAACCTGACAAAGACTTATGAACCAGCCTAAAGGGTACCAACGATTAATGCAAAGCCATTATGCAGAGTGGGCATTTGAATACTTCCTCCCCTCTATCTTAATGAATCATTTAAGTTCATATCTACTACTCCACCTCCTCATTCACCTATAAGAACCCATGTAAATTACATTGAAAATGTTGTTGGTTGATCGGGATTTTATTGACTGTTTGAACTATTATTAAGGGGAAGTAGCTGAATAGTTTGTAATATAGTAGGCTGGGAAGAGAAGTTTGAGTTGTAAAAAGCCACTGGACTCAAATTATGTGACTGGTTTTGCACATCAATTGAACAAGCAGATTCACAGGATCCTGGTCTATATTATTGGTGATGTTTTTTTAATTGTAATTGTCTCCTTTCATGTTTTTCATACTGTCCATTATTCTTTGATAAATAACAACAAGCATAGATTAGGACTTACTGTTGGAAGTACCCGAAATCTCACTGTTAATCTTTATCTCTATGTTTTTCTCTGATTTTGTATTTAAGGATAATTCTATAGAGTATAACCAGTCAAGAAATGTTGGTGAGCCCATGTCTTGCTGAGTACAACTTGAATTATTGTCCTTGAAAGATATTTTCATTTCATGCTAAGTAAATATTAAACTAGGGAAGTCTATGGTTAGTCATGTCCTCTAGTTTCTTCTCCAACAGTTTGTCTTGAAAGTTTCCGTGTGATTTGGTGTCAAAAGTAGAGAAGGTTAAAAGTCTTTCTCTGATCTTAGGCCTTGCTCTGTGTTTAATCTTAAATGTTTTCTACTGTCTAAAAGTGGTTATGAGTATTGTTGGATTGTTTTCCTTAAGAGTATGCTAAAATCAGGCTAAGTTAAAAGTCTTTACCTGATCTTAAGCTACCCTTTGTGTCTTTATCGAGAGTTTCCTTTGAAGTATGTCAAAGCAGGATAGGTTAAAAGTCCTTACCTGATCTTAGGCTGTACTTTGGTTTCTTTCTTTCACCTCACTTCTTAATGTTCCATCCCACCATCTATCTAAAAGAGATCCTTTGGTATAGATGACTTGCCCTATGAAAACCTTTGGATAGTTTTTATGCGAGTAAACCCTTTTATGACTCCATAGCCCAATGGACTGGCACTTCTCTTGACCCATCTTCCCATGTTGAAACATCCTGCTACTTTGTTCCTTCTCCACTTCACATAACCTTCTTTGTTAATGATCTCCAACCAAAAAAACAAACCAAAACCCCTATGCTTCATACCTAGCCTAATACCATAATCTGACCTTAAATATATATCATTCTTTGCATTTATAGAGAGATCCCTCTCTGGATCCAGGGGGGCTAGATCCTAGGATCCCAAAGTGGTTTGATGTTGTCTTGTCTTTTGGTTCTGCCGATCTGGCCAAAACACGGGAACCCAAATAGCATTATTTACCAAATTCTGCTTACCTTGTTCATCTGCGGTTGATGTAAATCCATTTTGAACAGTGTCCCATAATTCATAACCTTGCGCCAAGAGATAGACCTCCATTCTTCCTTTCCAAAGTGCATAATTATTTTCATTGAATATAGGTACACCATTCTTGGTATGCTCCATTACCTCCTTCCAGTTGTTAAACTGCTATTGAAGGAACCATGCTCTGATACCAATTGTTGGAAATACTGAGGGGGGGGGGGGGGGAGGGTGGGGGGGTGAATCAGTATTCCTTTCAATTAGAGCATTAGTTAATCTTCAATTATTATCAGTGTTTTTACAATGATAGCAGCAAACAAGAGGAACACAAATGCACATAGTTTTTAAGGTGGAAACCCACTCCGGGACAAAAACCACCTAATGCTTTTCTAATAATTCTTAATATTCAACTCCAATTGAAAATAAATCTCTAACTTCCTAGAATCTAGAAAAGCATTCTTCTCCAGCTCCCACTGGATGAGCATCGTACCTAATATTCTTGATGATCAAGCCAGAGCGGATGCCCCAACACCCAGTGGTATGACTCACCTAACACCTACCACTATAGAAGAATAAAAGAAGAATGGACTCTGATACCCGAGGAAAATGGTACACTTTCTGATGATATAGAAAGATGTAGAAGAAGAAGATATACTAGACCATAACCCCAACTTTGACAAAACCACCTAATGATGATCCTAGACCTCCCAACACTACCTCTTCAGACCCTTGGCCAGAATGGATACTCGTACAATTTATCTGATAATGTATTTACAATGACTAAGTACAATGATACCTTAACAATGATTGTATGGAACAACACCCCGCTTGAAGACTTCATATGATGAACTTCTTGCTGCTGTTATGCACCTTGGTTGCTGCTCTTGTCATGCTACCCTCTGCTGCACCTTTCTTTGCTTTTCTGCCATAGAAAGTATGTTCCTTTGCAACCCTTGACAACACATGATCTATCTTTTTCTTGCCTTCTAGGAGCTCGATATTGAATCTGGTGTATATCTATAATTTTAGATCCTAAATATATTATTTTTGGTCCTTTAGTAGTCCTCTAAGTCTTCTTTCTAATTCCATAGGTCTGACCCAATTTGGATTCTTCAAGAGAGAGTTATACCCAATCTCTCACAATGCCCTAATTATGGACTGTTTCAGTAGAGCACACTTGTACGGCGTGCCATGTGTCACGTTTTCTTCATTTGGCTCTAAAATTGATAAATAAAAAACTATAGGCTATGCACTATCTACCTCTTTTTACAGAATTCCAATCCGATACTCAGAGAGAGAGATATGACGATTTTACCAAGGTCACTTCTTTGAGATGAATTTCAGGAGTCTGCAAAAACCCTAACTTCCACAGATCATATCTCCAAAAATATTGTGCACATTGATATAAAATTTTTACAGAAGCTTCCTCAGGATTTTGATTTCGCCTCATGAACATTTCAGCTTCTGAGCCTTCTTATAAAAAAATTTAGATCGAAAATTCCATAATGACCTGTTTCAGATGGCGAAATCCCTTGCATAAGGAGGAAATGAAGATCACAATTTATATAAATGCTTAAGTTGAGAGGGGCTTCAACAAGTGAACTTGGGAGGGATTTTAGGAGCTTAAAAAAATATTAATTATGGATTTTCAATGACCCATGCACCAACCCCATGGGGTTTTATCCCACTAACTGGGAGTACAAACTTCAAACATGAATATCTCTCAAACCGTGAAGAATTACATGGCGTGCCATATATCAACGGAAACGTATCGACAAGTAGAAACCATCAAAAGCATTATTGACCCAGAATATATTAATTTTTTAGGTCAAAATTCCCATGCAATATTGGGTTATCCCCTGGTGCTGCTTGGGTTGACCTCAATGACAACCACTGATCAACAATTGCTTGGGCAACTTTGGCCAGCATAACCTTGTGATCACCATTTGTTCATCTCTTGGTGGTTTTATATAGGTGAGCTTCAAATCCTCCTTCCCTCCCTTGGTACATGATGGATGGTGACCCAAGGGAGAGGTGTGATTCCATTGTGTGCTCAAATATTCTTTTGTGTGCTCACATAATGTCTAAGGAGGTGTTGGTGGCTATCCTTAGGCGGCTTTCACATAAGGAGTAACTATCCTTTTCTTTTTGTGGTCCCAGAAAGTGACTTTTTTCCATTTCCAAGAATGTGCATTTATCGGGCAAAAAGGCGCACAGAAAGCGCTCTTCTCGAAGGAAAAAGTGCGCATTTGAGCATTTATGACTAGTTCAAATCCGATTCTCTCAAAACCTTAGATATTTTAAATACTTCTTGATTCCATAATGTATTCCTTTCCTGTAAATCCTTGGGCTCGACATTAATTGATGTCAGCTTCTGTTGTACGATTTTCCAGTGTTAACAATGACTATGACTAGAGGAATTCTGTAAAAAATATCATTATTTATCTGCCTGCCAAACCAAGTCTTCCCACGATAAAAATTCACAAACACCCAGATACATATTGGGAGAAAAACATCCTTCCACCTCTAACACTAGAAAAAGCCCTTGAATTCAAGGATCAAATTGAAGATGATGTGATTAGTAATGTTATGAATCAACCACCCAAACTTGAAAATTTGAAATGTCAAATGATGAAAACATTCCTCGAACATGAAGGACACAAGGATCCTGTGGCGGACTTTGAGACCCAATATAGTTCCACAACCACTATTCGTAATATTATACCTATTGAGATCGAACCAAGAAATATTTTGAAAATTAACAGTAGCTTGGATGACAACCAAAAGCATAAACTTATAAAAATCCTCTAGAAGCACCAGGGTGCATTTGCGTGGGATTACCAAGACATGAAGGGCTTGGACCCACAACTGTGCATGCACCATATCTATACTGATAGGGAAACACACCCTGTTAGACAACCCCAACGAAGATTGAATCCGTATTTAAAAGAAATTGTAAAAGAAGAGCTGCAAAAGTTGCTAGATGTAAATTTCATTTATCCCATCTTAGACAGAAAATGGGTCTCCGCTTTGGTGGTCATCCCTAAAAAGAATGGAAAGTGGAGAATCTGCGTAGATTACAGAGAACTAAATAAGGCAACTCAAAAAGATCATTTCCCCCTCCCCTTTATTGACCAAGTCTTTGACACATTAGCTGGAAAACGGTTCTTCTCTTTCCTTAACAAATTCAGCGGATACAATCAGATCCAAATAGCTCTCGAATACCAAGATAAGACAACCTTTACCTGCCCATGGGGCACTTTTGCTTACAGAGTTCTACCGTTTGGATTATGTAATTCCCCAACAACATTTCAAAGAGCCATAATTAGCATTTTTTCTAACCTAATAAACGAAGGGCTTAAAATTTATATGAATGATTTTACACCCTATGGGGAATACTTTGATCAAGCGCTAGAAACATTAGACAAAGTGTTAGAACGATGCATTACTACTAGACTATGTCGGAGCAACAAAAAATGCCACATGATGATGACTAAAGGGGTAATCCTAGGCCACTACATTTCTGCAGCTGGAATACAAGTAGACCCGGCTAAAATAGAGGTAATCATATTGTTGGCCACACCATGTACACAAACGAAGGTACGCAGTTTCCTGGGATATGCAGGATATTATCACAGATTTATAAACAAAAAAATTCACAAATAGCTGCACCCCTGTATGCTTTAACTGGAAATGTTGAATTCCATTGGACTGAAAAATGTGACACTTCTTTTACAGACTTGAAGAAGCTGCTCTCAACAGCGCCAATCCTACACGGTCCTAACTGGAAACTTCCCTTTCATATATCCTCCGATGCATCTGATAAAACAATAGGAGCAGTCCTTGGCCAAGAATAAGATCGGAAACCTTATGCTATTTATTATATCAGCAAAAACCTTACTTCCGCCGAAATAAACTATATAGTAACCGAGAAAGAATTCTTGGCTATAATTTATGCTATCAATAAATTCAGGCACTACATAACCGGATATCAAGTGTTCCTGTACACTGACCACTCTGCTATTAGATATTTAGCTAATAAACCAATCACGAATGGAAGAATAACTCGTTGGCTATTGTTATTGCAGGAATTCGATATAAAAATAAAATACAATCCAGGGAAGGAAAATGTGGTCGCAGACTTCCTATCTAGAGTCCACAAGATAGACGATACATTAACAGTTGACGATCAATTCCCTGACGAACACTTGTTTGTTGTAGCAGTCAAAACACGGTGGTATGCAGATGTGGCAAATTATCAAGCAGGTGGGAAACTACCCAGACATTTAATGGCGAGAGAACGAAAATTGATTGTACAACGCAGAGCAAGATTCTCCTGGATTGAAGGATACCTATTCCATACAGGGGCTGATATACACATACGCAGATGCATAAGGGAAGATGAAATCCATGAAATCTTACGCGCCTGTCATGATGAACCCTGTGGTGACCACTTCGCAGAATGACGGACGGGGCATAAAGTGTTACAATGAGGCTATTACTGGCCTACGATTTTCAAAGACGCAAATAAGTATGTTTGGGCCTATGATAGTTGCCAAATAATGGGCCGCCTAGGCCAAGCTGATGAAATGCCGCTGCAACCACAATTGGTGGTGGAACCATTTGAACGATGGGCGTTGGACTTCGTCGGGACATTCATTCCACCATCAAACTAGAAAGACCACATATTAGTTGCCATGGATTATGTCACCAAATGGGTGGAAGCAATAGCCTTTTCAAGAGCCACGGAAGAATCAGTAATCAATTTTCTCTTTGAACTATTCATACGATACGGCCTACCAAGAGAAGTGGTAATCAATGGGGGGGCACAGTTCATAGGTGATAAGATCATATCTACCTTAATAAATCACCATATCATTCACAGAGTTACGTCTCCTTACCACCCTCAGGAAAACGGACAAGTCAAAACCACTAAAAAAGTCCTGGAGGCAATCCTTACCAAGACAGTAGCAGCACACCACCGAGACTAGGCCACTAGACTACCTGAAGCCTTATGGGATTATCGAAAAACTTGGAGAAATACCACCAGATATTCACCATATCATTTAGTATTTGGGAGAGAACCTATCTTCCCTATTGAGTTTGAAATTAAAACACTGATAATAGCCCAGGAAGTGGGATTGGACTTAACAAATGCTCAGGCTAAAAGACTCCAACAAATAAATGAACTGGACTAAATTTGACTGCCTGCCCTGCAACACACAATGATAATTCAACAACAACGAGCCAAGTGGCATGACAACCTAGTAAAGAAGAAGGTATTTCAAAAAGGAGACTGGGCACTACTCTATGATTCCAGATTCCAAGACTTTCCAGGAAAAATGAAAACAAGGTGGCTCGGTCCGTATGAGATTTAGGAAGTACATAGCAATGGTACCCTCACCTTGACCACTATAGATGGGTCTGGCTCAACATTTCAAGTTAACGGGCACAGAGTACGCCTCTATCACAAACCTCTCACGAGAGAATCTTTCTGTCAACAGGCACGAAACGATCCCACCATCCAAGTTGTGGCGCAAGGGGGTGACAACCCCACAAACTCAAGTACATGAGAGGTTTGACATCATCATTTGTAAATAATGTACATAATTGTTTTTCTTGTTTCGTTCCATTTGCAAATCCATTTTTCATTTTAAGATTTTGTTTTTCCTTTGCTGTTCAATTTGAGAATAGTTGTTGTTCAGATTCTAAACGGCCACGGTTCAACCGAATAGAAAAGCTTTCCATTTTTTTTTATTTTTTGTTGTTCAAGTTGAGAACAACTGTTGTTCAATTTTCAAGCGGCCACTGTCCCATCAAATTGAACAGCCCTTTTTCCCATGTTTTTAATTTTGCTGTTCAATTTGAGAACATCTGCTATTCAATTTTTGAATAGTTGCGGTTCAACCAAATTGAACAGCTTTTTGCTGTGTTTTTAATTATGTTATTCAATTTCAGAACAACTACTGTTAAATTTTTGAACGGTCGCTATTCAATCAAATGGAATATATTTTTGCCTGCATTTTTAATTTTGCGGTTCAATTCGAGAACAGTTGTTGTTCAGATTCTGACCGGCCGCGGTTCAACCGAATAGAACAGCTCTTCCTTGTGTTTCTTCTGTTCAATTTCAGAACAGTTGTTGTTCAATTTTTTAACAGTCGTTGTTCAATCAAATGGAATAGCTTTTTGCCCGCGTTTTTAATTTTGTGGTTCAATTCGAGAACGGTTGTTCTTCAGATTCTGAACGGTCACGGTTCAACCGAACAGAACAACTCTTTTTTGTGTTTCTGTTGTTCAACTTGAGAACAGCTATTGTTCAATTTTCGAGCGGTCGTTGTTCAATCAAATTGAATAGCCTTTTTCCCGCATTTTTTATTTTGTTGTTCAATTTGAGAACAACTGTTGTTCAATTTTTGAACAACTGCGGTTCAACCAAATTAAACAGCTTTTTGCTGTGTTTTTAATTTTGTTGTTCAATTTGAGAACAGATGTTGTTCAACTTGAGAACATCTGCTCTTCAATTTTTGAACAGTTGTGGTTCAACCAAATTGAACAGCTTTTTGCTATGTTTTTAATTTTTCTGTTTAATTTGAGAACAAATGTTGTTAAATTTTTGAACAGCTGCAGTTCAACCAAATTGAACAAATTTTTACTGTGCTTTTAATTATGTTGTTCAATAGAGAACATCTACTGTTCAATTTGAGAACAACTACGGTTCAACTAAATCGAACAAGCCCTTTTTTCCGTGCTTCTTAATTTTTCTGTTCAATTCAGAAACAACTGTTGTTCCATCTTTGAACGGCTAATGTTCATTCAAATAAAACAACCATTTTTTTTTTATTTTTTTTTTTTTTTTTTTTTTTTTTTTTCCCGAACAATCTTTAAACAGCTACTGCTCAATGTCTTAATATCCATCCCTTTCATAATTGAGTAACCCTGAGGAGGGAATGGCAGTTCAAAGAGAGAAAGAAAATAGTAAAATTACAAATATGATGCCCTTTGGCACTATAATTCTTAAACAGGAAGCTAACATCATCTACACATAAGATAAAAGGCTAAGTCACCCACAGTTCAAATATGATATCAAACAAGTCAGGACCTTATAATGATATGTCTTTTTGCAATATTCGAGTAATATGTCCCTACAACATGAAGAAATGGAACAAGGGGTATCAATGGTATTAGTTTTTCTACTTCTTTCACCATCCCTCACTCTTAAGGGGTCAATGAGCCTCCCTTAGCAATCATTGTGTGTCATGCAATTCTCAAGAGAGGATAGGGGGTCTCATCACGAGCCAGCCTACCATGATCATAAGGATTGAACAGGTGACATGCCCATTATGGCTACCACACCAGGGTAATGACCTTCTCAACTATTAGAAGGACAGGAGGTCTCGTCATGAGCTGGCCTGATCACTCTGTTACGATTCTAGTGAATGGCATTGTGACTATCTGGCTACCACACCAACACAGTGACCTCAAGCCTTTAATGGTAAGATGAATTTCTTGAGAAGATTTATCCCAAATCTTACTGAGCATCTTCGATAGATGACCAATATGCTAAAAAATTACAGCGAGTTAAGGTGGTCGGAGGATGCTAAAAATTCATTTAGTTCAATTAATTTTTCCTTAACAATAGCTCCTATTTTTATCAGCCCCGAATATACCATTGATTTCATCATATTTTCATTTTCCTTCGAACATAATTTTTTTGTTGTTTTGATGCAACAGAAGGATAAGACCAAGAATCCCATTGCTTTCTTCAGTCATACTATTAGATATTTTTTCCTTAGATATAACATCATTGAGAAGCAATCCTTGGCCCTGGTAAAGGCATTGAAGGAATTTCGAGTGTATATCCTTCATTCACACATTCTAGGCTATGTTCCTGATGTAACAGTGAAGGATGTCCTGATGAAAACCAATCTGGAAGGCAGAAGAGGAAATTGGATAGCATCTATGCTAGAGTATGATCTTGATATCAAGCCTATAAAGTTGATAAAAGGATAGGGATTAGACAAGTTGATGGTTGAATCCAATTTACATGCACTTGACATCAATCTCATTTCAGTTTTGTCTGAAGAAGAAGATGATGACTCACTCATACAGGTATCTGAAATTTTTCTCTCATCTCCTTTTTATGCCGACATCATTTATGTTCTTAAGCATATTAATCTTCCCCCAGATATTTCTAAAAGCATGGGTAGATAATTAAAGTTAAAATCTTCTAAGTATTTCATTTTAGGCGGTGCACTATATTGGAAAGACCCGGGAGGTGTCTTGCTAAATTTTCTGGTAGAAAATGAAGCCAAGGAAGTAATGAGTGATTTCCACAAGGGATATTGTGGATTTCATTTGTTTTGGAAAACTACGGCAAATAAAGTGTTGAGGGTTCGTTATTATTGGCCTACTCTTTTCACTGATTTATATAAAATTGTGATGAGCTGTCACAAATGCCAGATATTTCAAGGTAAGAGGAAACTGCTCCCGCTGTCTTTGCAGCCCATATATGTGCAAGCACCATTTTAGCAATGGGGCCCCTATTTCATTGGAGAAATTCACCCTGCATCTTCTGCCCAACATAAGTGGATCTTGATAGCTATCGACTACTTCACCAAATGGATTAAAGAAATCCCAACGAGTCAAGCTACTGATTTAGTCATTATTCAATTTTTGGAAACTAATATTTTGTCTCGATTTGGCTATCCCCACAAAATAAATACAAATAATGTGGTTGCATTCAAGTCCAAGAAAATGGTTGCATTTTTTGAGAAATACAACATCAAATTGGTTCCCTCAACCGCATATTATCCGTAAGGTAATGGATTGGCCGAATATTCAAACAAATATTTGGTCAACATTATAAAGAAGATGTTGGAGGCGAACAAGAAAAACTAGCATAAGAAACTTATTAATGCCTTGTGGGCATACAGAGTGAGTAGCAAGAAGTCAATAGGTATGTCTCCTTTCCAAATTGTATATGGAGTTGACACAGTTTTCCCTACATCACTTGCAGTCCCAGTTATGAAAATATTACAGGAAGTAGGTAGTGAAATGAATGATGTGTAGCGCCAGATTTAATCAAATGATCCATCTTCAGCAAACCAGGGATAACGTGTTTCAAAACACCTCTAATCTTCAAGAGAGAATTAAGAAGGTATATGACCTCAAGAAAAAGGCACATGATTCCGTTGGGATGCTAAAAACGAAGAGAAAGGGAAACACAGTAAATTTGATCATTGAAATATCATCATCATCACTCCAGTCAACATCATCATGATTCCATTCATATCAATGTCTCCATTAGGTCATTAGGGTTTTAGTCATCCAAAACCTATCATTCCATGCATAAATCCGGAAAAGGAGGAGTGGTAATAGGTAAATTTGTTAAATGAAGTTTGGTTTCAAATGTAATTTATGTTTCAAAAGTGTAATAAGTTCCTAATGTTTCTAAAGTTTCATGAGAAAGTTTCAAAGCTACAAGTTTTTAAAGTGAAAATACATGTAGTGGGCCATCCCACTACGATGAAGAAAAGTGACCACCACAAGCTATAAAAGGCCAATTAAAGCTCATTTTTTCATTCACCTCATTGAATAAAATCTCTCATTCATCACCAAGTGATTCATCAGCAAATTCAAATCAAACACAATCCAAAATTTGATGCCAAAGCAGCCACATTGTGCTTTCTTCCAAACGTTGTGATTTATCTATTGGAGGCATAAAATCAACTTCTGAAGTATTATGAAGGATATCACGGTATCTAGCCTCATTTGACAAGTAAGGTACACCTTATAAACCACTCCTTGTAGTTACATTTCAGTGATTTATAGTGAAAACCCTCCATTGGCCCCTACGTTGTGTTTTAGTAGCTGGCTTATCTTTTCAAATTTTCCAAGGTAAATACATCTCCCCATAGTTTGGTGACCCTTCCTCACACCCAAAACCATCTCTTGTAGCCTTCACACCCCCCTCCCCATTCCCAATTCCTAAGTCCCAAACCCTAAACCCTAGCCTAACACTCCAAAATTTGGCATTTTTCCTAGCTAGGATTGTGTAAAACTTCCCTAGCTCAATTCCCATACCCAATTCACTCCATTACACTTCCTATAGCTCCCTATAACCCTTGTCCACCCCCTTAAATTTTCCTACTCCCATCTCCCTTCCCTAACCCCTTTATCCTATCCCTTCATTCCCTTCCCCTGTTTTGTCTCATTAGGGTTTTTCCCCTTGCAAACAATAAAATGGAGGAGAAGAAGTGTTACAATAAGGGAAGTCAGTTGATAAGACATGAACCCTTAAACACTCATGAAATTATGTCTTCACCACTGTCCAAGAACTATTTTCAAAGGATAGGGTGTCTTCCTTTTTGTGAACAAGTTGAGAAAGTCAAATACCATGCCACATTGACCAAATTGTTTTCCACTCAGCTCAAAAAAGATAAGGTCATGATTGTAGGGGTTACTTTAATTGTATCAACTGATGTAGTAGATGATTCCATAGGGATACATAATCATGGTGAAAAATGGTTCAAAAACCAAGACCCAGACATTGAAACTTGTGATAAAATCCATGGAAACCTCCTCCTAACATTGACATGGAATGGGTAAAGGTTGTAGCAGTCTCGAGGTCTTAATTGTCTCAACTTTATTTTGGTGTCAAACCAAAAATTCTGCCACAAAATTTTAAATATCGGATCTAAGGCCATCCCAAAAAAAATCTTTCTTCACCCTATCGTAAGTTTTTAAAAATCCTGAGTGTGCCTCATATGGGAGAGGTGTGAAATTCCAAAAGAATATTTTTTTTAGTTGGGAATTCTTACAAAGATATAAGTGATATTTGTACCATAAGGAATCATATTTCCAACTAAATGTATCATATGTACTAGGATATTGCTGAAAATTTTGAATGAGTGTCCACACTTCTTCGTCATTCCTCCATTCCTCCCTTGCTTTGGTTATCCAATCTGGTTGTATAATAGAAACTGCACAAAGAAATGCTTCCACCTCCTCATCCTTTCTTGAGAGTGCATCTGCAACAACATTTAGCTTCCCTTTTTTGTACATGATTTCAAAGTCATAACCCAACATCTTTTGTGACCCATTTTTGCTGCTCTTCTGAAGATAGTATTTGTTCCAAAAAGAATTTAAGACTATCATGATCATTTTTTACCTTGAAGTGTCTTCCCATTAGGTAAGGTCGCCATTTATTTAGTGCATGTAGTAATTTTCCAACATTTCCTTCTCATAAATAGATTTCTATAAATACTTTCCTTTGATTGGACGACTTTAAAAAGAAATAGGTCTTCCTTCTTGCATTAAAATAGCACCAATTCCATTTCATTAAGCATCACATTCCACAATAAAGGTTTTTTTGAAGTTTGGCGTAGCTAAGACTGGTGCTAGGCACATTGCTTATTCAAGATGTTCAAAGGCCTTAGTTTCTTCAGGAGTCCATGAAAATGCATCTTTATTCAATAATGTTGTTAGAGGTGCTGCTATTCTCCCATAATTCTTAACAAACTTATGATAATACCCTGTTAACCCGAGAAATCCTTGCAACTACTTTATAGTTGTGGGGACTTTAATGGCTTTAATTTTGTTAGGGTATACCTTAACACCCTCCTGAGATACAATATGACCCAGATATTCCATCTCTTGTACTCCAAAGAAACACTTGGAGGTTTTTGCATATAATTGTTTCTCCTCCAATAGTTTGATATCCCTGTCAACATGTTGAACATGATCCTTCCAAGACCTGATGTAGATTAGTATATCATCAAAAAATACTAACACAAATTTTCTAAGGAAGGGTTTAAAAATGGATTTCATCAACCCTTGAAATCTATAAGGTGCATTGGTAAGGCCAAAAGGAATGACCAAAATTCATAATGACCCTCATGAGTTCGAAATTTTGTTTTCAGAATATCTTCAGTATTCATTCTAATTTGATGATATCATGAACGAAGATCCAACCTGGTAAAATAAATTGCTCCATGTAATTCATCTAATAATTTATCAATAACAGGAATGGGAAATTTATCTTTAATAGTGATCTTATTGAGCTCCCTATAATCCGAACACATGCGCCATGGTCCATCATTCTTATGCACCATTACTACTGGAGCAGAGAAAGAACTTTGACTAGGTTGCATTATACCAGCCTCTAACATTTCTTCATTCATATGTTCAATTTTGCTCTTTTGGACATAAGGATATCTGTAAGGCCTGATGTTTGGAGGAACACTTCCTAGAATCAAATGAATAGCATGATCATGATCATGAATACGTGGGTGTCCTTTGGAAGTTTCAAACACCTTGGAATGATTGTCCAAGACTTTTTGGAGATCTGGAGAAATATATGACTTTTATGTTGGAACTTCTAGTGAGCATAATTGTGCAATTACGCCTCGTTGTTATTTATTCAGAATATTTGTCATGAAATTAGAGCCTATTATCTTTCCCATCTTCCCTGTGATACCCTGTAATTCAACTTCCTTTCCTTCCAAAAAAACATTCAAGAAAAATTCTTGAAAATTAAAAGCTACCATCCCCAAAGATTGTAACCATTGTACTCCTTGTACAACATCAGCACCTCCCATTCAAATGGAAAGAAATGGACTATTCAATACATATTCCCCCATGGTCATCTTGATATTATGGCATTTTCTAGAGCAATTTATAGTCCCTCAATTTGCAACAATCACTTGACACTTTGGTGTTGGGTATAGGAAGAAATTCAATTCCTTGGCTACCTTACAATGAATAAAATTATGAGTATACCTGAATCAATCAACACTATTACATTTTTCTTCTTGATATGTCCTTCTATATTGAGAGTTTGAGGAGTGGTAATTCCTGCTAATGCATTACAGGATATGGTCTGACTCATTTCTTCTTTCTCTAGGCTTAGTTCCAGGTGTATATCCTCTTCTTTTGAATTTTCTTGTTAATTTTCTTCCTCCTCTAGACAATCGATGTAAAGTAATTTCTTCTTGGCACACTTATGACCATTAGTGTATTTCCATCACAACTATAGCAAATCCCTTTTTCTCTTTTTCCTTCCAATTGTTGTGGTGTCAACCTTATAGGTTGTGGAAGTCTAGGAGTAGCAACACATCCATCATTATAGATGTGAGTGGTAGGCTTCCTTGTCACCATAAATTTACTTTCAATTTTTCTTGCCAACCTGAATTCCTTCTCCAATGAAATGGGTTCCTAAAGATGAACATCGCATTGGATGTTATCCTTTAAAATCCCTATGAAGAAATCAATATTGTGTTCCTCTAGAATATCAGTTACCCTTAGATTCAATTTTTGGAAGCCCTCAATGTGCTCCATCATTGAACCCTTTTGTTTGAGATTTATCAATTGGCTAAAGAAGGTTTTTCTCTTTGTATCCTCATTATGTGCTATCATTTACTCCGTAAAAATTGACCAAGTGACCATTTTTTTACGAGAGAAAAGCCATAAATATCGTGCAAGTGTATTTTGTTCTAAATGTAAGGTTGCAATGTGTAACTTTTGTGTGTTTTTCACATTATGGAGATAAAAATATTGCTCCATCTGTAGTATCCATGTTACAGGATCCTTGCCATCAAACTTCCTCATATTGATCTTTGGAATATGGTGGGTCTTCACTCCAGCATTAGAGTTTATAAATCACGATCAACATGTATTTTGTTCTCATCATGAGTTTCCTCTACGACCTTTTTTCCATTAGGAATCATTTCTTGTATCAACTTTTTCAAACCTTCCTTCAAACCTTCCATGTTTGCATTTATATCATTCTTCATGTCTTTCATTTTTTCATCTATCTTAACTTCCATGTCATCCATCTTAGCGTCCATGCCATCCATCTTAGCTTCCATGCCATCCATTTCATTCTTCAAACCATCCATCTTAGCTTCCACGCCTTTCTTCAAACCATCCATATTAGCTTCCACGCATTTCTTCAAACCATCCATCTTAGCTTCCACGCCTTTCTTCAAAACTTCCATTTCATTTTTTGTTTCCCTTTGTGAGAGAGAAATTTGGTGCACATGGTCTTGTAATTTTGATATATCATGTTGCACTTCTTCCTCTTCATGAGTCATAATAAAGCCTTATGAGGGCTTAACGGGTGTTGAATTATTTTTAGGGGGCCATTTTAGAACCCAATACTGATATATATGGTTCAATATTCCCTTGGAATCACTTCAAACTGATTTTTCAAACAAGATATGCAGTTTGAAAAAAAAAAATACACACCTTTTTCTTGCTTTTGAGGATCTTGATATTGAAACTGATATATCTCTGGAATTTTGGATCCTTGATATTTTAACTTTGATCCTTTATTAGCCCTCTCAATATTCTTTACAATGCCATAGGCTCGACCTAATTTGGATTATTCAAGATAAAGTTATTCCTAATCTCCCACAGTGACCTAATTATGGACTGGATCAGTAGAGAGAAATTATACGACATGCCACGTGTCACCGTTTCCTCCTTCGGGTCTGAAATTGATACACAGTAAACTATAGTTCATGTAATTTCAGCCACTTTTTACATAATTCCAATCTAATTCTCACAGAGAAAGTTATGAATATTGTCCCAAGATCACCTCTTTGAGATGAAATTCGGGAGCCTGCAAAAACCCTAACTTCCACAGATCATATCCCCGAAAATATTGTGAACCAAGATCTGAAATTTTTGCACAATGTTCATCAGGATTTCCTTGCAAATGGTTTTTTTTAGATTTTGAAACTTCCTAGAAACAAATTTATTGAGAAAATTCCACGGTGACCTGTTTGAAGCAGCAAAACCCTAAAATCCAAAGCTCTAATACCAAATTTTATGAAACCATCTCCAAAAGTAGAAGAAAAGAGAGATCAACACCTTAGAAATCAACCACTTTGAGGGGGAAACCTCATTTACATTACATAAATGAAAAATTTTTGGATGATTCAAATGATAAAACCTCATTTCTATATATAGGAGTCCATGGGGTCACAATATAATCCTAGCCAACCTAACAATAATAATATATGGGCACAACAATGACAATAGTGGGGTTTTATGGGGCACAATAATAATAATATGGGGACTACAGGGGTAAAAAAAATAACAATAAGGGGGGATACACTAACAAAAATAAGGTACTACACTTGTAATATATGGACCTAACATCATTTCTATGAATTATATCAAATAAAATTCACTTGACCTCTCACTAGTTCTTCCATCACTTAGAACTAGTTAAATTGATTTCACTCAAATTTAATTAAGTTAATTATTACAACCCAAAATAAAATTTAACTAGGCCCCCTAAAAACTTATATTGAACTCTACATGACTCTAATTAGACCCCCAACTCGAATTGACTAAGCTAACAAAGTCTTACTAACTTAGTTAACTTGTACAAGATCTCATGTGATGTGGAATTACACTTTCTTCTAATTTAATTAAGGGAAACATTAAATTACAAGCCTTTCTTGGTGTTACATAGTATTCTGTCACCGTCCCTACAATCCCCATCCCGAACATTGGAGGACCATTTTAGTGACTTATGTGTATTTTCATACCTTTCTATAAGTTTCATTGCATCCCTTGGCATGTCAAGAACATTTCCTTTGTTGATCATTCCTCAAGCGGACTCTCAAAAACATGTGATTTTGGGTCGCCGCTGATAGGCAGTTATAGCCTTACGCCCATGGAGAAATTAGCACTAGGACCCGCGCCCATTGTACTTTGTCTCAGAAGGGCACCCACGCTGATTTGTTTTTGGAAATTTTTTTAAATAGAAACGAGGTTTCCATGCCTAACAACTTCATGAGCGGAATTATCATGGTTTGTTTGACTTAATAACATCGAAGTCCTCCCTTTGTCTTTTTGTTTCCTACAATTTTACAACTCCCCAATGGGATAAGACCTCTCTTCCACCTTATGAGGGACCCCAAACCACTCCCTCCTCTCCTATAAATACTTCTTGCTCACATTGTTTCAACTAGCTGAAGAGCCATTACTATAGTTGTTGTGTAGAATAAGGCAAAGAGAAATCCATTGTTGAGAGAGATTTTAGGCCCACTGCCTCATCAAGTCCAATCCTGAATGAATGCTTAAGACATGCTCGACTGAACCCGTCGAAGTAGGTTTCAACATCAAGGAATTAAGGTTGAAAACTTCTTTTCTCTATCATTAATACATGATTGGTTTTTGGTTCCAATTTTGTGTTCGATCATATGAAAAATGTTTGATTCTCTTTGACCAATCGAATAGCTATAAATGAGAGTATGTTTTCATATGTTGTCATCATTCACTTGATCTTTGTGCAGGTACACAAACATCATCACTGAAGAATCGCGACGTGTGAAGACAAAGATCGAAGGATCTCTACTCCAAACCACGATAAGAGCGTTGGACGAAGGTAGGTTATCTATCCCAGCTTTTTTTTTCATTTATAAGCTAGGAGTCTGAAATTCCAACATGTTCCCTTGTTGCTAGACCCGCCCTAGGGCTAGAGGGATCGCCTATGTCCGCAGAGGGGATTTTCCTAATCAACAAGTTGGTGAATCCACTAGGGAACAATGTGTTTGTCGTCTCTCATTGCTCGTCTAGTGTTTTGTTTGTCTATCCGACTTTGGTCGTGTTACCACTTTTCTGCTTTGCTTTTCTTGTCTGACTATTTATAGCCATCATACTTAGTCTCAAAGTGTTAATTATGGCCTTTTCTGAGTGGATTTTTATCCTTTCCATGGTTTTCTATCTTGGCACTATTGTTTCCTTAACAGCCATATTGATTGGCGATTGCTGCCTGTTTTTTGGGTGCACTTTCCCCTATCCAGCACGGATTACAGCTGAACAGTCACACTGAATCTTGTAGGTTTTGATTTGGGCTTCTTCCCTAAGTTTTTCCAGTGTGTCTTGCCTCTAGATTGGTTTTTTCCGTCTTGAATTAGTCCATTTGAATTGCTCTGACTTCCCTGTCTCATTCTTCTCAGTTGTTTTCCCCTCATTTGATCAGTGTGGTTCTAGTATCCTAGGGTTTCTAGGTGTCTTCTATCGCTTGTTCGACCACCTCCTCACTGACCCTTCTAAGTTGAGTTTGAGTCGGTCTCGTATTTTATCTTTTCAGCTTGTTGATTGATTGTTTGGTCTTTTCTTTCGATTCTACGTGTCGTTGGGTCATTGAACTGTCATCTTGGTGTTTGTTTGACCTTCCCTTTGTTGCCTTGAGCATAGATTACATTGCTCACTAAGTTGATTTGAAAGTCGTCTTTTTTCTTGAAGGAATGTGTCTCTGTTTTGAGTGTTTTTTACATTCACATTGGATTGGTCTCTTTGTCTTTGATCATTTCCTTCAAGTGGGTTGAAACTATTATTCATTTTGTCTTTTAGTGTAACAGTGCATTTTGCTTCTCATTCATCTAAAAGAACAAAATTTTCATCCTTTCTCTTGATTTGAAAATGAAACGTTGTCTTTTTCATTAGTAGCTTTCTCATTAAAAGTGAACTACAAAAGAATATCCTTTCGTTTTCTGCTTTGGTTCTCTTAGGAACATTAGGAAAAGTTCTTCTTGCATCTGATTGCTTGTTTCTTTGTTGTGAACTTCTATACCTCTCTTAGCTAGCCATTGATTGAATTGAAATGATGGTCTTTCGCATGTAGTCGTGCATTAGGGATTTGAGAATACATTCAGTAAGGCCTTGAAACTGCAACGTTAATTCAAGATCAACTTTAAAATGAACTCAATCAACCTAAGGAAGCATTGAAACTTAACGCTCACATTTATAGGTCTAAGCTAGTGACGTGTTACGGCGTCGTTAAACCTAGTAGTTGTCGTTCGCCATCCGACATTAGACAGTGCTAGCATGGACTTGTGCTCCCAGTACCATCGAGTATATAAAGGGAGACCCTCATAGGTTGCAATCCTTTATCCATAGGAAGCCGAGTCTGCAGCCCTGTAACCGTGATACACCCAACACAGCATTCGAGGAGACTGTCTGCACGTACGTTAAGTCCTTGGTCATTTCTCTTTCATTTGATCACCAAGGTATATATTGTAGTTCATGGAAGCTTGGTACACCCTCTTGCTTAGATTTCCTGAGTATTCACTTTGATCTTTCCGTGACTCCCTAAAAATTGAAAAGATCATCGAGCACTTTTCCTTTCAAGCTCGTCCAACTTGAAAGTGACTAGAGTCACCTTTTTCCCTTTTCTTGACTTTTAAAATATGAAAAGGTAGAGTTTTGTTTCAGTGTCCTAAAATTAATTACCTATGATCACACACCCATTAAATTTATTTTCTTGGCTTGTTCTTAAATAATTCCTTAGTTTTTGTTCTCGAAGCATGGAATTGGTCATCACTTTTCTCTCTTGTTTTTGAGACAAAGTCATGGTGGTGGAACCACCAGTTTCGCCATCCCCTTCATTACCTCGTAGTGAAGATCCTTCTCCCAAAGTTTCTTTGGAGATATATTAGCCTACTAGACCTTTAGGTTACTCGCATTCTATTATTATGAGTGTTCAACCTCTTGCCACTCGTTCTCCTCTTGAGGAACCATTTGATATCAATTCGCAACCTCCAGAGGTTTGGGCTCATTTTAGGGAAGAAGAATATCCTCCTTTACCCTTAGAACCGCTTGCCTCAGAACCACTTGAATCGCCATTAACGCATGCTTTAATTTCCACTGCTCGTTGCCTTTTCGCTGACAGCATGTCTTCATCCTACATGGATGCTACGAGTCCCATCAGTAGTGAAGAAACTAATGTTTCTACAAGAGACTATCAGTTCCCTCCAGAGAATTTTTCTTATGTCTCGGGTCAACCTTCCTCAAAGCCTTCCACTCTCTCAGCTGGTTATCGTTCATTGAGTTAGATGATTTCTGGTGCTACATCTTTGTATCATAATCTGATATGGTCGGGTGCATCGTCTCCATCAGAGGGGTCATTTGTATCGGGTCCATCCCCCTAGACTCCCATCACGTCGATGATCATTACATCTGTCCTAACCAAGCCCACTATTTGTGTGGCTTCATTTGTGTCGTTTGTTAGTGTGATTTCGTCATTACCACCATCTTCTGATGTTCTTGGGACGACTCCTATCTCTTCCACGATACCTGTTGGGCCAACCGTGAGTGGATCACAACCTCACGTATCGGGAGTCCATTAACCTACTGATAGTGCACATGTCTCTTCTAATCTGATTCTTGAAGGTTTGACATACGATCAGTACAAGTTGGCCATTCAACAAAAAAATTATTTCCCTCGAGGTTCTCAGCAGATGCAAGCTCCCATAAATCCTCTGCGTTATTATGATGAGCATGGAAATCACATCTACCACTATGGGAATCACCCACAAGGTCCATTGTATGTTCAGACCCCTCAAATTCCGGTTTACCCCAACTAGTTTACATACCTACAGGGACAACCCTTTCAGGGAAAACTTTTGGTCCAAAAGGGACAACCCTATGGTCCTGTTGGTCAACCTTATGTTCAATAGGGAGCTTCTTATGTTCTCTATGGGAAAACCTATCCATATTAGGGACAACCTTTTGTGCAATATAACTAGCCTTACGTTCAGCAAGGCCCAAATTTTGTACAGCAAGGTCAACCCTCTACTACTCAGCGATGCCAACCTGTTTTTCAGGGGCAACCTGGCTTGTCGCAGTCAGGCCAACCTGGTCTTTAGGGGCAACCTGGCTCATCTCAACCATCGGGCCACCTTGTTCCTCAGGGACAGCCCAGTGTCTCTCAGCATCTAGGCCAACCTGTACCCCAGGGACAGCATGTCCAACCCCAACATGCAGGTCAATCTACACCCCAGGGATAGCCTGTTCAACCATAGCATCAGGGTCAACCTATACCCCAAGGGAAACCCATGCAACCTCAAGTCCCACCTTTTATTCCTCAAGGTCAATCTCGGATGGTACAAGGTCCACCCCAAGGCACTTCTTACATTCCACAACAAAATCCATATGTTTCTCAGACAGGACCTCAGTGGTTCGCTCAGAATCAATATCCTAGTCCTCAACCGATGTATAGGAAAAATTATCAGAATTATAACCCTTATGGACAAAATCCTCCGAGAAAGAACATTTGGGATCAGAACATCTCTAAACCTGGTTGGAATCCCACTACTGGTCTCTACCAAAGGCCTGCAATGTCTTTCAATCCGTAATTTCCTTTTCTTGCTATGCTGGAACTGCCCGACATGTCGAAGTTGACAAATCATCCTATCCTTCATAATCCATATTGGCCTCTGGTTTTGACTAAAATCCCTAGAGATTTTCCCAAATTTGAAGGAAAGTCCGGAGAAGACCCCCAAGCGCATGTTATGACATACCATCTCTCGTGCTCCTCTGACTCTTGGGTTAACAATTCAATTCGACTGCATCTTTTCCAAAGGACTCTTACTGGTATCGCTACCAAGTGGTACATTTAACTCTCCCGCGGCATCTTTCAAGATTTCAACTCTCTCACTATGGCATTTCTCACGCACTTTCAGTTACCATTTCGATATGAAACTGGGACGCACCTCCTCACATCCTTGAAATAGGATTGGGCTACTCATATCTCTGATCATATTCATGAATGGAGGTGACGTCGTCGTTTGATCAAGTTTGAGATTCTTGATCAACTTCTAACTGATTGGTTCACTACCTCTTTTATCGGTCTGATTGCTAAGGACATCGTTATGGGGTCATGTGTTACTGAGGAACAAGCCATTGCTCGTGCCCAGTACCTCGATCTCGTGTACTTTCAATCTGGCACATTGTATGAACTCTTTCCCGACGCTTCGCGACATGGAACTACGAAAGCATCAGCGACGCCATTTGTCGAAGGAATCATTGGTTTTGTGTCTCATACTTCTCTAAAGTCTTCTCCAAATCCTACGAAGAAAAATTCTACTTCTTCCACTGATACTGCTTCTCACCCACATCTGAATTCTGGTAATACCATGGAAGTGAATGTCGTCCAGTCCAATCTGCTGGATAAAACTTCCAAAGGTAAGAAAAAGGGTAAAGGTAAGGCCAAAGCCAATACCCCGAAACAAGATTCTCCGAAACCTAGTGTTGATGATGGTTCAAAATTCAAATCGAAGTACCCTTGTCTGATTTGTGACAAAGAGCATTACACCAAGGACAATCCACGATGGGCCGAGGTGAGTCGACTACTCAAAGGAACTCAAGGCACTCCAGTTGTTCTTAAAGAACCATTGGCATCACAAAAAACTTATATGGTGGAGTAACCTCAGTCCTCTGCCCCATTTGGCTCTCAGGTTTTCATGATGAACGGTCATGTACCCATCTCCATTGCTACCCAGTCAAAATATTTTACCAAACCGCGTCAGACAGCAGGGAAAGAGATCGTTGATGGTCCTCCTCCCCCAACTACTTCTGGCCCTCTTCACATTGAAAGGCCCACTCCTGAGCCCATTGTATGGCCACCTTCTAAAGGTGTACTCCGAAAGTCTTCCTATAACCCAAATTCCCGTACTACTCAGCATTACAGTATTGTTGAGGATTTGGCTCACACGCCATCTGCTATGTCTGCATTGGAAGTACTTTAGGGTTGCCTTTCACAATGGAAGGCTTTGCTATCTACCATCGGAGGGGTTGACCCTGCTAATTCTAGCCTTATCACTTTCAATTTGGAAAATTTCATCCCACGTATCGCTCACCAACTCGCATTGATTATCCAAGTTGGGAATAATGGAAATAATATCCATCGAGTAGTCATGGAGGAGGGTGCATCTACTTGCATCATGTCTTCTTCTTGCTAGAAAGCCATTGGTTCTCCATCCCTCAATAAATCTCCAAACGCTATAGAAGGTTTTGACAGAAGGGAATCTTTCCCTCTTGGTGTTCTCACCAGTTTACCTATTACGTTAGAAGGGAAAATGGCTAATGTTTAGGTTGAAGTCATTGACGCCAAACTCAATTACAATCTTCTCCTCAGTCGCAGTTGGACTCATGCCATGCTATGCGTCCCCTCCACTCCCTTTCATGTTCTTCGATTCCCACATGAAGGAAAGATCATCATTGTTTATCAGTTGTCCTTTTTCACTTCCACGTCTTTCGAGAGAAAATTTCCATATGTAGATCATATTCCTACACCTTATGAGAGCATAGGACTGGGTCTTTTCAAAGATCCTGCCCTTATGGGTCTTTTTTATCTTCCTCTACCCAAAATTTCTTAGTTCAACATGATCTCCACGTCTTCAGATCCATGGATCATCGCTTCGCCTAAATAGGTTGATTCATTTGGTGACGCGATACCGTTAAGCCTAATCAAAATTTATTATTGTGAAATTATTTTGGCTTCGGCTCCTCCTCCCTCTGATCATACTCCTTTGAGTGTGTCTCTTGACAAATATTCTCAATCCCCTTGGTTCGGCGCTTCGGATTCTCCTGATCCCTTAAATGAGATATTTCCCACTGATGAGGCCATCGTGGAAACCATGTCTCTTGAGGATCCTCCTTGGGCTGATAGTCATCATCGTTCCTCCTTTATGCTCGGCCTTGGGGCCATGTCTACTTGTCTCGATAAATCCGCTTCCCAAGCTCCTTCCCATCCGCTTGAGATGCCCATCTTGACACACGAATATTTCATGGAGGGTAACCTGGGAAACATTACGAAAACAATGCATATCTACATCTCCATTAAACTAGGGGTTGTCAAGAACATCCACATTGGGGTGACATGTTCTCTTGATGAGATCAAGGTCTATACTAGTCTCTTCCGAGAGTTTCGAGACGTTTTCGATTGGTCTTATGAAGAAATGCCCAGCATCGATCCGAGTATAGTTGTGCATGAGATTCCTATTTATCCTGACATGAAGCCTGTTCGTCAACATCTTCATCCCATGCACCCTAGAAAGGTATCCACCATCAAGGGAGAAGTTGAAAAACTTCTCAAATTTGGCTTCATTTATCTAATTCCCTTGAAATAATGGGTTTCTAACATTGTTCCTGTGGATAAAAAGTATGGTACTATTTGTGTCTTTGTGGATTTCCGTGACATCAATCGCGCTTGTCCTAAGGATAACTATCCCACTCCTTTTATCAACCAGATCATTGACAAGTGTGCTAGGAGTGAGATCTTTTCCCTTATGGACGGGTTTTTTGGTTACAACCACATCAATATTCTTCCGGCTGATCAACACAAGGTCAAATTTATCTGTCCTTGGGGTACCTTTGCCTATAAGAAGCTCTAATTTGGTCTTAAGAATGTTGGGGCTACATTTCAACGAGAAATGTCGTACGCTTTAAAAGATATTAAGCGCATTGTTCAACCTTACCTGGGTTACCTTCTGGCTCATTCTGCTAAGTGTAAGGACCACCCAAATCATCTCCGTCAAATATTTCTTCATTGTAGATGCTACAACATTCGGCTCAATATGCATATGTGTGTCTTCTGCGTTGATTCTGGTAGACTCCTAGGGTTTATCATCTCTAAAGATGAAATTCGTCTCGACCCTCTTAAGATCGAAGCTATTGTCAATCTCCCCTCCCCTTCATCTCTACATCATTTGCAGAGTCTACAAGGGAATCTAATTTCGTGTGTTGTTTTATATCGAATTATGTTGAAGTAGCCAAAGGCTTCACACGATTGCTCAAGCAAGGCATCCCATTCCTCAGGGATGAGATTTCCCAAAAATCTTTCGATGCACTGAAGACATTGCTTATCAATTATCCTCTCTTGCATCCTCCCAATTATCATCACGACTATTCCCTCTACTTAGCTGCTGCATTTAGCACTATTTCCATGGTTCTAGTACAGGACGATGACAATGGTGACGAGCATGTCATTTATTATTTGATCCGCAATCTTCTCGATACTTAAACATGTTACGCACATGTCGAGAAATTGGCGTTGGCTATTGTTCAAGCTGTCCAACGTTTTCGCCATTATATTATACTTCGCATAGTAACCGTGATTTATGATTGTAACCCCATGACCTATATATTGACTTGAAAATTTATGGAGGGAAAATACTCAAAGTGGATTGTTATCCTCCAAGAGTTTGATTTGGAGTTCACTACCATCAAATCAAAGAAATCCTTAGTTTTTTACGATTTGATTTTCTCTTTACCATCTACCTCTACTCCCTCTGGTTCTGAGGAACACATTCCAGACGACGCCATTTTTCTTATTAGCACCCTCGATCCATGGTACGGTGATATCATCATCTATCTCCATACCTTCACTTTCCGATCCAAGTTGACGAAGGATGCTCGTCGATGCATCCTCCATAATTCGTAACCTTATCGCATAGTTTGAGATACTCTATACCGCATTTGAGATGATTATGTTCTCTGGTGGTGTTTAACTCTCGATGAGGCTAATATAGTCCTCAATGACTGCCATTATAGTGCCTGTGGTGGTCACAAGTCTGGATATGCTACTGCACAAAAAATCCTTCGTGATGGATATTTCTGGCCTACCATTTTTAAAGACTGCATTGTTGTTGTCCGTAAGTGTCACGATTGCCAAATTTACCAGTGCAATTTGCGCGCGCCACTCGCACACCTCCATCCTGTCATTACCATTGGTCCCTTTGCGAAGTGGGGAATCAATTTTATGACATGTAACCCTCACTCGGCTGGGGGGCATGCTTATATTATCGTAGTCGTGGACTACTTCACTAAATGGGTTGAAGCAATTCCTACACTCACAGCTGACGGTAAGACAGCTACACAATTTATGTTCAATCATGTCATTACCAGGTTTGGTGTCCCTCAAGCCATTGTCAATGATCATTGCTCTCATTTTCATCATTACATGATGGTTGAGTTGAATTCTACGTTGGTTGTGCATCACGACAGCTCAACACCATACTACCCTCAGGCCAATGGCCGGGTTGAAGCTGTGAACAAGGTTCTAGTCACTATGCTTCAGCGTACGACTGGGATGCACAAGTCCAACAGGCATCTCATGTTGTTTTCAAATCTCTGGGCTTACCAAACCTCAGTGAAGGATGCAACCAAATTCACTCCATTCCAGCTTGTTTATGGTCTGGAAGCTACCCTTCCGATTGAATGCGAAATCCCTTCTCTCAATATAGTTGTTTAATTACTACCTAATACCTCACCAGAGGAAGAGCATCTTTGATACTTGGAGAGGCTTGATGAAACTTGCCGCTTTGTTTCTCTTATTATAGAAGCATAGAAAAAGCGGGTCAAAGCTCATTTTGATCAGACTGTTTACCCTCATACCTTTGTAGAATGGGACCTAGTCCTCTTGTATGACCAAGCTCATGATAAGCTGGGGGCAGGAAAATTCGAACCCATGTGGCATGGGCCTTATATCGTTAAGTGCATTTTGCAGAACAGGGCTTATGAGCTAATTGACTATGAAGGCTATCCTTTGAATCAACCCAAAAATGGGTTGTACCTCAAAAAATACTATGCATCAGTTTTTCGTGCATGTCCTTTTCTACATAAGTGTGTTTTAATTTTTGTACATTTTTTGGCTTGGTGTGCTTTGCGAGCAATTTTTCCTTCTTATTATGTTGTTTCTTATGGTGCAGATGTCTGTCACTTCTTATCTTGGTTTCGCAGATGGTGCTTCCCGTAGTACCCGGAATCTGTCTTCCGCAGCCTGGGTGATTTATAATCCTAATGGTGAGTTGATAGACCTTCAATTTATTTGTCTAAGACGAACAACCAACAATGTCACTGAATACAGTGTCATCATTGAACTCTTAACTGAGGCCATTACTCTCAGCATTTGTGCATTAATTGTGAACCTAGACTCGCAACTTGTTGTTCTTCAACTTAATGGGCATTACTCCATTAGAAATCCTCAAATTTTAAAGTTGTATTTGCGTGTTAGTATATTAGAAAGGAATTTTGATTATATCACATATAACCATATTCCTAGACGAATGAATGTGTGAACTGATGCAGTAGCCAATATTGTATTAGATAGACATTTCTGTAACTTGTAAAAGCATCATCATCACATAATAAGATTTAGACAGGAAAATAGGCATATATATATATATATATATATATATATATATATATATATATGCCTATTTTCCTGTCTAAATCTTATTATGTGATGATGATGCTTTTACAAGTTACAGAAATGTCTATCTAATACAATATTGGCTACTGCATCAGTTCACACATTCATATATATATCGAGTGTTTGCATCAACGTGCATCATAAGTTCAAAAAATATGTGTGTTTTGGTTACATCCCCATACATCATGTCTCTCAAAAAATATGCAGAAATAAAGCCTAGGCATCTAATCAGGATGATGCTCATGATAGCATGACACTGCACGCACAATCTTCCTCAGTAAATGGTGGATGCGGTTAGACACCCCCGCAATGTGCCTCTAGTATGCACGAGGAACATCGTTGAATCTCGTGTAATCTGGGATTCCACCAGTGAGTCCCTCCTGGTTGTGCACGATCTCCTCTTCCTCACTTCCCTCACCATGAGGGGCCACCTCGAAATTGCGTGGGACCCTCCGTGCTATTGGAGACATCCCTGCAGGTCTCTTTGGGCCAACATCTGCAACTACATGGACAAATATCAGAACACATATAATAATAAAAAATCATAATACTCATCAAAATCAAAAAATGAGGTTTTACTCAATGCTTCATCCCAATCCTTTCCTTCCGAGAGTGGAAGGTCCAGATCACCCATGAAGTCGGTGCCCGGTATAGGGCCATTCCTCCACAACGATGAGTTGTCGGTAGGAGCCAGTCGAAGAATCTCGGCCTCCATGACATATGTTGACCGCCTCCCGATCGAGGCATCAATGCAGCCCAACGGACTATTCGCGGCTCTCTTGCTGGTGGTGCAGGTACTATTACCTCCTAGCGTTGAAATATTGGCAACCGTTCTAGGATGAACGGTACCAAAATGGACCCGTAAAAAAATTGTTTCAACTTTCCATTCTTGCACTTTGTTAACTGGCGCTTCAGGTTGATTATTACGGCTTTTGCCTAGTTGAAAATGGTTGGAGTCATACAATCCATGGCAAGTTGAAGTTGTGTTTTTTGTAGCTTTGTTAGGGGCTTGAGATCCAGCAGCTTGTGTTGTGTAGCACTACTTTTAGTTCCAAATCATGTATTGTCTGGATATCTATTTTTCCACTCTTCGATCCTTTCTTTGCTCCTAGCAAAACTTTGTCTATGAGCATGCTCATGTTTTCCATCGTAGGACAGGTACCTCTCAAGATCGGTGCTACTCCTCTCCATGATAATCCAATGATGAAATATATGTCAGAGACTTCAATCTCCAACTCTTGATCGTGAATCATAAATCTTTCCTGATCGGTGTCCCACACACTAACCAGATACTATAGTAACTCCAGTTGAGCTTGGATACACGGTGCCATGAAAAAATTTAAGAGTCCACAGTCTCTTAGGGCATCCATACATCTCAAATTTCTCATGGCTATCTCATTTTCCTCCCCATATTCTCTTTCCTTCCAATCAATGACAATTTTGGCTTTCAATCACCTGCAAAACCATCATCGGGGCTTTCATTAGTCAAATCATCAACTTTTGAATTGTTTAAAACGGTCTATTTATCAGAATTTTTGAGAAATTATGGTTGTATTGATTAGTGCAACTATTTTAGAAATAGCAGCACCAATTGGCGCCTTCCCGTTAAAATTTTAGGCAGGTTGGCATGACTCCGTGCTCGAAACTCACGCCGACCTCCATGCTCAACCTTGAACAAAATCCCCCCAAAAGCATACAAAATTAAGAAAATGAAATCTGACTTAAAATGCAAGAAAGGATAAAAGCTCTTACCTGAAGAAAATGGATTCACGATTGGTCCCTTGGATTTTCCGCTACCAGCTCCACAAGATCACAATTAAAAATGGTAAAATTCTCACAAGAAGTGAAAAGGTGAAAAGTAATTTATTTTTACTATTTCTGTCATTTTATAACCTTTTTGAAACCATAATTAGGTTTTTATACTTATTTTCGATTATTTTAATATTTATCTCCAAAAATGGGTTTTACATGCATTTCTTGTGCAGCAACAGGTCCTAAACATGATGATGATGAAGTGACGAGTTGTACTTTATTACTTTTTCGGACTCGGTAAAAACACGAAAAAAGTCACCTCCTGGAGTCATCTTTTAGCTCTTTTTTGACTCTCGAAAATTGAAAAGATTGCCGAGACTCTTGTCGTTTTGAACTCGTTAAAGGTTGCAAAGCATCATCTACCCAATATACATTTACCCCTTTTTTGGGTTGGGACAAATTATTTACAAAAATGGAATACCTTAGCCAATCGCGCCTAAGAGGTACTCCCAAATATTTTTTTCTACCTTTTTGGATCTATGAGACTACCTACGAAAATGGATCTACTGGAGTTTTCTTTTCCGCTTCTTTTCAAACTCTCTAAACATGAAAATATTTTGAGCTCCTCCTTTGTCAGACTTGTTAAAAACTAAATGACATCAGAAATCATCACCATGATGTTACCGAGTTCCTCCTTCCTAGGGCTCGTAATATGTACTAGGATGGGTTTGTATGAAGGAAAAAATTATATGAAAAGCATATGATATCCCCTTCAAGCTTATTTCCAAAAATAATTGGGGTACTCGCCAAAAATGGTGGGGGAAAATGGAACCAGTTCTCAGTCGTGTTGGCAGTATGTCACTTTTGAACATGACACTTGTCTGCAATTCGTGTCAAATTGGGACATCCCATTTCGTCATTGTTGCCTCCATGGGTTCAGGTTATCTATTTTGGCCTCTCATCTTCTCTTTTCCATGTCATCATGACCTCAGATTCCTTGATGTCAAATATTGCCGAATTCTGGAGTCGTGTCACCAATATGTTTAAGAGAAGTTCCCTTCTGCATTTTTCAACCTCTAATCCTCTGTTTAGTCCTGATTCACTATCATATTGTTCCTTTGTCTTGTGTCAATGATGTGGGAAACATTATGGCCCTCCTTCGACCGGTCACTTCCTGTCGACTTCAGCTCATCATCCAGGAAGTTGATCTAGAGACTCCCTTCCAGTACCTTGGAGCTTGCATGCCTCAATGGCAAGTTATTCACATTCAACGACAGGTCCTCATCATTGACCTTCGATAGAGTGATTTCGTGGGTGTTTGACTCCAGCTCACTATTCACATTCCGCAGATTGTACTAGTTGTACCTTGAGAGCCATTATAGTTATTGGTGGTTTCTCTCATGCATGTTAACAGCTTTCATCATTGGTTGGTAATCAAGTTAATTTCTTGCATGTTCGACTTCAGCTCACTAATTCGAATGCTTGAATTTATACTTGTTCGGGTCAAGATGGAGCGCAAGACCCTGGGTTTTTTTTGATGTAATCTAGGCTACGAGACGATTTGGTTTCTCATGACTATATGCATGACTCTTTTGATTGGATGGTTGTGACCATACCTAACTCAATTTGATGATCCTTCTTACTGGATGGTTGTGTCCATACCTCGGATATTATTATTGTATGTACTCTATTATGGATGGTTGTGCCCATACCACATATTCATGTATCATAGATATCAGTTGTACTTGTTCTTGTAGGGCTTCGAAGGCAGCGTTATGGTTTGGGCATGTTCTCATAAAGAATTTCACCCCTCCCTCTCTCTCGGACCTCATGCTTTAGGGGGCATCTATTACACAGTATTTTTTCACCGTCCCTGCAATCCCCATCTCTAACATTGGAGGACCATTTCAGTGACTTCTGTATATTTTCATACCTTGCTATAAGTGTCATTTCATCCCTTGGCATGTCAAGAAAATTTCCTCTGTTGATCATTCCTCAATGAGACTCTCAAAAACATGTGATTTTGGGTTAGCGTTGATAGGCATTTATAGCCTCGCGCATGGAGAAATTAACATTGGGCCCCGTGCCCATTGGTGCCCTCTGTCTCAGAAGGGCACCTGTGCCGAGTTGTTTTTGGAAAAAAATTTAAATAGAAACGAAGTTTCCATGCCTAACAACTTCGTGAGTGGAGTCATCATGGTTTTTTCAAGTGAATAACGTCAAATTCCTCCCTTTAGCTTCTTGTTTCCTACAATTGTGCAACTTCCCAATGGGATAAGACCTATCTTCCACCTTATGAGGGATCCCAAACCAGTCCCTCCTATAAATACTTCCTTCTCACATTGTTTCAGCTAGCTAAACAGTCATTACTATATCTGGTGTGTAGAATAAGGCATAGAGGAATCCATTGTTGAGAGAGATTTTAGGCCCATTGCCTCATCGAGTCTGATCCCAAACGAATGCTTGAGACGCACCCGACTGAACCCGTCGAAGGAGGCTCCAACATCAAGCCATTAAGGTTGTAAAATTATTTTCTCTATCATTAATACATGACTTTTTTTTGGTTCCAATTTTGTGTTCGATCATATGAAAAATGTTTGATTCTCCTTGACGAATCAAATAGTTGTAAATTATAATATGTTTTCGTATGATGTCATCATTCACTTGAACTTTGTGCAGGTACACGGATATCATCACTGAAGAAATGCGACGTGTGAAGAAAAAGATCGGAGGATCGTTGTTGTAAACCATGAAAAGAGTGTCGGATCAAGGTAGATTATCTATCCCAACTTGTTTTTTCATTTATAAGGTAGGAGTCCGAAATTCCAGCATGTTCCCTTGTTGCTAGACCCTCCCCAGGGCTAGATGGATCACCTCTGTCCGTAGAGGGGATTTTCCTACTCAACATTTGGTGCCATTTTTCAACACTCCCTCTCAACAAGAAAGGGATTGTCTGCTACCCTGATCCTGACTTTGTGGAACTCCAATTTCTGAAAATTCCACTACTCAGAATTTCTACTACAAAATCCAATTAAATTTCCTCTATTTGTATAACTTAAAAAACTATTTAACATATGCTATGGTAAATATCGAAATTAAATACACTGAAATATTCACAATAAAAATACTAGCACAAGTATACACACATGGACACTGTTATTTTTGGACAACTATCCCCGGAAAAACCCAATGTGGGAAAACTAGTGCAACAGTTGAGGGTTTGCATATTATGCGATAAATTTTCTGAGTACAAATTTATGATTTTTGACACTGAAAAATCATATAGATAAATCTAAAAAACAAAGTCTTGTGATACAAATCTCACTCTTCCACAGGATTCTGGCATTGACCTGCACCTAGCACAAGATGCTCTACATAGTGATTGTGTCACTCATGTAGTCTCTGCGTCACAACTGTAGCTTCTTTATATCTCTACTATGGTACTCACTATTGCATGGAAACTAGAATCTTATGCACTCTGAAAATACTCTCTGGGAACTAGCACTAACCCACTGATGTCTCCTAAATAGAAAATGGAACTCCCTCTTCAGCTCTGTGCAGTCCCCATGTAATATTTGCATCACTGGCTCGGCGCAAATTCCTGTGGCTTTTGTTTCCTTCTCTCTATGTGCTCTCTTGATTTTTTATTCGTCATTATGGAAATTATATTTTCCACTCTCTGTGAGAATCCTCTCGATTGATCTTCTTCCTGAGAACTGCTCACTAAAGGATTTCAATCTCTGGATTCTTTCTCCATCTCGATGTGTTTTCCAAATAACCCTTCAATTCCTTCTTATAATATTCTTGTTGAGACTTCAACGGTCGATATTAAATCATTACTCAATGACTAAGGTTAACTTTTGACTTGATTTTCACTTCCTCTAGAAGATTCACATGTTTTTTTATTAATACCCTTTAATTATTTTATTTTCCTGAGTTTAGACTTAAGGTCCCTTTAAAAATAATTAATTGTTTTAATAAAACAATCTTTGAGTGGAATTTTCACAAACGGTTTCTGGGTTATCTAGAATACATGTGTCTAAGATTCTCCACAAAATTTGAGACTTATAGCACATCCGATGCTACCCCAAATCAACACTCCCTCTTAGCGAGGAATGTGCTCCAACAATAAGCCATGTTGCTCACTGCTATGACCCTGAAGCTTCTCCCTTTGTGCTACTGATGTCTGAAATTATGTCCATAAATTCTATGGAAATGCTTCATCTGTATTAATGTTGATACTACCACTGGACACATTTCATCTATACTGCAACTCCCTCTAATATATTTCCAATGTTGACCCATCTACTACTGAAACGTGTTCTCAACCATACCCATCTACTCTATGAACTGAACGAACTTTGCTCTTCCTAGAACCTTTATGAGTACATCTGCTACCTGATCTCCTCTGTGAACGTATTGCAGCTATACAACCCCACGTTGAACACAGTATTTGCTGAAATGACATCTTATATCTATGTGTTTTGATCGATCATGAAATATTGGATTCTTAGAGAGCTTGATACAACTGGTTTTCATAGTAAACACTAGTCGACTCCATCCTCTTCTTGAACAAGCTCACAAGAAGCTTCCTAAGCCATATATTTTGCACATTGTTGTGTTGGTTTCCATATACTCTACTTCGGCTGAGCTCAACGCTACCAACTTATGTTTCCTGTTGCACCAAGATATCATTCCTAATCCAACGCTGAAACAGTACCCATAGGTACTTTTCCAGTCTGCTGAACTTCCTGCCCAATATGAATTTGTGAACCCACTCAATATGATATCATCTCCTCGGGTGTATTTCAACCCACATCCAATTGTTCCTTGCATATATTTGATAATGTGCCTCACTTCTACCCAGTGTACCCTTTTCAGTTCCACCATGAACTGACTAAGGGTGTTGACAACAAAACAAATGTCTAGCATGGTATTGACCAAATACATGAGTGACCCAATGAGCTGCCTCTACAAGGTGGGGTCCACTTCGTTATCTCCTGATGCATATATCTTCTTCCAGTTGGTTATCATGGGCATGGCCATGTACCGAAAATCCTGCATTTTGAACCTCTTCAAAATTTCCATGGCATATCTCCCTTGTCCTAGAAATATTTATACATTCTTCTGCCATACCTCCAACCCTAGAAAATAATGCATCAACCCCAAATCCTTCAGGGTGAATTTTTCTTCCATATTCTTCTTGTAGCCCTTTCTGAGCCTATATGATCCTATAAGGAACAGGTAATCTACATATAGTACCGGAACTAGAGTCTCATTCTCTACCAATAAATAGTAGAGGTTGGGATCTGCATCACTCTTGACAAATCCCAACTGCTGCAAGTAGCTATCAATCTGACCATACCACGCTCTAGGTTCTTGCTTGAGCCCATATAGGGCTTTTTTTAGTCTGCATACATGAGATTACTTGTCATTAGTTTCGAGTCCTTCAGGTCTTTCTATCTACACCTCCTCTTCTATCACCCTATTCAAGAAAGTTGTATTGACATCCATTTGGTGAATCTCCCATCCCATCTGAGCTGCTAGAGATACAAAATATATGATGGAGGTATATCTGGATACTGCGGTGAAGGTATCTTCATAGTCAATTCCTTCTTTCTGTGCATACCCCTTTGCCATGAACCTTTCCTTGTACTTCTCTATGCTACCATCTGTAGCGTACTTGATCTTGTAGATCCATCTTGATTCTACAACTAATATATTCTTTGGTCTAGGTACAACTTCCCATATATCATTTTTCATGATAGAAGTGTACTCTTCTACCATGGCATCCACCCATACCTAGTGTTGAACGACTTCCTAAAAATTGGAGGGTTCTTCTACCTATGCTACTAATGCCCATTTCTTTTCAGGTTGTTTACGCTTCCTTTTCTCTATTCTGGGAGCTCCAATGAACTTCTTTGCATCCCTCAATGTTTTTCGCACTTCCCTAATGGTTCAACAGTTGGTGGTAGAAGGCTCTCTCAATTCTTCCTCTTGTTCCTATTTTTCCACCTGTCGAGAACTACCAGACTCTTCCCCTCCTGTGGAAATGCTAGTATTGGTCACTGTACTTGATCCTAGTGCTAGTCCTTCCCGTTGTCCCTGTTGTTGTTGGACTAAAGGAAATTTTGCTACCTAATCCTCTACTGGCATCTCACGAGATATCTGGAAGGCTCTAGATTCCATAAACTTAACATCTCGTCTCACCACAACTTTCCTGCTACTAGGAATGTAGATTATGTATGATTTTGAGGTCGCTTTGTATCCTACCAAGTACCCATTTTCTGCAATCTGAACAAGTTTACTTCTCTTCTTATCTGGCACGCAGCAATATGCCATACTTTTGAATATCCAAAGGTGTCCTACTTCCGGTTTCTTGCCTGTGAAAACTCCTTCAGGCGTTTTCTTCCCCAATGCTCTGTGAGGAGTTCCATTCTGGATATACACAATTGTGTTACATGCGTCTTCCCATAAGAATCTAGGCAGTTCCAGGCTATTTAACATAGCTTTCGTTGGCCCAAAAATAGTCATGTTCTTCTGCTCTGCTACACCATTCTTATGTGGATTGTATGGAGTTTTCCACTCTCTCTTGATGTCCTTCTTTACACAAAAATATGTGAAGTCTCTATGTGTATATTCTCCACTGTTATCTAAGTGTAATACCTTTATTTTCTTCCTTGTCTTGTTCTCTACGAGAGCTTTAAACTCTTTGAACCGATCAAAGACCTCGTCTTTGGTATTTAGGAAGTAAATCCAGGTCTTCCTGGAGTAATCATCAATGAAGGTGACAAAGTATTCACCACCACTAACATCTCTAGTGGAAATTGGACCATAATTCTCTGACTGTATCAATCCTAATGTGCCTTTTACTGGATTATCACTTCTGGGAAAGGATGCCTTAGCGTGCTTCCCTAATATGCAACCTCTGCATACATCATCATACTCTGTGTTGAGAACCGGTACTCTAGTAATAGTATCTCTAAGCATCCTCATTGGTCCATGGTGTAGATGTTCCATTCTCCTATGCCATAGTTCAATCAGGTTTCTCTCGCCATCAATATTTATGGCTATTAGTGCCATTGGAGACTCGAGCTACAATATATACAATCTATTGCTTTGAGTTCCAATTTGTCTCTTCTTCTTCCAGCTTGGATGCTTGACGTATGAATTTTTTCCAATGAAGTATACATTGTATCCCTTATCTTGCAACTGGGACACTGAAATTAGATTCATCCATAGCCCTGGCACATGCATCACATTCATGGCTTTGATGTTGGTTCTTGCTTCTGTATGAAACATTATGTTGCCTCTCCCTGCTGGAGTGCATTTTGTTATGTTCCCCATAGTGATCTGGAATTCCATCTGATCTTCTTGATAACTCGAGAAATACTCTCGTACTCCAGTCATATGAGCTGAAGCCTCGCTATCAATGTACCAAATACCTAGAGATGTTGAACTTAAAAAACATGCATAATCTTCTTCTAATCTAGAAGATAAGACATCTAAGTCTTCGATACTTATATGTGTTATTTTTCCTTCAGAAAAAAAAAAGAAAAAAAAAATTGGTGTCCCTTCAGAAGCTTTACGATGAGCCTGCTGCACAGTCCTTCAGCGAACTAGTTCACTGCCTACGCAGTCTCCCCCCTCTTCTGCTCAGTATTGCCTCTTCTAGATTTGTTAGCTCTGATACCATGTGAAAATTCCACTACTCATAACTTCTATGTAAACATATGATTAAATTTATTCTATTTGTCTAACTAAACAAATTATTTAACATATCATATGGTAAATATCGAAATGAAATACACTCTAGTCTTCACAATAAACAAATACAAGAAAAATTCCCCGATGGGGGTGTCACAACAAGTGGAAAATTGGAGGCGTCATGGGTGGAGGAGGCATGCGGGCCTCCACATGCCACAGGCTTGCATTAACGGTCCCTCACACGCTCGAGGTTATGGCACCTTGGTACCTGCACCGTGTTTCATGCATCAGCTTCTTATCGAGGCTTATGGGTTGTGTATGCACTATCTGCAGTTGCTAGGCGATGGTGAGAGAGAGGTGGGCAAGAGAACCTTTTTATTCGTCATAAAATCTCAAGCCAAGGCTTGGGGCACCTGCGCAGGGTGAGGAATGTAATCGTGGGAGTGCATGGAAGTGGCTCTGGTTATGTGTTTAGTCGTGGGATCCGAGAACTGCTTCCCCTGTTGCGAACAGAGCCAAGACTGATTTGGGGCTTGCACTCCTCGTGGTGGAGAATGAACCCAATTGGGCATGTGTTTGGGCAAACTGTTGGTTCATTGTGGTTGCGTGGGTCTTAAATCTCGTGGACAAGCCTGGTGAGCATTTTTGGTTCATATTTGGGTGGAGCTCGGAGGTCCTAGATTCTTGGTGCACATCTCCCAACTACGCAGTTCACGTTGATAGTGTGAGAAAGACTCTGGTGACCGGGCCTACCCCCTACAGTCGAGAGCTTACCGGGGTTTGGGGTCTAGTAAGCAGAGATGGCAAGAACAATTTCAGCTTTAATTTGGTTGTGTGTTTGTGTTTTTATTGAAAAGCTCCTCGTGTCCTTATCACGGAGTGGGGTAGTGATTTAGGTTTTATGTCATGGCAGCATGGTCGAGCATGAAGGGGTGCTCTTGGGCATAGTAAGGAGGACATACGGTCAAATGGTGAGCCCAGATCTGACTCGGTGTCTGTGGAAAGCCAACATTTAGTGATGACTAGGGCAGTTTCCCCAGCCTTTTCCCCAGGCTAGGTGGAAGCCTCGGTCACCCTGGACATGATAGCAGCCCAACTGAAGCACATTCAACTCAACATGGAAAACATGTAGGAACATATTTATGAGGAGAGAAACGAGCTTATTGCCTACATTAATGACATTCAACATGTGCAGAATGGAACTTTGGACGCTCTAGAGAGTCTTCGGTGTTAGAAAAGTATATATTACAAAGCAATGTGACACATAAAATATGTGTAAAAACACAAGCACACAAAACACATAAAACCAGAGAGACACAGATATACGTGGTTCACCCAATTTGGGCTATGTCCACCCCGAACAACCAATCCTTCCTTTCTATTATCCAACAAAATGAAGAGACACAACCTACAGTAGATCCATTGTAATATCCTCTGTTCTCTCTCACAATCTCCCTGTCTGTTTCTCGCTCTGAGAATACACATACAATACACAGCTGCAATACAATGCCCTCATACAAAATGAGGGGTTGCCAGCTAGGGAAAAAAAACCCTAAACTAAACATAACTTCTACTGTCAGATCATCTGCCTAATGAATAGCCTAGATTGACTAGAAATTATTATACTTTTACAAGGCAATTTTACATCTGTTTTTAGTGTTACACAAAATTTTTTCACCATCCTTGCAATCCCCATCTCGCACATTGGAGGGTCATTTCTGTGACTTCTGAAAATTGTCATGCCTTGCAAAGACCTTCATTGCATCCCTCTTCATGAAGGTAACATTCCTCTTGGTGACATTTTCCTGAACAGAACATCAAAAATCCTTGTTTTTTCATTGGCCCGAGTAGCCAGTTCTGTCCTCGTGCCGATGTGGAAGATTAACACTAGGGCCCGCGCCACTTGGTGCTCTGTCCCAGTGTAATGCTCGCAAAAAGATTCTTTGGGAATGTTTTTTAAAAATAGAGGCGGAGGTTCCATTCCAACCACCTTCGGGATGAGTCATTGGGAGTGGTTGAAATGAAACAACCATGGACTCCTACCTTTAGTTAGTAGTTTCCACCTCCCTTGGAACACTCCTAAAGGATAGGCCTCCCTTCCACCTTTGTAGGGATCCCAACCTCCTCCTTTCACTCTATATAAACAAGCCTTCTCCCTTTATGATAACTAGCTGAACAAAGATAATTATACAACTGAAGTGTTGAACTTGGAGAACTAAGTTATAGTTAAATAACTGAGTTATTGAGAAGGTAGATCAAGAAGGAACTCCATCGAGAGGTCCCTTTTCCTGTCTGAATTCCCCAACGAGCTTTGAGACGTGCTTCACCCAAGCCCCCCATTAGAGGAGACCGCAATGTCAGAGCATGGTTGTATCTCTTCTTTCTACCTATTAATATAAGTGACTATTGTCTGGTTCCCGTCTTATGTTTTGTCTTTATCGAATGTGTAATATCCCGAAAGGGAAATAGACAGCAATAAAAGCATACGACAATATAGAAAATGCCAGAAATAGAACATAAAGCAAATGCTCATAAAAATGTCGGGAATGCTAAGCCATTTTATTAATCTGATAATATAAAGAAATACAATAGATGATTGGAATGATAGCACCTATTCTTGCTCAAGGAAAGTGGAGAACTCTCTCAGAAAGACAGAAAATGGCTGCTCTAAGAAACTGTGTCCCAGCTGCTAGAAATCTGCCGTAAAACTACTGCTGTTGGAATAGACTGAAAACTAGGGGTTGATCCCCTTGCTGGAATGAGCTGAAAATCTGTGGACCACCTTTACTCACCAACCCGGACAAAACCCAGAAACCATATCAAAAATGGCCAGCCTCCGAAAATCACCAGAAAGTCCCTCCTCAAGGAATTACGCTGCCCTCCAAGGCTCAGTGCAGATGCCAAATGATAATAGCTGAAACAGTGCCACAAAATCCTCAGGAAACCTCCTACTGGAAAAGACTGATCCTCCACTCTAGATATCAACTGAAACTCCTGCAGAAACCCTACAACAGAACACCTCCAAGTAGAACTGCGTCCTCTCTCCCAGGGACTGCGCAGTCACAAGAGAAGCCCAACTCCTCAGCAAAACAACCAACCAAACCTCCCGCTAAATACTGAAGAAATGACCTTACCCGAGCAGGCACTTGAAGTCCCCCGGGGCTAAGGGTGAGATCTCCGACCGGAGACACTCAACGCACTAAACAGTGTTGCAGACAAGCTAAACAGCCAGCGTGCTCAAGAAGACAAAAGTATAGCTCAAATATCATCAACAACAAGAGTCCCAAATGAGAAGGCTCTCCCACCTTTTATAACACCGGCCCCTCTCCAAAACCCTAACGTGGTCTCCCTCTCCTCCACGTGCTCCTCCTCCATCTGCACAGAAGCTCCTAGAGGCTACGTGGGCCCCCTCCTCTGCGTGGTGTTGGACCCCCATGGCTCCCCATAAGTTATAACGTTGTGCTACTAGGGAAACACTTTATTTTGTTTAAGTGATTTAGACCCCTCCTCTCACTTTTTATTTATTAATAAACTATAGTTGGAAAAACTATACAAAAATCGAATATTGCAATTAGCTGTTGCTAATTAGGAATATTACAGTCTCCCCCCACAAAATGTTGCTTGTCCTCAAGCAACTGAAGTGATGGATGCTGCAGAATCTTCTCATTCTCCCAAGTGGCATCCTCATCCAGCAAATTCTTCCACCTCACCAAGAATTCCCAAACTATCTTGCTCCGTAGTTTCCTCTCTCTAGTATCAATAATAGCCTCTGGCTGCAACACCAAATGCCCCTCATCATCCGTGGGTGGTAGCTCATCTGTGACTGTCACCTGTTGTCCCAATGCCTTCTTCAGGCATGATACGTGAAAAATATTATGAATCTTGCTGCCTGGGGGCAGCTCTAGCTCATATGCAACCTGTCCAATCCTGCGTATCACCCTGTACGGCCCATAAAAGCGGCTAGAGCTTCTCAGCCCCCTTCTGCTTAAGTGACAACTGTCGGTATGGTTGTAATTGTAGGTAGACCAAGTCTCCTACCTCAAACTGTCTCTCTATTTGACATCTATCAGTATACAGCTTCTGCTGGTTCTGCGCTGTGGCCATGTTATCCTTGAGAGCTCGGAGGATGTCCTAACTCTCTTGGATCCAAATCTTGGCTCTCGGAGCCCTACTAACACCAAACATCACGTCCGCAAAAGATAAAGGATGATACCCATACAAAGCATAGAACGGTGACATACCAATGGACTTGTGATGCGTCGTGTTATAGCAATACTCTCCCAGATGCAGCCACTTTAGCCATGCTCACTGCTGCCCACTGACATAGTTACTCAAGTAGCCCTCCAGCCACTTGTTAACTATCTCCGTCTGTCCATCCTTCTGTGGGTGATAACTAGTGCTCGGTGTCAACTCTGTCCCCACTAGCAGGAAAAGCTCCTGCCAGAATCCGCCCATGAAGCGGCTGTCCCTGTCACTGATAATGGTCTTAGGAAGACCATGCAGTCTGAAAATCTCTCTGAAGAATAGCTCGGCCACCTGTGCTACTGTGTAGTGTGCGGATATGGCGAAAAAGTGTGCATACTTTGTCAGTCGATCAACGACGACAAAGATACAATCCTTACCCTGCACCATGGGCAACCCTGTGATGAAGTCCATCGATATGCTCTCCCATTTCCCCTCTGGAATGGGAAGAGGTTGCAACAACCCTGCAGGATGGTTCATCTCTCCCTTGTTCCTCTGACAAACATCGCACTCCCTGACATGCTGGAGTACGTCCTCCTTGAGGCCCTTCCATGAGAACCTCTCTCTAATGGCCCTGTAGGTTTTGGTAAACCCCTGATGGCCAGTCAATGGAGAGTCATGTGATGCATGGAGTATCTTCTTCTTAAGCTGAGATCCCTCAGTCAAGAATATCCTGTCCCTGTAATAGATGATCTCATCAACCACCCTATACCTGTCATCTGCTACCTGTCCATCTAGCACCTCGCATGCAAACTTGTCCTTAGAGTACTCCACTAACATTTGAGCCCTCCAATCTGTATCCAAGCTCATAAGAGATAACGTGGTTGGTCTACGTGAAAGGGCATCTGCTACCATGTTATTCTTGCCTTTGACGTACTCAATGTCAAATTCATAGGCTTGGATCTTACTGATCCACTTCTGCTGCCTCTCCTGCAACTGCTTCTGCTCCAGAAAGAACCTAAGGTTGTTGTGATCGGACCTCACCCTGAATCTACTGCCCACCAAATACTGCCAGTACTTGGCCAATGCATGCATGATGGCCAACATCTCCTTGTCGTATATAAAATACAACCTCTCATGCGGAAGGAGCTTCCGGCTCTCAAAGGCTATAGGGTAACCACCCTGCATCAATACTGCGCCGATCCCATCTCCCGACGCATCACACTCCAAGACAAATGGCTGCTTGAAATCTGGCAATGCAAGCACGGGGCAGCTACTCATCACCTCCTTGAGCCTATCGAAGGCTCGCTGTGCTGTGTTTGACCAACTAAATGCCCCCTTCTTTGTCAAATCTGTGAGGGGTGCAGCGAGCTGTGAGAAACTCTTGACGAACTTCCGGTAATATGTGCAAATGCCAATGAATCCCCGAAGCTCGGTCACGTTCCTCGGCTCTGGCCAATCTCTGATGGCCTAGATCTTCTCCTTGTGGACTCTCACTCCATCCACTCCTACGATATGTCCCAAGTACAACATCTCCGTCAACCCAAGCTCACATTTGGAGAGCTTGGCATAGAACTGCTGCTCCTCCAAGATGCATAATATTGTCTCAATATGTTGGAGATGCTCCTCCCAAGTCCTGCTGTATATGAGTATGTCATCGAAGAAGACCAATACAAACTTCCTTAGATGACTGCGAAAGATATGGTTCATGCATGACTGAAAGGTGGCGGGTGCATTGGTCAGCCCAAAAGGCATAACCAGAAACTCGAAGTGCCCATAATGACATCTGAAAGTGGTCTTGGGAATGTCTTGTTCCCTCACGTGAATCTGATGGTACCCGGATCTCAAATCGATCTTTGAGAAGAACTGTGCTTCTCTCAACTCATCCATCAACTCATTGATCCTAGGAATGGGATACATGTTCTTCAGGGTCGTCTTGTTCAGAGCCCTATAGTCAATGCACATCCACAACGTCCCATCCTTTTTCTTCACCAACACCACAGAAGAAGCAAAAGGACTCGTGCTCGGCCGAATGTGCCCAAGGGCTAGCAACTCCTGAATAGCTCACTCAATATCATCCCGATAGGCCTTGGGATGCCTATAGGGTGTGGTGATCACTGCCTGTATACCCTGCTCAAGCTCAATGGTATGCTCAAACCCCCGATCCAGTGGCTTCCCTGGCAGAATATCCCCGAATACTGTGGCGTACCTGTCAAGGATGGTCTGTACCTCTAGGTGCACTTCCAGTCCTGTAGTCGCTGCATCTGATGCCCGCAACTCTACTGCCCACTCTATGTCTCCCTTACGGAAGGTTGCCTCCATCCGATGAGCCGAAACAGTCTGAGGCGGATATGTGTGTTGTCCTCGTATATTCTCATGCCTCCCTGTCTTGGCATCATCCCACTCCATCTCTAGGGCCTTCCAATCCGTCGTGACCTTCCCTAGAGTGATAAGCCACTGAACACCCAGTATCATGTTGGTGTCCGGAATATCAACCACAAAAAAATGATCTGTCAATGTATAGGTGCCCATCGTCACTGATAACTCGGGAACATATCGAGCACACACCATGGTCTGATCTCCTGGGACCAAAACTGAAAATCCATCGAAGCTCTCAGTCTGTATACCTCTCCACTCAACCATCTGCACATCGATGAAGTTGTGGGTTTCCCCACTATTGACCAAGACTGATACTCGCTGGCCACGCACTATCCCCCGTACGCGCAGTGTCAAATACTTGGGAACTCCCCGCAATGCTGCAAGGGCTCCTCCAGTAGGTGAAAACGACGTACCACCTGTTGCTGGTGGTGGAGGTGGCAAAGTATCCTGCACTACATGACAATCTCCTGCCTCCACATCATCCTCCTCATCCTCATCCCCGCTGCTCTCGGAGAAGACCTCAATGAAATGTGCTTTCCCAGTAGCACATCTATGTCCTGGTGCCCATGGCTCCTGGCAGGTGAAGCACAACCGCTTCTTCTTCAGCTCCCTCCTGGCATCATCATCAATCTGCACCCGTCCGGGATTCCCCTTGGGAGGCGGAATCCTCACGTCCTTCCCCTTAGGCTAGAAAGCCTGTCTCTGGGGATAAGGTGTCTGAGTCCTGGGTAAGACATCCTGTAAATATCGAGTCCTGCTGATAGCATCCTGAAGTGTAGCGGGTCTAGTTGACCTAACTAGGCCACGAAGTGGCTCTGCTAATGCCTCCACAAACATGTAGATCATCCGAGCTGCGGATATATCTGGCACCATCACTAAAACCCTCAAGAAATCTGCAATGTAAGTCTCTGGGCTCCCAGTCTGCTTGAGCCTCGTCAGCTCAACAAAGTGCTGTTCCGGATCCCTCCGATCAAAACACTCTATCACCCTCCTGGTAAACTCGGCATATGTCGTCACTATAGAATTCCTGAGTGTTGTCATCCCATGAAACCACCAGTCTTGGGCCTCACCATCCAAATGTAATGTTGCCACCTTAATGGCCTTTGTCTCTGACATCTGATTAAGCTGGAAATAGATGTCCAACTTTTCCACCCAAGACTTTGCCGAACTGTTTGATGAACCATCAAACGTGGGCAAATGAAATCTGCTAGTTGTGCGGTGGTTGTCTCCATCATGATGATGTCGGTGCCCTCTGTGATGATCGCGGGGTCTACCGTCCCACTGGAGCTGAACAAAGTCTCTGAACGAGATAGCATCTCTGAACTCCTGCCTGTATGCCTGGTACTCTACAAAATAGCCACCCATGTGGCCAGGCTCTGGCTCCTGCTGTGCTCCTGCCCCTGTGTCCGCTCCTAGGAAGGTGGGCATAGTGGATCGCATGGGTGCATGCGATGCCATAAGGGGGGTAGTCTCGTGCTCTGGCATATGGTGGGATGTGCCCGATCCCTCACCAATCTGAAAACCCCTTGGGGTTTCACGCTGTCTAGCCTCCACGACAGCGAATCTCTGCCCCATCGTCTCCATCTGTCTCGACAAATCCTGTACTGATTTGAGGAGCATTTCCCTATATCTCCTCGCATCATCATCGTCCCCTACCATAGGACCCTGCTACTCTGCGTCCACCACAGGCTGCTCCTGATCCGTGTCCACCACTCGAACACAGTCTCCCTCTCCGTAGGTGTTCTCCAACCTACGCTCAATGTCTCTGTATTTCCTACCTCTGTAACAGATGTAGGGTTTATCCCTTGGTGTCATAGACTGCTAGCTCCACAGGCTGAGCCAAATCTATGCTCTGATACCACTGTAATATCCCGAAAGGGAAATAGGCAGCAATACAAGCATACGACAATATATAAAATGCCAGAAATAGAACATAAAGCAAATGCTCATAAAAATGCCGGGAATGCTAAGCCATTTTATTAATCTGAGAATATAAAGAAATACAATAGATGATTGGAATGATAGCACCTATTCTTGCTCAAGGAAAGTGGAGAACTCTCTCAAAAAGACAAAAAATGGCTGCTCTAAGAAACTGCGCCCCAGCTGCTGGAAATCTATCATAAAACTGTTGCTGCTGGAATAGACTGAAAACTAGGGGTTGATCCCCTTGCCGGAATGAGATGAAAATCTGCAGACCACCTGTACTCACCAACCCGGACAAAACCCAGAAACTATATCAAAAATGGTCAGCCTCCGAAAATCACCAGAAAGTCCCTCCTCAAGGAATTATGCTGCCCTCCAAGGCTCAGCGCAGATGCCAAATGATAATAGCTGAAACAGTTCCACAAACTCCTCAGGAAACCTCTTACTGGAAAATACTGATCCTCCACTCTGGATATCAACTGAAACTCCTACAGAAACCCTGCAACGGAACACCTCCAAGTAGAACTGCATCCTCTCTCCCAGGGATTGCACAGTCACAAGAGAAGCCCAGCTCCTCAGCAAAACAACCAACCAAACCTCCCGCTAAAGACTGAAGAAATGACCTTACCCGAGCAGGCACTCGAAGTCCCCCGGGGCTAAGGGTGAGATCTCCGACCGGAGACACTCAACGCACTAAACAGTGTTGCAGACAGGCTAAACAGCCAGCGTGCTCAAGAAGACAAAAGTCTAGCTCAAATATCATCAACAACAAGAGTCCCAAATGAGAAGGCTCTCCCACCTTTTATAACACTGGCCCCTCTCCAAAACCCTAACGTGGTCTCCCTCTCCTCCACGTGCTCCTCCTCCATCTACGCAGAAGCTCCTAGAGGCTATGTGGGCCCCCTCCTCTGCGTGGTGTTGGACCCCCATGGCTCCCCATAAGTTATAACGTTGTGCTACTAGGGAAACACTTTATTTTATTTAAGTGAGTTAGACCCCTCCTCTCACTTTTTATTTATTAATAAACTATAGTCGACAAAACTATACAAAAATCGAATATTCCAATTAGTTGTTGCTAATTAGGAATATTACAGAATGAAATATGCTAGTCTTCTCTGACTGACTAGTAGTTTTGGATGGAATTAGTATGCGGTATGTGGTTATCATTTTCTAATCTCAGTGCAGGTGTCCAAACGTGATATGCAGAGGGGTTGTGACTTGCCTTCGATCAGGAGCGAGAGGTTCTCATCATCACTACGAGTGTCAACGACAGCTTTGGACCACATGTAGGCCATCTTATTGCATCCTTTGTCATTCAAATATCTAGGAACCTACACTCTATCATGATTCCTTGTTACTAGACCCACCCTAGGGCTAGAGGGATCATCTCTGTCCACAAAGAGGATTTACCTACATAACACTTAGCTTCGGGGGCGTTGCCCCTAAAACCCCCTGCCAGGGGGGGCTCCATAAAGTTACAGTCACCCCCCCTGGACCCCCAAAGCAGCATTTAATTATGGGCGGCATTGCCGCTCCATCAAGATACAAGGATCCAACACTGTGATACAAAATAAACAAGACAATTAGGCTCCACGCCAACAATCTCCCACTTGGAGACTGATTTGTAGCAACTCCACCGCTGCTTCATTTGTTGGAAAATGACTCCTCTTTGGACCTGGTTGTTTCTCATCTTTGTCATCATTCTTGAAGACCAATTTAAACAGATCATATTCTCAATTTCTCCCTATTTGCAACTTTTGTTAGCACATCTGCAGGATTCTGGCTAGTGTGTATCTTTTCCAATTTCAACTATCCATCTACCAATACTGACCATATGAAATGGTACTTGAGCTGTATGTGTTTAGTCTTGGAATGAAATGTTGAGTTCTTTGCAAGATGAATGGCACTTTGGATATCACTATATAACGTGCCCATATCATGCTTCTTATCCAATTCGTCCATAAACCTTTGTAACCAAATCATTTCTTTACTAGCCTCTGTAGCAGCAACATACTCTGCTTCTGTTGTTGAAAGCGCAACAACACTTTGGATTTTTGAAACCCAACTGAAAGTTGTTCCACCTATAGTAAATACATACCCTGTAGTTCTCGGCCTGTTATCTCTGTCACCTGCCATATCTGCATCAACATATCCCTGTAGAGAAATGTTTGAACCACCAAAGCATAATGCTTGATTTTTGGTTCCTCTCAAATATCTGAGAATCCATTTCACTGCCATCCATTGTTCTTTTCCTGGATTGTTCATGTACCTGCTAACAACTCCCACTACATGTGCAATATTAGGCCTTGTGCAGACCATTGCATACATTAAGCTTCCAACTGCCGATGCATATGGAACTTTAGACATATAATCCATTTCTTCTTGGGTCTTTGGGTACATCTCCTTACTAAGTTTGAAATGGCTAGCAAAAGGTGTACTAACTGGTTTTGCATTCTGCATATTAAATATTTTCAACACCTTTTGTATGTACTCATTCTGAGACAGTGTTAATTTGAGATTTTTCCTATCTCTAGCTATTCTCATACCAAGGATTTGTTTTGCAGTTCCCAAATCCTTCATTGCAAATGAATTTTCCAATTTTCTTTTGAGCACATTTATTTCCTGCATGTTAGACCCTGCAACAAGCATCTCATCTACATACAATAACAATATAATATAGCTGCCATCATTTTTCTTTTTCAGATAAACACAATTATTAGAGTGACATATAGTATAACCTTGTTCAGGCATAAACTTGTCAAATTTTAGATACCACTGCCTTGGAGCTTTTTTTAAGCCATACAAGCTCTTCTTTAACCTGCACACTAATTTTTCTTTCCCTTTGACCTCATATCCTTCTGGTTGCTGCATATAGATCTCTTCCTCCAAATCTCCATGGAGAAATGTTGTCTTTACATCTAACTGTTCAAGATGTAAATCTTCCATCGGCTACAAGACTTATCCCAGTTCGATTGAAGTCATTTTAACAACAGGAGAAAATATTTCATCAAAATCAATACCTTTCTTCTGTGCAAACCTCTTCACCACAAGTCTAGCTTTTTGCCTCTGTTTTCCTCCATCTTCTTCCTTCAGCCCGTAAACCCATTTATTCTGCAATGCAATTTTACCTGCAAGCAACCTAACTAAGTCCTAAGTCTAGTTATGCATTAAGGAGTCCATATCTTCTCCCATGGCTAGCTCCCACTTCTTCCTAGTTTCAACCTGCAATGCTTCTTAATAACATTTGGGTTCACCAGAATCAGTCAACAGTGAATAATATAATGAAGGAGAGTATCGTTCGGGTGGTCTACTTATCCTAGTAGACCTTCTGACACCACTTTTCAGGTGTTTGAGGTGCTTGTTGCTGTTGTGGTGGTTGTTGTTGTTGTGGCTCTTGATTATTGTTATTTTCAGGCACCTTTACCTTTTCTGTGATCTCATCAAGAACTGTGTATTCTTTGTTTTCTTTTTCTTGTTTCTTTTCCCGCAGCTGATTCTTATACAATACCTTTTCATTGAATATTACATCTCTACTCCTAATGATTTTGTTATTTTCATAATCATATAAGCGATAACCAAAATCATTAACACCATATCCAATAAAGGTACATTTCTTTTATTTTTCTTCAAGCTTTGTTCTATTTTCTTTATTAATATGGACAAAGGCCTCACAACCAAAAGGCTTTAAAAAGGAGTAGTTTACCTTTTTACCTATCCATGCTTCCTCTGGAATACCACCATCCAAGGAACTTGAAGGCCCTCTGTTTATTAGTATAAATACAAACATTTGCTGCGCATCCACCCAAAACTATAAAGGCAATCCTACATGCAATGTCATGCACCTTGTACACTCCATGGTTTTCTCGTTCATCCTTTCTGAAACACCATTATCTTGTGGTGTTCCTCAAACTGTCTTCTCTCTACGAATTTCAAGATTTGAACAATAGTTATCAAAATCTGTGTTGCATTATTCACTTCCATTGTCTGATATGAGACACTTCAACTTATTTCCTACCTCAATCTCAACTAAATCTTTCCATTTCTTAAATGTATCGAAGATGTCAGGTTTTTTTTCCGAATAGAATAAACTCGAGTTTTCATGGTTACATCATCAATAAAAATAACATAATAATGAGATTCATTGAAGGATGATACCTAACGTGGTACCCATACATCTATATGCACAAACTCTAGTTTTTCACTCTTATTTTCTTTCCCAACTCTGAGAAATCTGACTCTCTTCTGTTTTCCATAAATACAATTCTCACAAAAATCCAAATCAACATTCTTCAAACCTGGCAACAAATTTCTTGAGTGAAGAATCTTCATCCCCTTATCACTCATGTGTCTAAGCCTATGATGCCATAATGTTGCATCTGTTCCTTTGGAATTTAAAGCATTAACAGAGTTAGAAATACCATTGCATAAATACAATGTACCAACCTTTTCGCCTTTTGTTATTACTAGGGCTCCTTTGGTGACCTTCCAAGTTTTATCTATGAAAGTTGTCACACAACCTTCACCGCCTAACTAGCCTGTTGAAATCAGATTTTTCTTTAGATTTGGAACATGCCTTACCTTTTAATAGCCATTGGTTTCCATTTTGTTGTTTTACAATAAATTTACCCATTCCAAAAAATTTACAGGGTTTATCATCACCCAAACAAACTTGTCCAAAATCTCCTTGAACATAGTCATGAAAATATTTCCTATCAGTTGTGGCATGGAATGAAGCCCCGAATCTACCACCTAGGAACTAGTAACATTTTCCAAAGAAAGAATCAAACTACCTTGTAACACATCACCTATCACATTTGCTTCATGATTGTTTTCTTGTTGTGCATCTCCTTCTTTTCCTTTCCAATATCTATAGTCTTTCTTCAGGTGTCCTTTCTTTCCACATTTCCATCACACTATTCCCAATCTGGACTTGGATTTGCCTTTCCTTGATTTACTGTGATATCAAGAGATATTTACTCTTTCCATTTTTCTTCCCCGAGACTCTACACTCAAAGCATTACCCAATGTCTCACTGGAGCTTTTCCATCGCATTCCATTGCTAAGGATAGCACCGACAACATCATCAAACTTTAAAGTACTAGATCCATAGACAGAGTTACTAATGGCCATAACTAAACCATTCCAACTTTCTGGAAATGAGCATAGAAATAAAATATCCCTAACTTCATCATCAAATTTTACCCCTACAGAACTTAACTAACTGGTAAATTTATTAAAATCATTTAAATGGTCTGCAACAAATCCACCTTCTGACATCTTCATATTAAATAAACATTTCATAAGAAATACCTTGTTTGAAGCCGAGGGATTTTCATATAGTTTCGCCAATGCCTTAATCAAACCCTTTGTTGTTGTTTCCTTCAAAATATTGAAGGCTACCAATGCCGCGAGGCACAACCGTATTGTTCCAAGTGCCTTTCTATCGAGAATATCCCATTTTTCATCTGTCATAGCCATCGGCTTCTTTGTTTTTCTGCTCAATGGTAGGTACAGATCTTTCTGATACAGATAATCTTCCATCTGCATCTTCCATAGCGGGAAGTTTTGGCCATTAAATTTCTGGACCCTAAACTTACCATCTTCCACCATTTCTCCCACTCGAACTAGGAACCCTTCTTTCCTACAAGCTTATCAGCCAAATATACCTTCGTCTCTCATACCAGTTGTTAGAAAATTATATATTACAGAGCAATGCGAAACATAAAATATGCAGAAAACACAAGCTGTAGATAACTTAAACCGCAGAGACACAGAGTGCGATGGTTCACCCGCTTGGGCTACGTCCACCTCGAACAACGTTCTTCCTTTCTATTATCCAGCAAAATGAAGAGACACAACCTATAGCAGATCCGTTGTAATATCCTCTGTTCTCTCTCACAGTCTCCCTATCTATTTCTCACTCTGAGAATACACATACAATACATAGCCACAATACATTGCCCTCATAAAAAGCGATGGCTTGCCTTATAGGGCAAAAAACCCTAAACTAAACATAACTTCTACTGTCAAATCATCCGCCTAATGAACGCCCCAAATTGACTATAAATTACTATACTTTTACAAGGCAATTTTACATCTTTTCTTAGATTCGAGGGAAGCCGCGCCCCCTGGGCCCCCAGGCAACGTTTAATTACGGGTAGCGTTTCCGCCCCATTAAGGTACAGGGGTCCAACGTTGTGATACAAAATAAACAAGATAATTAGGCTCCAGACCCAACATTCGGCACTCCCACGACCACCTCTGAGCTTTGTAAATTCAAGTGGAACACATTGATTATCACGTTCACAATCGTGCAAGCCTCTTTGTTGCACCGCCTGTATTTCCTCCCAATCCCCCTCCCTAATGTATTTCTCTGCAACTCTTTTTGCCATTTTTGTGTTGGAAATAACCATAGACACCAGTTGTCTTGGCTCTCTTCTAGGCTTAGTGTTTTGTAGAAGTTTGGACCTTTAATTTTGGAAGCCTGTGATGCTCAGTTGTATTAAAGACCTGATGTATCTTGTTGTACATTTCATAATGATAATATAATGAATTTTTTGACCAACAAAAAAAAATACAAGTAAACTACTATCAAAGTATACACACATGGACACCGTTATTTTTAGACAATTGTCCCCGAAAAAAACCAATGTGGGAAAACCGGTGCAGCAGCTGAGGGTTGTATATTATGAAATAATTTTTTTTAGTACAAATTTTTTATTTTCGACACTGACAAATCATATAGATAAATCTGACAAACAAAGTCTTGTGAGACAAATCGCACTCTTACACAGGATTTCGACACTAACCTACACGTGACACAAGGCGCCTTGCGATGCCTCTGCGCAGTAACTATGTCACCCATAGTGTCTCTGCGTCACAACTATAGATGGCTTCTGTCTTTTCTCTCATACTCATTGATGGCTAGAAACTGGAATCTTCTGCCCTCTTAAACAATCTCTAGGAACTGGCACTGACCCATTGTTGTCTCCTAAACATAAAACGAAACTCCCTCTTCAACTCTGTGCAGTCCTAGCGTAATATTTGTATCATTGGCTCTACACATCTGCCTATGGCTTCTATTGCCTTCTCTCTATGCACTCTCCAAATCTGGAATTCTTCCTTTTGGAAATTATCTCTTCCCCTCTTTGTGAGAATCCTCTCGATCGATATTCTTCCTTAGCACTGCTCACTAAAGAATTCCGATCTCTAGATTCTTTCTCCATCTCAATGTGTTTTCCAAATTACCCTTCAATTCCTTCTTATAATCTTCTCGTTGATACTTTAACGGAAAAGATTAAATCATTAATCAACGGTTAAGATCAACTTTTGACTTTATCTTCACTTCATGTAGAAGATTCACACTATGTTTTATTAATAACCTTTAATTATTTTATTTTCCTAATTTTATACTTAGCATCCCTTTAAAAATAATTAATTATTTTAATAAAACAATCTATGAGTGGAATATTTATAAATTGTTGTTGGGTTATCTGTAATACATGTGTCTAAGAATCTCCACAAAATTTGAGATATAGATCACATCTGATGCTACCCCAAGTCACCAGAATTTTCCTCTTGACAGTGCCTTTGTCAATATGTCTTCATCCTTCTCCTCTGTGGGAATGTACTCTAATGACATAATTTACCTCTGCACACAATCTCTGAGATGGTGGTACTGGATATCAATGTGCTTGGACCTATCATGAAAAATTGGATTAAACTATAGTTTGATGCAACTTTGGGTATGGCAATAAATCACAGTTATATCCATCTGTCGACCAAAAAAACCAACAAGTATCTTCCTCATCGAAATGGCCTCACATGTTGCTTGACTAGTAGCCATTTACTTTGCCTCTATTGAGCTAAGTGAAACTAATCTCTTCTTCCTTTTATACTAGGAAATAACTGCTTACCCAATACTGAAGATGCCCCTTGATGTTCTCTTCTTGTTGGATTGACTCCCCACCCAATCTGCACCAGTGAAGCCTTGAAGCTTCACTCCCTCTATCTGTATGTACCATATCCCAAACTCTGTAGTGCCTCTGAGGTATCTAAATGCATGATTTCTTGCATTCCAAAAGAGCTTGGTAGGCTTAACCATAGCTTTACTAAGTTGGTTAACCGCACAGCATATGGTTGGTCGTGTGTTCACCAAATACATGGTTGAACCCACAAGATTCCTATAGATGGTATCATCTACTACTTCGCCTGAAATAGCATCCTCCTTCCTCGATTTTCCTGCTAGAGGAGTCTCCATAGATGTGTTTCCCTCCATGTGGAACTTCTTCAGAATCTCATTGGCATACTTTCCCTGAGATTCAAATAGCTCCCCATCTCTTTGTCAAATTCCAATCCCAGGAAATAGTGAAATATCCCCATGTCCTTCATCTCAAATTCTCTTGCAAGATCCTCTTTGAAAGACTTAATGAGTTTCTCATCACCTGTCAGTATCAGATCATCTACATAAAGTAAAATAATCAAAATTTTACCTTCTACCACATAATGGTAAATTTTTTCATCTACTTCACTCTTGGTGAAGCCCAACCCGGTGACTCTAGTTGTCGATCCTGGTGTATCAAGCACAAGGTGCTTGTTTTAATGCAGATAACACTCTCTTTATTCTACACACATGTGACTCTTTGTTGAAGGTCTCAAAACATTTTGGCTTCTCAATTTACACCTCTTCCTCAATCACTCCATTGAGGAAGGTTGTATTTACATCCATCTGATGTATCTGCCATGCCATCTGCACTGAAAGTACAAGGATGGATCTGATTGATGAGTTCCTTGTGACTAGTGCAAAAGTCTCATTGTAATAAATCCCATCCACCTGAGAGAATGCTCTTGCCACAAACTTGGCCTTGTGTTTCTCCACACTCCCATCTGCTAATTGCTTCACCTTGTAGATCCACTTGGACCCTATAATTGACTTCACCTCTTGTCTTGGGAAAAATTCACATGCATTGTTTCTGATAATGGAATCATAGTTCTCAACCATGGCATCAAACCAGACTGCTTGTTGCATTGCTCACTCGAAAGAGGATGGTTCTATCTCTACACTCTTGCTCATAAGATCCATGTATACAATGTATTGCTCTGGGGACCTACGGTGTGATGTGGGTGCTCCCACATTTTCTCTAGCATCAAACACCAACTTGTCAGCCACTCTAGTGCACTTTCTTCCATCTCTGGATGTATCTACATGAGTGGGTGCTTCCAATATCTTCACCTCTTCTTGTGGTTGCCCCACATCTAGAGGTTCTCCTTTTTGAACCAATAGATCCTCAACTGCATGCAACTGAAACTCCCTCTCAAGGGAAATTCGCATGGCCTTCTCTTCATCAAATTTCACATCTATTCTTACCATTTTCATCCTATGGGATAGCAAGTATACCTAATTTTTGTGAGGTGTATCAGTGTACCCCAAAAATATCTACAACTCTGATGTTGGATCTAGCTTCTTCCTCAAATCTTTGGTTACATGGAAATAAACTAATGAACAAAAATTTTAAAATATGACACATATGGTCTCTTACTTGAAAATATTCCTCTGGTGTACTCATCCCAAGTATCCGATGAGGACTTATGTTTTTCACAAAGATTGATGTGTTGCATGCTTTAGCCAACAGATGCAATGGTATTCCCTGATAATGCAACATTGCTTGTGCTGCTCCCACAATAGTTTTGTTATTTCTTTTTGCAACCCCATTCTTCTGTGGGTTATGAGGTGTTATCAATTCCCTTTGAATTCATTCTGAAGCACAAAATTTCTTGAATTCATTCGAGACATATTCCCCACCATTATCACTTCTGATAGCCTTCACCTTCTTCCTTATATCTTTCTCGACAAGTGATTTAAACTCACAAAACTTGGAGATCGTCTTATCTTTCTTCTGCATGAATAAAATACAAAACTTTCATGAAAAATCATCTACAAAAATCACATAATACCTTTTTTTTTTTGTGGAGGCTGTCAGGAATGGTCCACACACACTTGAGTGAACTCTTTCAAGGATTTCCTTTTCTCGGCTTTCCTTGTTGTGAAAGGTGGATTTGGTGTACTTCTCCAATGTACACCCTTTGCATGTATCTTTCTTCTCAAGTGCACCCTTGGAAAGTCTTATATAAATCTATTGCATGATCTTCAAAGCACCATGATGCAGATGGACCAATATTTTGTGCCATAACTCACCGGCGTCTCAGCTTTGCACCTTCTCTGCTTTTTTTCTCAAGGCAGCATAGCCCTCTACATCCATTTTTTAGAGGTTCTTTACCTGAACCTAAATATTCTTCACCTGTCCTATGGCTTTGTGAAGAAGGAACTCCTTTCCTTTGCTAAATATCACATCATAAACACAGTCTTCTAACATAGAAACATAAACTAAATTCTTCTTTAAACCAGGACATACATGAGATATTTTAAAATGAGAGGAGTACCAGACTCCCTCTGAAAGGTAATTGTACCTACGTTGATCGCGTTATACCTCCCCTCACCACCCATATCGATGTGCATCTGGAGATCCTTCTCCTCCAAGTTTCTGAAGAATTATTTGTTTTCAGTCATATGGAATGAATCCCACTATCTAAGTACCACACCAAGCCCATCACCGATGACACCATGCATGCGATGAGAGTGAATTCCAACTCGAATTTTGAAGAAATTTCTTCACATGTCGCTCCTCCTCAAGGATTATTGTCGGTATTCCTGTGTGGACACTTTGTAGCATAGTGTCCAAGCTCATGACAGTGAAAGCATTTTATCTTTGACAAGTCTCGCTTCTTCTCATCCTGACCAAAACTTGATTTGGAATGGGACGCCTTACCTTTTCCTTTCTTCCCCTTTCCATCCAAGGCACAATTCACCTCATCATTGGTCTTAGATGACGATCTGCCTCTAGTGTTCCACCGAATATCTTCTTCTACCAATTCAAACCACAATCGCTCCCACTCTATTAACTTCTCCCTCCCATTCACTGAATTTTGGTAGTTGTGTAAGCTCTTGGGAAGGCCTATAACTTCTATTCTTACCAGATCGTCTTCGTAAATAGCCACACCAACACTTCCAATCTCATCTCGACATTGAGTGAACTTATTCAAGTATTTTGGTATCATATTTCCCTTCTCCATCTTGATATTTCTGAGTTTGTACTTTAATGCCAACTTCCTGTGGTCATTGATATTCTAAAAAAAAAAAAAAAATTGTTAAGGCCTCCACATAACATATGGAATCACCTTGCCATGGAGGTTCGATACAATATGATCTCAAACTCCTAATAGAATTTGCCTCGCCTTTACTATATTCTTCTTCCATGAATCAAAATTTTGAGCATATGTTACTAGGGGCCGAGGAATATCATTGTCTATGAATTCCTTCAGTTCATTGTCCTCCAACACTGCCTCCATCATATCCTTCTAAGATATGTAACTCAAACTACCCTCAACAACATATTCAAGTCTCAATCCACATAAATACATCTTGATCTGATGTTTGTCCTGAAAAATAAATCTGCAAATTTGATTCACCTGTTCAAAACAAACTTGTATTCTTCTCGTATATTTTGATTCCTGCTCCGATACCATGTATAAAATCCACATAGATTCAACCGATCTTGTAATATGCTAAAACAAAATACTTGAATCTATTTTAAAAATTGTGGAAACCAATTACAGTCACATAATCACATGAACAAGAAAGAAAAAAAAATCAATCACGCAACACAAAGTTTTATCTGGGAAAAGCTTCATTTAAAAACCCCACTATCTATATATTCCAATGAGTTAAGAATTTAAAACAATACAATGCTTATCTCATGCTTGAGATCTCTCTACACAATCTCTTGATGTCTCTCTAATTCCCTAGGCAAGCTTGGTCAAATATTTAACCAATTTCTTGGCCTCAAATGTCCCTATTTCCTTGTGCAGTTTCTTAGGGAATGAGGAATTAATTCACCATAATAATCACTAAAAATAGTTGCACAGTACATCTAGGCTCTATCTTTGACTCCATGCACAATTTGTACAAAATCTAAATATACAACTGATAGTACACTTCCCTTAAATTCCACTCTCAACTAGGTCTCTCTTAGCACTGATATGCAACAGTTATTTATGAGTGAATTATCAATTATCTGATTGATCACAGTTGTGAATTAAATCAAATAAAATTCATTTGACCTCTCACTAGTTCTTCCATTAATTAGAACTAGTTAAATTTATTTAACTCAAAATTAATTAAGTTAATTAATACAACTCAAAATAAACTGTAACTGGACCCCCAAAAACTTAGAGTGAATTGTACATGCCTCCATTTAGACCCCAAAAACTTAGAGTGAACTATACATGCCTCCATTTAGACCCCAAACTAGAATTGACTGAGCTAACTAAGACTTACTAACTCAATTAACTCATACAAGTTGTCATATGATATGGAATTACAATTTCCTTCTAATTTAATTAAGGGAGAATTTTTATTAGAAGCTTTTCTTAGTGCCATTTTTCAACATTTCAAAAAAATTTCTATAATAATAATGAGAATCGCATTTTGGTATTATCGGATATGTTGAAGGCCACCGAAATGATGCAAGGTAAGGGTGTGACCTCATATTTGACAAGGTTGTCTCAGGTTCAAGACGAGCTTGCTGCATGATTTCTTTGAAAGGGTTCACCAATGATCCAGGTGGTTCCAGACACATTCATAGGTCAAATAGGGATAATGATACATCAAAATTCAAAGTGGTCAGATTGCCTTAAACTAGGTCCAAGTCGAACTGCTCGTCATTCTGATTCCAACGATGTGAATGACACTTCAATCTGAGCCAGTATGGAGAAGTTAGGGCAAGTCAAATTTTTGGTCAAAGGGGGTAGTAGGCCAGGTTTAAGGGTCCTACAATTTGTCTGGGGCCGGTGTACAAAATTCGTCTCCCGAGAGGGGGTGAAATTGTTGCCTCGTTAAAATGCCCAATGACCCTTATTTTCGGAAAATTTTAAAATGACCATGTTTTTTATATAAAACAAATAAAAATTGGGGGCATACCACCACTCCCACCACCCCAGTCAACATCATAATCCAAAAAAAAAATTGGGTCAACAAGTCATGACCCCCGCCAAACGCCACAAAATTATATATTAAAACACTAAAAATTGGGGTGGCGGGCCATGACCCCCGCCACACCCTCTGCAACCTTTAAACAACGTCATATGGAGGTCGGAAGGTATCGAACCTGTGATGGACACGTGGGTCGGCCATCCCCCATGCAATGGCCCCATCCAATAACCAATAACTATATTAACACGGTAGTTCCATTGCATTAAACACAAAACCCCAACCATCACCGTAAGCGACAGTCAATTCCAACGGTTAAATGTCACTGTAACTGCCCTCCATTAAAAAAAGGAAACCCACCACTCTATAATGGGATTTGATCCCATGACCCACAGGGAGGCCCAAAGCCTTGGACCCAACGGGCTAACCAATGCGCCAAGTGGGATTACGTTGGTATATCTTCCCAAACACATATACATAACCCTGTTACACTTGCCCATTCACCCAAGCAATGGAGCCATGAGTGCCAAGCACCAAACTGAGGAGCGGGCCAGTATAAATCAGACGTAGTGGAACCATGCACCAGGTGGTGGAACCCTGAGCCAAGTAGAATTGTGCAGAGGTGGAACCTTGCCCAAGCAAAGAGGTAGTGGGAGTCATGAACAAAATAATTTTCCCAAGGAGGTAAAAATTCATTTTATCAGAATGGTATCAAATTTATAGTCAAATTTCACGAAATTTTGTAGGGAATGCAATGGCGATATAAGATTCTCCATTTGAGCTACGGATTTCTAGCCAATCCATGGAGTATAATATTTGGGGAATCATGGGGAAATCTAAAAGATTCCTATAGGCCCAGATTTTGACGGTGCCAGAATTCGATGATTGGATAGTCGATTTTACACCACTCGACACCATAAATTCAGTGGTGTTGTCATTTTTTACATTTTATCCTTTCATTTTTCAGCCAAATTACATGAAGCAGTGATGTCATGTTTACTTTCATAATTGCTGAGATTGTGTATTATGTTTGAGACCCTTGTTTGATGTTATGTTGTGGGATAATTTTTGCCACATTATGTGAGATGCATTTATATGTTCATGCTATGTATTGTTGTTGAGATACCTATGTAACTATGTTGAGGGGATACTCATTGCCACATTTTGTGAGATCATGTTACTCTGTCATGTTGAGAGGACATCTTATTGAGTGAGAGTTCCTGTAAGTGGAATTTCTCGTGGAGAGACAGCCACTCTATTTGAGGGCATAGGACCTTGTTATAACAATATGTTTTCCATGTACATCATCATCTCTTAACAACATTATATGAAGAAACCTCCACTCTCTTGACACTGAGCCCGGAGATGTAGCACACACTGGTGAAATTCGTTATCAAATGTCTTATGTTCTTGTGTTGTTGATTGTCGTCATGTTTCCTCTTGGTTAAAGAATGCATATGTGTTCTTTCTTCTCTTTTAAAATACAATTCTAACCATATCACAAAATTAAAATATCATGGGTAAATATGGTAGTTGACAGACCCGGATCAACCAAGGAATGGAACCCCTTCATCAAGGGATCATTTCCAGAGAGAAGTTTCTAGGCTGGAATAGGTTGTGGGATGACTTCATTCAAGAAGATTTGTGAGATGAGGATATTCATCTAAAGAATAAGACTTTAGATGATGATGTGGCACTTGCAGCAAGAATGTAGGGCAAGTAAAAGAGGGACTTGAGTAAAATCAAGTGTTTTAATTTTGGCGAGTTTGGCCACTACTCGACAAAGTGTCCTAAGAATAAGAAGGGGAAGGAAGTTGCAGGTGTCATTACTTTTACCGATATTGGTGAGTGAGGACTTTGTATCAGTCTCTCATTTCTCACAGGATACCATCGACAATTTTTCATGGTACATGGACAATGGAGCATCAGAGCATGTGACAGGGTCAGAAGATGTGTTTGAGACTCTAGTTGAGTAGGACTTGAAGTTGCACATGGTGTTGGATGACAAGAGTCAGAAAGAGATCAGGGGATTAGGTGTCATGCCATTTAGGATGGAGTAAGGTCAGGTGATGTGAGTTCAGGATGTACTAATTTTACCAGAGATCGGATATAATGTGTTGTTTATCTCGGTGATTGAGCATAATGGGTTTGAAGTACTGTTCTAGAATGGGAAGGAAAGACTCAGACCTAGAGGCTCTAGCTCTGCAGGTGTTGTAATTGGAGTTAGATAGCATGGTTTATATAGGTTTATGGGAAAGCCTATAGATCATGACAAGAAGAAGGAAGAGAAGTTCCAGATTCCATAGGTTCAGAAGGACCCGAGTTTTAGAGGGATTTTGTAGGTTCAGAAGCAGAATTTTCAGTTCAAGAAGTGCGTGTGGTCAGTGGGGAGTAAGGCTAATTCTACAACTGGAAAGAAGGAATCATGGAAATTCCTAAAATAATTTTAGGAGTAGAAGAAGAAGTAGGAGGATTCCATTGAAAGTGACACTTTTAAGAAGGGCACAATCCATGCTTCAATTTTTTCTAGAGTTATGGGCGTTAGGAGTTGGGATAGTGTCACCAACAGTGACAATTATGATGTGTTACTTCCTAGTCTTGGAAGTACCCCCTCGCTAAGAGGCAGTGTTCATATTTGTAGCTTGGGAGGTACTCCAAGCCCTAGGGTTTGAGGTTTGGAGGAATGGGCACCAAAAAAGTGATTTGTGGGCTTAGAACCCAAGGTGTGGGTTTTTCACCCAAGATTGTGGTTGTGAAACCACAAGTATTTTATGACACCTAACACTTGGATATCGTAGAGGACCCTAAATCGAGCTAGGGGATGCAAAGAACACCAAGAAAGGGTTAGTAGTTTGTGAGAAACAAATTTATTTGTGTGTTGGTTGGGCTTGTGCAACAAGAAGGAAAGTTGGCTAAGGTAAAACTAGCCTTCATGATAGTTCATTGGCATCCCAAAGGAAGCATATAATAAATATGTGTGACATTGAGGCTTGAAAGATACATCTAATGGAAACGCATAAGCAACTCAGATAGGAGGAGTATCTATGTCTTGATCGCAAAATTTGGAAGCTTAGAGAAGAGGAGGATTAGGTTATGTATTGGGCTAAATTTCCATGATTGTTTAGGCTGAGTGGGATGCATATCAGGCCAAGGATAAAGGGAGTTGTTTTGTGCTCAGTTTATCGTGGTTCTTCTTCTTTATGCAGGCTAAGTGGTGTTGAGAAATCAATGCAAGTAGATTAGGGTTTGATTTATTATTCTTGATTATTACTTGTGAATTATGTTGACTTCTTTTAATTCTTTATTATATTATATTTCATTAATAAATTACCAAATTATGTTTGTATTAAGATCACAAGAACACGAGACATAAGATGTAGGCACTCTGTCAAGGGAAAACCCCTCTCTAGGGGAAAACCCAAACAAAAATCTCTTACTTCAATAGTTTTTCTTGAGAATATTAAACTTAGACATAGACCGTACCTTCCTCCACTCCAAGTCATCCCTTCATTCTTTGATCCAAACCTTCAACCTTGTAGAAGCAACACTTTGACCCCAGCAACTTTGATTATGCAGCAACTGGTAGCAACAATGACTTCGATTTGACAAGGAGACTTCTATATTCCAAAATAGGCCATGAGAGAGAGAGAGATAGCCCAAAACTTTGATATTTTATTTTTCTTCCTTCTTAGTCAAACTCGCACTTATTTTAGCATCCTTTGCTAACTTCGCATGTTTTCCCAGCTCTTCTTGTGATATCTAACTTGAGTGAGAGTGTATGTCCAAATGAATTCGATCTATTCCAATATATAGGCTCCAGGTGAGGTGGAATTTCCCATATTGAGGCTGACTTGATCTCCTTTAAGTCTACTTGGTGTGGAGATGCCATAATTCATATTTTACTCAAAAATAATTATTTTTACATGATTCGAAATCCAAAGAAGGGTATCATAAAATATGCAATGACTCTAATGACTCAATATTAATATTAGGATTCCACAATGGGGACTTTGACTTATATAATGATGACCCAAGAATGAAACCATTTCTTTAATAAATCATTGTAATATCTATATATATATATATCTATATATATATATATATTCTTTTGAAAATTATATTACATTTATGAATATTTAACCTAGTTACATTCTTCAACAAGAGGCACAGTGTCCTGTGGAGACTAGGTTGAGCACCTATGATGGCTATTGTGAGGGCCGAATAGGCCTAAACAGGTGGATTAAGGTGTATTCTAAGGAATTGACTTGCAAGATCTTCTATGAGGAAGGACGTTGCATATTTTTTAGGGATTTTTAACCATATATGGAGGTTGACATGGTCTATAGGTTTGTTCTAACCAATGATCAGACTTCAAATGTATGCACAAAAATTCACAAGGTACGGTATTCCTATTTTTTTCTAGGTGTTGGGACCAAGTTTGGATTTTTATTACAATTGGGCATATTGAGGTTGTTGGAGGGCAACAACTAGGTGCTCAAGGGAGCCCTAAGTGCAGTCTCTTGAAGGAAAAAGAAGGCTACTAGAAGAGGCAGATTTGTGTGAATGATCCTTGAAAGGAAAAAGGAAGGAGGTTAAGGGAGTAGATTAAATCAACCCAATTTCAATGTTGGATAAGGAAATCTTAAAGTAATAGGTGGAAAATTTTGGAATGAATTTTGTCTTCATTAGAGCATTTTAGGAAGGAATTAGAGGGAAGAAGTCCCAAACGAGTTGAGAAGCAGCAGTGGCCAGTTGATATTTCTTCACAAATGAAGTTGTGAACTCAACAAGGGTCTATATGTTTTGATGTGTTTAAGTACTAATGATCTGAAATAAAGAGCAGATTGGAGTTGTGTTCAGTGACCTGAAGGAGGTAGTACATTGATAGAAGCAGGAGTTGCAAATTGGAAGCACACGGAACAAAATTTGTGTTCAAGTATGATCGAGGATTTATTATGGTGCAGTACGTAATATAGATGACCATTGTATCTTATTCTTGTATTCTTGTATCAATGGATGTATGAGGGCCATTATCCCTGGTATAGGAGCCCTAGACTATTGTATTATCAATTTTTTTATATAACGAAGTTGGGTTGTTGAAAATTGTAAAAATATTTCTAAATTTTGTGCACTAGTTGATTTACATTTGTATATTGTCCATTGTGAAAATTAGTTTGTTGTGATACTTGTATTGGTAGTGTTAGTGATTGTAATATTCTAATCTATACTTCACTATCGTGTAAAAACAACATGTAGTTCTTACAAAGATTTATCAGTGACAGGAATGAGAAATTTATCTTTAATAGTGAGCTTATTGAGCTCTCTATAATCTCGACACATACGCCATGATCGATCCTTATTGTGCACCAATACTAATAGAGAATATAAATAATTTTGGCTAAGTTGAATTATACCTTCCTCAAGTATTTCTGCAACCAGACGTTTAATTTCACTCTTATGGGCATAGGGATATCTATAAGGTCTAATGTTTGGAGAAACGCTTCCTAGATTCAAGTGAATAGCATGATCATGATCATGAATAAGTGGTATACCTTTGGGAGTCTCATATGCCTTGGAATAATTTTCAAGGACTCTTTGGAGATCTATAGAAATGGATGACTTAGATGTTTGAACATCTAGTGAGCATAGTTGTGCAATTATCCCTCATTATTCCTTCCTCAAAATATTTTTCATGCCATTATAGGTGATTATCTTCCCAATTTTCCATACGATACCTCTTAATTCAATTCCCTTTCCTTCCCATGAAAAAATCAAGAAACATTCCTGAAAACTAAAAGATATCGTCCCCAAAGATTGTAACCATTAGACTCCTAAAACAACATCGACACCACCCATTGGAATGGAAAGCATTGGACTATTAAATACATATTCCCCCATGGTTAGATTGATATTATGGCACTTCCATAAGAAATTTATATTTCCTCCATTTGAAACCATTACTTGACACTCTAGTGTTGGATATAAAAAGCAATTCAAATCATTGGCTATCTTACAATCAATAAAATTACGTGTACTATCTAAATCAATCAACACTATTACGTGTTTCTTCTTGATATATTGTTCTATCTTGAGTGTTTGAGGAGTGGTAATTCCCACCAATGCATTACAATATATGGTTTGATTCATTTCTTCCTTGTCAACCCCTAGGGTTGGTTCCTGGTGTATATCATCCCTTTAATGTTTCTTGTTCCTTTTCTTCATCCTCTTCACAATCTATGCAAAATAATTTCTTCTCAGCACACTTATGACCTTTAGTGTATTTTCTATCACAACTATAAATTTGTTCTCTTTTTTACTCCAGTTTTTGTGGTTTCAACCATGTAGGTTATGGGATTCTAGGAGTGACATCACTTCCATCTTTATAGCTGTGAGTGGTAGAACTCCTTGTTTCCATAATTTTTCTTTCAAATTTTCATGCCACCCTGAATGAAATCTCCAATGAATTAGGTTCCCAAAGGTCAAACTCATGTTGGATGTCATCCTTTAAAGTTCATAGGAATACATCAATCAGATGCTCCTGTGGAATATCAATTATCTTGATGTTCACTCTTTGGAAGTCCTCAATGTGCTCCACAATTGAGCCCTTTTGTTTGAGATTTATCAATTGGCTAAAGAATGTATTTCTCTTTGTATCCTCATAATGTGATATCAATTCCTTCGTAAAAATTCCCAAGTAGCAAGTGATTTATGATAAAAAAATCCATCAATACCACAGAAATCGATTGGGTTCTAAATATAATGATGCAATGCATATCTTTTCTGTGTGTTGCACATAGTGTAGATAAAATAACTGCTCCATCTGTAGAATCCATGTTACCGGATCCTTGCCATCAAACTTCCTCGTATCAATATTCGAAATGTGGTTGGTATTCAACCCAAATTCAAAGTCTTTAAAATCATGATTCATATTTTCTCAGATTTTATAGGCACAATGTGACAATGACTCAGGTCAAGGGTTGTCACTTTGATCCCCGACCTCTTTGTTCTAGTTGTCTCCCAAGAATAGGCTATGGAGGGTAGTCCCTATGGAATGAGAAGATGCAAGAATTATTGGCAACGAATAAGTCCAGGAGACATGATTGAATGGCCTAGCCACTTGGTTGATTTTATCAAGTTAAAGGATTAGATTTAATTATCAAGCAGACTAATTCCTTATGGAGTCAACTATTTTCTTTAGATCGATTAAATACCAGGTGACTGGATGAACAACCGTTGCTTGAGTAATGCTTGGCTATCCTAGATGAGATGCAAGTCCTATGATCTAAGTGAGATGCAATATATTGGTTTATTTTAATTATATGACTATCTAAATATATCCCTTAATCCTAAATTTATTTTGAGGCTAGTCTCTAAAGTAGATTGCTGAGAGAATTCAAGGTGAAGCAATCAAAGGCTTGGTTAACGATACGTCTCCTTGAAATCTAACATACCTGATACCTCTAGCACTGCAGAGACTATGGCTTTGACGACTAGAAGGTCACCATTTTAACCACTAGAGAGGGTCTAGCCCTCGCAAACTAAGAGGTGTAGGGTGGCCTTATCTTTATATCAACCAAGCTTATGCTTGGAGGTAAATTGATTAATGCAAAACTAGGCCTAGATGAAAATGTAATATGATGGAGTACTTCTTGAGTTTAGATTTCTTATGATCTGAAGTACTTAATTATGATTTAGCTTCAGTTATTACACAAAGTAATTAATGAATGAGAGACAATATGATATGCAAGATAAAGTGCTTAATCTCATTTAGTGCCCACAAGATATAACCAATGAACTAAGATAATTTCTTAAGTAAAATATATTAGATTAATGCTCTTCACAATGGCTTACCAATATAGAATTATAACTCATAATAGATATCTAATTTAAACATGAAAAATAAATCCAATGAAATTAAAATATTAGAACACTTATGACCACAATATTATTGAAACAATTAACTAAGGTTCCTTTTAGAGACAATGTGATATTCCATGAAAATTATCCAAGAGATATTGAATAGAAGAAAAATGACTTCTATTTAAATAAAAATCTCTCCAAGTGGAATAATGGCTAGTTGGTTTGATCCCCATTAAAATAATCTTGGACATTGATAAATACTTGATCATATTTTAATCTCCACTGTTGAAAATATTTATTTTTGAGGAATTTTCGAATTTATCTTAAAAAACATTTTTTATTAATCCAAAAATAAATATTTTGGATTAATTTTTGATAGGTGGTTGTCATTGATGTCAACTCAAGCAACATCTGGAGCTACCCCAATATTTATTAGTAAATTTTGCATGAAAAATCATGGTTTATTATCTCTTATCCAACCTTATTAGATTCTCCTCAAATAGATGTTTATGTTGGTATGTGGTACACCTCGTGGTTCCTCCTGGTTTGAGAGAAAATTGAGGTTGAAGTTGAAGACCCGATTTTGTGGGCTAAAACCCCAAGGGGTAGTGACATGACACCTTATTCGCCTGCACTTGTCAATATATGATAATGATTCTTTCTTAAATATAATTATGTATAAGTTTAATAGTTTCAAGAACCAAATACAATAAACAAATCACTGACTTCACAACCTAGGTAGAACCATATGCACTAAGCCAACCATTGATTTCACATTCTTGTGGAATTAAAATATGTATAAGGGTTATTTATTAATATTAATGAAATTAAATTATTTTAGTAGAATAATAAACTGATTATTCATTCATAAGGAGTGTCCCTTATTATTTTAAATTAGGAAATAAACTTTAACCGTTCTCCTCATTTTTTTGTCTACAAGACATACACTATGTTGAACTTTTTAGCTCAATATCTTCAACGTCTACTCTTGAAAGCCCTTAATTACCTCCAACATTCATATTTTGGATCCCTCCTAGATCTAAAAAGAAAAACCCTATCTCTCTCATAATGTATGCACTAAGAAAATATTCAAAAGATCAAACTTTCAGCCACCCTAAGAATTCATCAACACGGGCATTAAATGATTAAGGGTTCGGTTTTTGTTTGAAGCAAAATACAAGACTATAATTTTTTGAGCCAAGTTTAGAGTTATCCTTAGAGAAATTTTGAGGTCTAAAATGGTCCTCCGGAGAAAACTGTACAATCGAAATAAACTTTATAAAAAACAGTAGGATTCAACATGATGAAGCCAGACATGGGGGATGATTCAACATTTTTGGGGTAAAAAGGTAAAAAATATTAAAAATTAATAAATAAAAATAAAATTGATTTTTCAACACGTATTTTCAACTTATCTCCCTAAGGTATTACTCAAATTTCAAGCGGGAGTACTCGTTGGATGCAAAATTGAATTCCTCAACCAAGGAGTACATATGTTTCATACTTTCTATGGACCATGCTATATGAAAAATGAAAAATACATGAAAAAACATTATTACAATCACGTTTTCATGTATTTCTCATTTTTCGTGTAACAGGATCCATTAAAAGTATGCAACACGGGTAATCCTTGGATGAGGAATCAAATTATGCATCCAACAAGTGTTCCTACTCCAAATTTGAGTAAACCCCATAGAGAGATAAGTTGAAAGTACAAGTTGAAAAATTAGTATTTTATTTTTCCCTCTAAAATTTAATGATGTAATCTAATATTATTTTATTATTTCCACTATTATTTTATAATTTCCTTAGGATTCCCATTTTAGACCTCAAAATTCCTCTAATGTGTGTCGATTTGGTAGCTAGCTCTTTAAATATTCAATATAAAGAAAATTCTTGGCCACCCTAAAGACGTCAATACAACAAGTTACAGGTGTCATGAGTTATTTGAAGTCCATTAAGTTTCGATCAGTTTGAAGGGCTATTCAAATGATGTTATCACTCGAAAATATTTTGAAATATATGTAATTCTCTCGGTCGAAGGTCAATGCATAGATCTAAAGTGGGTTGGGTCTGGTTATGTCTTCTTTCTTGGGTGGTTTGTTGGAGGTTTATCTCTGATATTTTGGACCTGTAACAACAAGAAACAAACACACCTAAAGTACGTTGAACATCCCCTATGACTGTATATTCGGTATAACTGATACAAATGTGAAGGGTTCAATTAAGGCTTTAAGGTCCTTCTATTGATATAGCACACTAGTTAAAAGAAGAGTGAGGTTTATCAAAATAGGTTTGAATACAATTTTCCTTGTTTGGAATTTTTCTTCTAGCCTAGGTCATTCGTCATTTGGTTATGAATGGAGTTTAGTTTGGGATCTATAATTTCTGTGACAAGGGTTGGTTAAACATTGTGTTGAAAATAGTGTCCTTATAGTGATGCGTAGTGTCTTGGGTTAGGGTTATAGCTCTTTATATATATATATATATATATATATATATATATATATATACATTTCATTAGTGCCAAGCAGTGTTGTACAACAAGAAATGTGACACTACATCACATCAAGGCAACCCAAGTTTGTTATTATATCCATTGCAAAATTATTACAGTCATTTTAGTTTTTATTAAATTGACTTGTCATTACAGGAAAAGGTAAGTAATTAAGGTTGGAATTTATTTCAAATTTTTCTTTTGGGTTGGGATGTATGGGCATCTTGGGGGATTGACCATTACATTGAACGCAAGAAAATTGTTGGAACTCGTTGAAGAATAAGCAGTAAAGTACTATTGAATACTTCAATATGTGAAAGGACAGAAGGCATTGACAAAGAAGCAACATTTGGGTCTATCTAAGTGTCATTTGTAAATATTTTATATCATTGTAATTGCATTATTATTCCTAATTTGGAAGTGAAAATTTTCCTGGAGTTGAATAAGGAAAAAGAGTCTTGGGATGGGACTGGTAGTTAGTTGAGTCAAGGTTTTTAGTTTGTTGAGTCAAAGGCATAGGCTCTAGCAATATTGTTCAAGAAATTCATTCAAAAATATTATTGTAATGTGGATCATTGTCCCCGATACGAGAGTCCACATTTTATTTTATTTTATTCTTTATAGGGTGGTAGGGTGGTGCTAGGCAGGTGGATGAATTCACCTACAGTCAGGGGCTTGTAAATACTTCAAGGTGCTAGGGTGGTGCTAGGGTCAGTTGTGGCTCACTTAGGTGTTGGGGCATCCTTTCAGCGGATTGCTAATAAAACCAGTGTAGAAATTACACCAATGGATTCAATCCGATCATGCAATGTACTAAAACAAGATATTGAATCCTTCTACAATATTTGCGGAATATAAATCACGATCGCTCAATGACATGAAAGTAAGATAAATAAGTAAATCAATCGCGCAACATAAGATTTTCCTAGGGAAATAAATTGCTCAAAACTCCTCCATATTTATTGTATAATCAACCAAGGAATCATGAAACAATACAATTCATGTGTGCTCACCACACCCTCATACACTTTACCAATTGTCTCACATTGATTTAGGCAAAATTGGACCAATACATAGCGAATTTCCTGCCCACCTTCAACCTGCATTGCTCACAAAATCCCTAGGAAAAATCATTCCTATTAAATATGAATTCCAACCCTCCTTGACTGCGCAATCCATCATGGGCTCCCTGTGGCTTTATAATTATGCTCGGGCAATTTGCTAATAATAAAACTAATAGTTGAATTACCTTTAACCTTTGTCTCAACTTGGTTTTCATCAAAATTTACATGCATGTAGCTATTAATAGTGAATCATCAGTTACTTGGTAGATAACTACTTGTGAATTAAATCTATTTTAATTCACTTGATCTTCCACTAGCTCATAAATTTGTTAGAACTAGTTAAATTGATTTTAACTCAATCAATTTGAGTTAATTGATTGCACTCACACCACACTAGTGCTACAACTGCAACTGGACCCTGTAAATAATAGAATCACTCTACATGCCTATTCGTTGACCCTCAACTCAAAATTCTTAAACTAAATAATTCTCTCACACTTAGTTAAATATTACAAGTTGTTATGAGATAAGATTACAATTTATTTTCTAATTTATAAAAAATTGGTCGCCCACATTAGCACTAATGTGTCATTGAATTCCTCACTAATGTGTGACATGGAATCCCACACTATTATGTGGTGCATTTTCTTGTTGAATTTCCACACTCCCTCTCAACAATAAATGAACCTCTAAACAAAATCTCTGAGATGGTGGTACCGGATGTCAATATGCTTGGACCTGTCATGGAATACCGGATTAACCAAGAGTTTTATGCAACTCTGGTTATCACAATGTATCACCGTCAGATCCATCTGATGACCAAAAAAACCAACAAATATCTTCCTCGTCCAGATGGCCTCACATGCAACCTGACTAGCTTTCATGTACTCTACCTCGGTTGAACGGAGTGCAATTAATCGCTGCTTCCTATTGTACCAATAAACTATTGCTAATCCTATGTTGAAGATACTCCCTAATGTGCTCTTCCTTTCTAATGGACTACCTTCCCAATCTGCATCGGTGAAGCCTTGAATCTTCACTCCCTCTATCCATCTGTACCATAATCCATACTCTGTAGTGCCCCTAATATATCTCAACACATGTTTCCCCACCTTCAAAAATATCTTGGTAGGCTTAACCATAACTAGACTCAGTTGGTTAACTATGTAGTATATTTATGGTCGTGTGTTCACTAAATACATAATTGAACCCAAAAGCTGCTTGTAAACAGTAGCATCCACTACCACTCCCGAAGTAGCACCCTCCTTCCTCCAGTTTCCTGCAAGAGGAGTCTCCATGGGTTTGCTTCCCTCCATGTAGAAATTCCTCAGAATCTCCTTGGCATACTTGCCCTGAGATACAAATATCTCCCCATCGCTTTTCCATATTTCCAAGCCATGGAAATAATGCAAGAGCCCCATGTCTTTCATCTCAAACTCTCTTACAAGATCATGTTTACAAGAATTTATGAGTTTCTCATCACCTGTCAGTATAAGATCATCAAAATAAAGTACAATAATCAAAATCATACCATCAACCACAATATGATATAGGTTTGCATCCGCTTCACTCTTTATGAAGCCCAACCTGGTGAAATAGTTATTGATCCTAGTGTACCAAACACAAGGTGCTTGCTTCAACCCATACAATGCTCTCTTGAGTCTACACACATGTGCCTCCCTGTCAAAGTCTCAAAACCTTCTGGATGCTCAATGTACACTTATTCGTCAATAACTCCATTAAGGAAGGTTGTCTTTACATCCATCTAATGTATCTTCCACCCCATCTGCGCTGAGAATACAGGGATAGATCTAATCGATGAGTACCTTGCAACTGGTGCAAAAGTATCCTCATAGTCAATCCCCTCTACCTGTGAGAATCCTCGGGCCACAAATCTAGCCTTGTATTTCTCCACACTCCCATCTGCTGCTTGATTCACCTTGTAGTTCCACCTAGATCCAACCACTAACTTCCCCACTAGTCTTGGGACCACTTCCCATCCACTATTTCTGGTAATAGAGTCATACTCTTCAACCATGGCATCAATCCATGTTGGTTGCTACATTGCTTCCTCAAAAGAAGATGGTTATGTCACAATACACTCGCTCATAAGAGACATGTACCCAGTATACCTGTCTAGGGACCTTCTCTGCCTGCGTTGTGATGTAGGTGCACCTACATGCTCTATCGCATCTAGCATCAATCTGTCAGCATCTCTGGTACGCTTCCTACCATTTCTGGTGGATGGCTCTATATGAGTGGTTTCTGCCACTCCATGATCCTCTTCTTTTGGTTTCTCCACATCTTGAGGTTCATCCTTTGGAACTAAGAGTTCCTCATCTACATGCAATTCAAGCTCCCTCTCAAGGGACAATCGCATGGATTTCTCCTCATCAAATTTAACATCTCTCCTGAAAACTATCATCCCGTTAGCCAGAAAATACACCCGATAGTTATGGGGAGTATCAATGTACCCCACAAATATCCCAAACTCTGTTGTTGGTTCTAGATTCTTCCTGGCATCTTTCGCCACATGGAAATAGACAGATGAGCCAAAAAAATTAAAATATGAAACATCTGGTTTCTTACCTGAAAAAGCCTCCTCTAGTATACTCAAGCTAAGTATTCTATGAGGACTATGGTTCTGCACAAATATCGTTGTGTTGCATGCCTCTGCCCACAGATGCAACGGTAGGACCAAATCATGTAACATAGCTCGTGCTTCTCCCACAATTGTTTTGTTCTTTCTTTTTGCAACCCATTATGTTATGGGTTATGAGGTGCAATCAATTCTTATGAATTCCTTCTTTGGCACAGAATTTCTTAAATTCATTAGAGATATACTCACCACCATTTTCACTCCTTAGAGCCTTCACCTTCTTCCCTATATATTTCTCTACCAATTCTTTGAACTCACAAAACTTGGAGAAGGTCTGATCTTTCTTCTGCAGAAAGAAGATCCGACACTTTCTAGAAAAATCATCAGCAAAAATCACATAATACATGTGCTTTGTTGTGGAATCTATAGAGAATGGTCCACACACATCTGAGTGAACTCTCTCAAGGATTGTCGTTGATCGGTTCTCCTTCTCATGAAAAGTGGCTTTAGTATACATCACCATGGTACATCCCTTGAATGTGTCTATCTACGCAAGATTACCCTTTGGAAGACTTGTAGAAATTTGTTGCATGATCCTCAAAGCATTGTGGTGTAGATGGCCCAATCTCCTGTGCCATAACTCACCTGTATCTCGGCTCACCACCTTCCCTACTTTACTACTCAATGTTGTGCAGCCATCTACATCAAGTTTTTATAGGTTCCTCACATGAACCCCAATATTCTTTACATGTCCTGTGGCTTTGTGATGAGGGAATGCCTTTCCTTCACTGAAAACCACATCATATCCAAGATCCTCCAACATATCAACTGAAACTAAATTATTTTTCAAGCCTGGTACATGCATGACTTCTTTAAATATGAAAGGTTTACCTGAATATCTCTGGAAAGTAACTGTACCAATTCTGGTAATGCTATACCTCTCATCATCAACCATCTTGATGGGCATCTGAAGATCCTTCTCCTCCAAGCTACTAAAGAGTCCTTTATTTCCCGTCATGTGGAAAGATTCTCCACTATCCAAGTACCACATAGATCCCATCATAGTTGACACCATGCATGCGATGAGAGAAAATTCCAACTCAAACTGTGAGGCCAAAGCTTCAGCCACTGCAGCTCCCAGAGCCTCTTGTTGTTCATCTTCTTTTGTGGACAATTTGTGAAATAGTGTCCATGATCATGACAGTGAAAATATTTCACCTTTGACATGTCAAGCTTCTTGCCTTCTTTGTCGGCCTCATATTTGGAATGGGACTTCTTCCCCTTCCCCTTCTTTGCCTTACCAGCCAAGGCACAATTTTCCTCATCATCAATCTTAGATGAGGATCCATCCCTGCTATTCTGTCAAAACTCTTCGTGTACCAAATCTTACCATAGTCGCTCTCAATCTAGTAACTTCTCCCTCCCATTCACAGAGTCCTGGTAATTATGCCATCTCTTTGAAAGGCCTAGAAGTGCTAGGCTCGCCAATTCATCATCAACTATAGTAATCCCAACACTTCCAAGCTCATCTCAACATTAAGTGAACTTGGTCAAGTATTTATGGATTATGTCGCCCTTCTCCATTTTGATTTTCCTAAGCTTGTCCTTTAGTGCCAATTTTTTGTGGTCACTGGTGCTTTGAAACAGATATGTCAAGGCCTTGCACATAGCAATGGAGTTACCTTTCCATGGAGACTCGAGAAAATATGATCTCGAACTCCCTCTAAAAATATCCTCCTCGCCTTTGTTACCTTCTTCTGCCATGCATCAAGAAGTTTGGCATCTGCTACTGCGGGCTTGGGAATATCATTATCTATGAATTCTTTCAACCCATTGTCCTCCAACACTTCCTCCATCCTGTCCTTCCATGCAATATAATTCGAACTACCCTCGAGTGCATATTCGAGCCTCAAGCCATTGGAAGACATCTTGATCCGCTTCTAGCTCCAAATAAAGTATCTACAAATTTGAATAATGATCAACACAAACTCAATTTATTCTCCACTATTGTGATTCCTAGCACTCTGATAGCATGCAGAAATTATACCAATGGATTTACTCTGATCATGCAATGTACTAAAAAAAGATACTGAATCCTTCTATAATATTTGCGGAATATAAATCACGATCGCTCAATCACATCCAAGTAAGAGAAAGAAGTAAATAAATCGCACAACACAAGATTTTCCTGGGGAAAGAAACTTCGGAAAACCCCTCCATCTTTATTGTATAATCAACCAAGGAATCATGAAACAATATAATGCATGTGTGCTCACCACAACCTCATACGCTCTACCAATTGTCTCACACTGATCTAGGAAAAATTGGACCAATAGATAGCAAATTTCTTGCCCACCTCCAGCTTGCCTTCCTCACGCAATCCCTAGGAAAAATAATTCCTATTAAATAGGAATTACAACATTCCTTGACTGCGCAATCCATCATGGGCTTCAGGTGGCTTATTAATTGTGCTCGGGAAATTCGCTAATAATACAACTGATATTTTACTTACCTTTAACCTTTGTCTCAACTGTGTCTTCATCAGAATTGACATGCATACAGCTATTAATAGTGAATCATCAGTTACTTGTTATATCACTACATGTGAATTAAATATATTTTAATTCATTTGATCTTCCACTAGCTCATCAATCAGTTAGAACTAGTTAAACTAATTTTAACTCAATTAATTTGAGTTAACTGATTATACTCAGACCACACTAGTGCTACAACTACAACTGGACCTAGTAAATAATAAAATCACTCTACATTCCTATCTGTTGACCCTCAACTCAAAAATCTGGAGCTAACTAAGTTTATCAGTTAACTATTACAAGTTGTTATGAGATAAGATTACTATTTACTTTCCAATTTATTTAAAAATTGGTTGCCTACATTAGCACTAATGTGTCACTGAATTCCACACTCATGTGTGACCTGGAATCCCACACTAGTATGTGGTGCATTTTCTTGTTGAATTTCAATAACCAGGACTTTGGGGCATCCTTATAGTGGGAGATGGATAAGAATGATTTTCTAGAATTCTAGGAAGTTGTAACTTTAATTTCATTTAGGTTTTAATATTAAAGAATTTATTAGAAAGATATTTGGTGCTTTTTAACCAGGAGGGGGTTTTCCACCTAAAAATCGTGTGCCTAATATCTTTATCTTTTGCATTTTTGTTTACTACTTATATTGAATAATAATAATAAATTGAGATTAATTGATTGTAATATTCCTTTTTCAGAAATATCACAAGTTTGTGCCAGAGATGGACTGCGGGGGCATTTACCGGATATGTCACCTCTAAAGAGAGAGTGAGATCCGGAGGCTTTCTGGCCCTTCGCAGACTCTGTCTACAGATATGTGAAATTTCCTAGTAGGAATGGCCAACAACCCAAGCCTGGAAAATGCATTTTCCAGAAATGGAGGCAGCGGGATTTGATCCCTGGTCTGGGATCCTTTAAATATATCTGTCTGGAGCTAAAATCCTGAATTGGACTCAAAAAAAATCCTCCTAGGAGCTTGAGACAAGCCTCCTTCACCTATTATCTTCAGAAATGGGCCCAATGAAGAGGGATGCAACAACACTTTGCTCAAAAAATGAAATGACAACGTTATCTCTAAGGAGCCATGTCACATGAAGATGAAATCAGCCTTCAAATACATATGCAGCATAAAATTTAGACAAACTCTTGAGAAATCTATTACTCAAATCAAGTAAAGATTCTCAATTAGACATGTGCATAGAAATGGAGAAAACACTGCTTGCATAGTTTTATTCTCAACTAAGACTGCGCAATCTATAGAGGTACTGCAGCAGTAAATACATAAACATGAATGATACAACAATGTAAGCTCAAATAAGAAGGGGTAGCAAGGCTTCAACCCCTGAAAATACAATACAACAATCCTCTAAAAGTATTGGATGAAAACTAGACAAAATGGCACTTTACCCAAAATGCCGGAGTTGTTGGGCAGCTGCTGCAACTCAATAGAAACTGGAAATAGGAGGAGCCTAGATGAAGATGATGGAATCTCTGATGTAACTCCTCTGATTAATATTCCAAATGAAAGGTTGATCATTTCATTGAAGATCTCACCACCCAGTGAAATGCTGCAACCCTCTCTGCAAATGCTCTCTATCAACTGCGCAGTCAAGGAAGAGGGATGCTCTTCTGCTGATGGACAATGATTGGCCTAATGCCAAGGATGATGGAATGAACATCTGAAACTTCCTCACTGATCTCCCAAAGGAATGGAGACTCCTCTCCTCTGAAATACAATGCCGGAAGTGGTGTTGAGAAACCCTCCCCTGCAACACCTAGCAACACAACTCAACCACCAATGGAGACTGCAATGAAGCTGAATGAAATGCTTTGGCCTCAAGCCAGAATATGGGGAATATGAAGAAAAATCTCTTCCAAGAGCGACTCAATGGAAGAGATGGGATTCCCGCCCAGGAACACCTAGTGCTAGCAGCACTGCATCTCAGCTAAACAGCCAGAGAATGCTCTTGTCTGAGAAGACAAGAAAATGATAATCAAAAGCATGAATGAGAATGGTTTCTTTGTTCTCCTTTTAAACAAGTGAAAGGTGCTTTTCCATGGGCCCGACACCTTAGAGTTTCGTCTCTAGAATGATCTCCTCCTCATGCAAACTGCGCTAGCCCACCAAGTGAATCTTATCTTCTCTATCTGCACAATCTACTTGGCCTCTTCTAGAATTATCCACCTGCAATATGTCTCTTTTCACACATGGGGTGTGAAATCTAGTTCTTTACTGACCCCTTTTCACATTACAAGGGTTCCTTATTCAGATTTTTATTATCAATGGGTTTCCCTACCCATTTATTCTTCTCCTAAGGAAAAAAAAAAAGTTTTTAATGTTCCACAAAATTTTGGAACATTACATTGATGCTCTAAAAATGATTAATAAAGTGCTAATTCCTTAGAAATAATGATTCAACCCCCCTCTTAGTATTTCCAACATCAATTTCCTCAATTTTTTTACTTTGAATTAAGCATCAAGGTCCAAGGGCTTAACTTTTCTTAAAATATCCATTTTTGCCTTGGTGGGGGACCTCCAAAAATTAATTTTCCTTTGACCCATGAATTTTCCACTTGGAAAAATATTAATTTCTCTAAAAAAAAATTTGGCTCTAAATTAATTAATTTTTTGGCTTAGGATTTTATTTTATTTTTTCCAGAAAAATTAATTAATTGACAGTAGAGAGGATTTATTATTTTCCACTCTCAAATAGTTTAACCATGGTGTCTAAGTATGAAGGCCCATGTACTAAAATATTTTTTTACGTCATATATTACAAATTCAACCCTCAAAAGGGGAATACCCATTCGTTATAGACCTTCAAAATAATTTCCCAATTTTGCGACAAAATATGATCTAGTATAGATCAAGTGATAGCCCCAAAGGATAACCCATTTAGTCGAGTTTTTGTTGCTAATTACTTCGCTGTTTGGGAGGTCATGGAGTCAAATCGCCTTGACACCCTTGGGGTTAGGCACTCCTTGACGTGTCAGTGAATAGATCTCTTCGGGTTATTCTACCTAGATTTTCCCGTGGATGTAGTGGACACCCAGTGTCTGTGAACCACCTATAAAAAATTATATACCAAGTGATCTGCAATAAAATGATTTATCTAAATAGCTTAAATTATTCTCAAATCAATTTTACAAAGACTCGATATAATTCTAGGACTCACCTAAGACATTAGATGAAATTTCATCCTAAATGTGCCCATGAAATTTTCATATAATTTCATGTCATAATATGTAAACCAATCAAAACCCTTTAAATTTAAGAAGAGGTACATGTAAATATTTTGGAGGGAAAAGAAGAAAAACTACTTTTTTAATTGTATTTTTTACTTTTCTCCTTATAAGTTTACTCAAATTTCAAGTGTAGACACTCGTTCGATGTGCAGTTAAATTCCACATCCAGCGAGTACTCATTATGCATATTTCTTAGAAGACTCACATTGATAAAAATTGAAGATATATTAAAAAAACGTGTACGAAACGTTTTGTAAATGTGTCTTCATTTTTTATCAATGTGGGTCTTCTCAAAAGTATGCATAATGGGTACTTGATGGATGTGGAATTTAATTCCGCATCCAAAGAGTGTCTACACTTGAAATTAGTAAAAATATAAGGAGATAAGCCAAAAATACAATTAAAAAAAGTAGTTTTGCTTTTTTTTCCCTCCAAAATTCATAAATCTTATTTTATTATTTTAACTATTATTTCATTATTTTTCCTTAGGAGGCCACTTTTGAGCTGAAATTTTATCTAATATATTGTCAATAAATTCCACCCTAGCTTTGGGGTTTAAGCTGGAGGGAAAAAAACTCTACCAATTTTCCGTGTTTAGAAACACACATAATGTGTTGAAAATGCAACAAGATGATGGAGCTTAGTGAAATGAAGTCGCCTTCACTAAGTGTGCCCGCAGACTATTTTTGGCGCAAAGTCTATTTTTAGACTATGTCTATTTTTAGACATATGGAGCATGGTCTGGGAGTTCCAGTATGCTATTCTTGGATGATTGGTCGAGTTGGTAAAAATAGATGGACCTCTATTTTTAGACATACAGGTCGAAGTCTATTTTTAGACTGCCTGTCTAAAAATAGGTCAGTCAAATATTATTAGCCCTTAATAAGATTTGGACTCTAAACTTCAATTTATTCTCTTACAACACTTCAGTTGGAGCTACGGATGTGGCCCATGCATCTGACAGAAGGAATTACACTATTCCTTGGGGTTTGGTGAGCTCATGCATGGTTGACTTCAGTTAGGACTTCAGTGGCAGAGTTTGGTGGAGTTGATGAGACAGTTGGTGGAGTTGTGTTCGGTTTAACTTAGTTGAACTAGTTGTGATTAGTTTAACTAGTTAATCAACTAGTAATGAGTGGAGTGAATTAAATATTATTTAATTCACTAATTATTAACTCATTATTCAACTCAAGAACACATTAGTTCACTACAGTGCATGGACAGTTCAGTGGAGACCAGTGAAAGAGGTAGATGAAAGGGTTGAGATAGCTATCAGTTGTGACATTAGTTGTGCATGAGATTTGCACCACACTTGGAGGAAATTGCCCATGAGGATTGCGTTTTCAAGCCAAGGAGATTCGAACCTTGGATCTCTCATTAGACCAGCCTTGATTGCGCAATAGAGGCAGGCAATTAGTGGATGAGTTTTGAACCTGTGACTTGTTCAAAACCAAGCTAGTTTGTGTGTAACTTTATGAGATAGTACTGAGTACTTGTGAAGAGTATTGTGCTATGTACTGTTACATGTTCTCTCGATATAATATACAAAATAGCTGAGGGGTTTTCAACTATAAGCTTTCCCCATTACATATTGTGTTTATGTGCGCATGCGACTGTTTCCATTTCCGCAAATTGATGATTGATTGTAGAAGAGATTATGTGTTGCATATGAATTCGAATTAGTATGTGATCAGGATAATCTCGGTGGATAAATCTTCATTATTCAGAAAATTTCTACATGGTATCAAAGCGAATCAATCATCGGGATCTATTGCAGTGATTACAATATTATTTCGGTAGACAGAGTCTGTAACGGGCCAGGTAGCCTCTAGATCCATCCTTTCTCTGAAAGGTGATATATCCAGTAAATGCCCTTACAGTCGATCTCTGTGCTAGAAATAATTTTTTCTCACAGATCGAGAAGCAGTTGAGTTTTTGAGTTTGGAATTCGAATTTTGCAGCAGCTTGTTTTCTTGGTGTCGGAGTTGAAAATGTCTTTCAACGGTTTGCGACTCGAATATGCTCTTGAAGGCAGTTCGAATTATGTTGCATGGAAGGATCGCATGGAGGTAGTATTAGAAGATAATGGACTGAAGGAGTTCGTAGATACGGATGTCCAAAATCCCACTGATCCTGCTGAAGTCAAGGCTTGGCAAAAGAAGATGGCGAAATGTCGAAGGATTCTGTTGGAGGGCGTAAAGGATCACATTGTATCCAGCTTGCATGGAAAAGCTTCTCCATATTTGATGTGGAAAGCGTTGACAGATCTATTCCAGAGTAAGAGCGACCAAAGGAAGTTGGCACTCAAGGATAAGCTCAGAAACATTAAGATGGAGAAAGGCGACAATATCGCCAAATACCTCACGAAGTTCACTCAATGCAGACATGAGCTAGGAAGTGTGGGGGTGACTCTCGAAGAAGAGGACATGGTAGACCTGGCTCTCCTTGGTCTTTCAAAGGCTTGGCATTCATATCAAGATAGTGTCAATGGTCGGGAGAAGTTGCCGGGATGGGAGCGCCTTTGGGCAGATCTCATGCAGGAGGAGATAAGGAGGACTACCAGGGACGGATCTTCATCAAAGGTATCTGATGAAGAAAATTGTTCTTTGGATGCCAAAGCAAAGAAGGGGAAGAGCAAGAAGGCTTCTCAGTCTGGTGTGAAAGGCAAGAAGAAAGACATGTCCAAGGTGAAGCGTTTTCACTGTCACCAGCACGGACACTATGCCACAAATTGTCCACAGAAGAAGAAAAATAAGAAGGCTGCTGGATCTGCAGCGGGAGAGGCATTGGCTTCTGAATTCGAACTGGATTTTTCACTAATCACATGCTTGATTTCAAGTGTGGAAGGATCAGTTTGGTTCTTGGACAGTGGTGCGTCATTTCACATGACCGGAGATCGAGATCTGTTTTCAGATCTGGAGGAAAAATATCTTGGAGTGCACATCGAGATGGGTGATGATGGTAGATACAGTGTGACTGGTATCGGTACCATTTCCCTTGAGAGGGAGTCTGGTAAACCTTTCATATTGAAGGAATTTTTGCATGTTCCAGGATTGATGAAGAACCTGATCTCTGTGGCGATGTTGGAAGACAAGGGGTATGATGTGGTCTTCAGCGAAGGAAAATCTTTCCTGCGCAGTAAGACAAATGGAGAGACCTGGAAGATAGGGGTTCGAGTCAAGAACCTTTATCAGTTGCAAGTAGATGGCTGCACAGCAATGGCATGCAAGGCGGGAGAAGTGGTGAGCCAGGATGATGAGGGCGAACTGTGGCACAAGAGATTGGGCCACCTTCACCATGGAGCTTTGAAGATACTGCAGTAGATTTCTACTGGGCTTCCTAAGGGCACTCTTGCACAGTCAGATCAGTGCAAGGGGTGTACCTTGGGGAAGTATGTGAAAGCCACCTTTCACGAGAAGGATAGTCGCGCCACGATGATCCTTGAAAGAGTTCACACAGACGTGTGTGGTCCTTTCTCTATAGCTTCGACAGCAAAGCACAAGTACTATGTGATCTTTGTTGATGATTTCTCTCGGAAGTGCTAGATCTTCTTCATGCAGAAGAAGAGCGAGACATTTTCAAAGTTCTATGAATTCAAGGCGCTAGTAGAGAAGGAATCGAGGAAGCATGTGAAGGCTCTTAGGAGCGACAATGGTGGTGAATTCATCTCGGCTAAATTCAAAGACTTTTGCAGCGCAGAAGGGATTCGGAGAGAGCTCATCGCACCCCATAACCCACAGCAGAACGGGGTGGCTGAGCGGAAGAACAGAACGATCGTGGGTGCTGCACGGGCGATGTTGCATGATCAAGGCCTACCCCTTCACTTGTGGGCTGAGGCATGCACTACAGCAGTGTATGTGCAGAACCGTTGTCCTCACAAGGTTCTTGGCATGAGTACACCAGAGGAGGCTTATTCTGGCAAGAGGCCTGATATTTCCCATTTGCGGATTTTCGGATCTCCTGTCCACATGCATGTGACGAAGGATGCAAGAAGGAAGCTGGATCCAACTGCTGAAGTTGGAATATTTGTGGGGTACACTGATACACCTCACAACTATCGGGTGTATGTGCCAGACAGTCGCAAGACTGTTGTGCGACGGGATATAAAATTTCAGCAGGAGAAAGCCATGCAGTGTTCGCTTGAGAGGGAGCTACACTTGCATGCAGATGAGGAGCTGTTAGTTCCTAAGGAGGAGCTTCCGGATGTGGATCAGCCACAAGAGGAAGTTCAGGAGGTGGAAGAAACCACCCATGCAGCGCCAACCATCAGAGGGCGCAAGCGCACTACAAAAGCTGAGCGACTGGCTCGAGATGCAGAGAAGGTTGTAGGACCACCTACAGCACAGCGCAGACAGAGACAGTCACCGGATCGGTACACTGGATGCATGGCTCTTATGAGTCAATGTGTTGTGACAGAGCCATCCTCTTTTGAGGAAGCTGTGGAGGAACCCGCATGGGTTGATGCCATGATCGAAGAATATGATTCGATCATCAGGAACAGTGCATGGGAGATTGTCCCAAGACCGGTGGGAAAATCAGTGGTGGGTTCGCGATGGATCTACAAAGTGAAGAAGGCGGCTGACGGGAGTGTGGAGAAGTACAAGGCGAGATTTGTCGCCCGTGGCTTTTCACAGATCGAGGGGATCGATTATGAGGAGACCTTTGCACCTGTCGCAAGGTACTCTTCCATACGGACGATCCTAGCTCTCTCAGCGCAGATGGGATGGCACATCCATCGGATGGATGTGAAGACTGCGTTCCTCAACGGAGTCATTGAGGAGGAGGTGTACATAGAGCAGCCTGAAGGTTTCGAGATCTTCAGCAGTGAGTCGCATGTGTGCCGACTCAAGAGAGCACTATACGGGCTGAAGCAAGCACCTCGTGCTTGGTACACTCGGATAGACAGCTACTTCACCGGGCTTGGATTCTCCAAGAGTGAGGCAGATCCAAACCTGTACCAGATTGTGGTGGAGGGGAAGCTGTTGATCATCGTACTGTATGTAGATGATCCGATTTTGACTGGCGATGAGCAGTTGATACTTTCATGCAAGGAGGATCTTGCACGAGAGTTTGAGATGAAGGACTTGGGCATCCTTCATTATTTCCCGGGATTGGAGATTTGGCAGCGCAGTGGAGGACTGTTTGTTTCTCAGGGCAAGTATGCCCGGGAGATTCTGGAGAGGTTCAACATGCAAGGCTGCAAGCCTGTTGACACTCCTCTTCCTGGTGGTTGGAGGAAGGAGTATGCTACTTCAGCGGAGGTAGTGGATGCCACTGTCTATCGACAGTTGGTGGGGTCGCTTATGTATCTGGTCAATACACAACCCGATATATGCTATGCTGTTAACCAGCTTTCGCAAGCTATGGTTAAGCCTACCAAGCTCTTCTGGAAGGCAGGCAAGCATGTATTGCGTTATATTAGTGGCACATCGGGATATGGTCTATGGTACAGACAGGAGGATGGAGCGAAGCTTTCCGGCTTCACTGATGCAGATTGGGCAGGGAGCCCAACGGACCGAAAGAGCACATCTGGAGGAGTTTTCAGCATTGGGTCGACAGCAGTTTCCTGGTATAGCAGGAAGCAGAGATCCGTGGCACTCAATTCAGCAGAGGCCGAGTACATGGCAGCAAGCTTGGCTGCATGCGAGGCTATTTGGATGAGGAAGATCCTCGTTGGATTGTTCGGGTTGCATTTGGAGCCTACAGTGATTTATTGTGATAACCAAAGTTGAATTAAACTCTCGGCTAATCCAGTATTTCATGACAGATCCAAACACATCGACATCAGGTACCATCATATCATAGATTGTGTTCAGCGGAGAATCATGTTACTTTCATATGTTCCCACGGAGGATCAGGATGCTGACATCTTGACGAAGGCGCTCACCAGGAGCAAGTTCGAATTCCACAGAGGCAGGATAGGGGTTGCATATAATCCATATCTTGTTGAGAGGGAGTGTTGAAAATGCAGCAAGATGATGGAGCTTAGTGAAATGAAGTCGCCTTCACTAAGTGGGCCCGCAGGCAAATTCTGGCGCAAAGTCTATTTTTAGACTATGTCTACTTTTAGACATATGGAGCATGGTCCAGGGGTTGCAGTATGTTATTCTTGGAGTATTGGTCATGTTGGTAAAAATAGATGGGACTCTATTTTTTGACCTATAGGTCGATAGGTCGAAGTCTATTTTTAGACTGCCTATCCTAAAAATAGGGAAGTCAAATATTATTTACCCTTAATAATATTTGGACTCTAAATAGCAGTTTACTCTCTTGGAGCACTTCAGTTCGAGCCTTGGAAGTGGCTCATGCATCTGACAGAGGAATTACGCTATTCCTAGGGGTTTGGTGAGCTCATGCATGGTTGACTTCAGTTAGGACTTCAGTGGCAGAAGTTTGGTGGAGTTGATGAGACAGCTGGTGGAGTTGTGTTCGGTTTAACTTAGTTGAACTAGTTGAGATTAGTTTAACTAGCTAATCAACTAGTAATGAGTGGAGTGAATTAAATAATATTTAATTCACTAATTATTAACTCATTATTCAACTCAAGAACACATCAGTTCACTACAGTGCATGGACAGTTCAGTGGAGACCAGTGAAAGAGGTAGATGAAAGGGTTGAGATAGCTATCAGTTGTGACATCAGTTGTGCATGAGATTTGCACCACACTTGGAGGAAATTTCCCATGAGGATTGCGCTGTCAAGCCAAGGAGATTCAAACCTTGGATCTCTCATTAGACCAGCCTTGATTGCGCAATAGAGGCAGGCAATTAGTGGATGAGTTTTGAACCTGTGACTTGTTCAAAACTGAGCTAGTTTGTGTGTAACTTCATGAGATAGTACTGAGTACTTGTGAGGAGTATTGTGCTATGTACTATTACATGTTCTCTCCATATAATATACAAAATAGCTGAGGGTTTTTCAGCTATAAGCTTTCCCATTACATATTGTGTTTATGTGCGCATGCGACTTTTTCCATTTCCGCAAATTGATGATTGATTGTAGAAGAGATTATGTGTTGCATATGAATTCGAATTAGTATGTGATCAGGATAATCTCGGTGGATAAATCTTCATTATTCAGCAAATTTCTACATAATGCAGTGAGGTTAAAAAGGCTCCTAGGATGAAATTTGTCGCCAAAATTAGAGGCTTACCTAGGCGTAAGTTACAAAATTAAATAGTCATACTAGTCATTTACATTACAACTTACATAGTTTGGGTTTATAATGATAAAATAATGTGTCGGTTGATGATTCTGAACTCTGGAAAATTTTGGTACACTACTTCCTTGGACTTGTGACAAAATGGGTGCAACATCTGGCTCCATATGGGGACATTTTTCTTCATCAAACTGACGTGAGAATCTAGAATCATGTTTCTAAGAAAACAGAATTCCATCAAATAGATATCCGCTCACAATCAAAATCATCATGCATATATAAAATATTTTTTGGAATATAAATATGTATTCTAACAAACTAGAAAGTAAATACGTACAACATAAGTGCATAAAAATAAAACTAATTAATGACATAAATGAAATCTGAACTAAGAGTGTAGGGTTAGAGATACTATACAAAGGATGCCCCATGGAATCAGATGTCATCTATGTGGTGCTATCTAGAACATTTGTTTTCTTGTTGGTGGATCCATAGGTTGTTTTCGTATGTCCCCTATTGAATCTTTACCCTTTTTGGTTAATGTGAAATTTCATCATTGCGCTGCATATATTCGTCAAAATCAAGTCTTATTATTTCTTGTTGGAAAGATGCGATGGAAGATGAGATGAAGAAAAATGATAAATAGGATGAAGGAACTCGGTAACAACTGCATTATGTTCTGAAGGATGACCTTGCGGCTTTGCTTCTTCAACGTTTTCTGGCCTCTTTAGATATTCAACATGATATATTCTTTCAATTCCATGTATAACCTTATCATACTGCCTGTTGTTGATGGAATAGTAGCATATGATAAATCCATCTAAATTCATCCACCCAAGTCAGTTGCAAACTTTCTTGATAGAATCATTCCCCATTCATTTGGCACATCAATGATCCCTATGTGCATGGTGATGATCTTGTATTGATAGTTATCCAAGGTAACCTATAATTCCTTAGCCACACCCAAGACTTCAATTTTCTTGGAGTACATAGATAAAATGTTGTGATAAGGCCTCAACATTCTCAAATTTAACTGGTCCATAACCTTCTTAGTCATAACATTAGTTGAAACTCATAAATATAGCATACATTTGTGAAGCAATCGGTCATTAACTTCTAATCTAAGGAAAAAAGGTTGATTGTATTCATTATTCATATAAAAATTTAGATCCTTTAACATTATTTATTTTTCTTTAGGGTGTGTGAGAGCCTTATCCTGTTGAGCCATGCCTAAAATTGTAATATTCCCAAATGGGGAAAACAGCAATATAGCTCACAAAATGAAAGCAGCAGCAAATATTTAACACATGAAACCATGATACCAATATGGATTCATAAAATTATGTATTAGAGCAGCAAATCAATATAAAATAGTGAGCCATAAATCATATACAATGAGGAAACAAGCCTCCCATAAGCAATCACTCCCAAATATGAGTTGTTGTTACAATACAAAATGTCGGAGAGAAACTATAGCCCATTCATATTAAGCATAACTATAGCTGGAGATGATACAATGATGTAAAAATATTGATATAGGCTCCAATAGATTCTAGACATACAAATCTGAGCACTAAATCAGCTTTCCAAGGCAACCCAAGAGGGTTTACAGAAGATGCACACAATATGCCAATGTAAGCTGCAGCCATAGGGCTGAAGATATGTTGCAACAACAGAAATGAGAAGATATGGTTGAAGCTTATGTAGAAATCTACATCTCTTCTCCAATATATCCTCTGGATGAAAGAATGGCTCCTCCACTGAAGGAATCACCTCCCAAAACAACCACTGTAACTACCCCTGCAACTCCTCCCTAAAATAACGCAGATCTGGACTGAAACTGCATTGTAGGGGATAAATACTCCTTGGCTTGATGCCAAATATGTCCAATAAACTCAAGGGGATTCTTTACAATCCTTCCAATGGATGGAAACCTTCCTCCACTGCAAAACTAGCTCTGAAGACACCCAATATAATTCTCCACTGCTGTACCCTGCAACACAATACGATATTCTGTAGAAACTGTGCTGATGAAGAAATTTGTAGCTTGGCCTTAAGCTTGAGTGTGGAAATGAAGTGCAATACTCCTTCAAGAGACCTCTCAAGGAAAGAGATGGGATTCCCGCTCGGGAACACCCGATGCTAAACAGCACAGCAATCTCAACTAAACAGTTGAAGAATGCAAGAAGTCTAAACAGACCACATACAAAATAATAATCCAAAACATGATCAATATGCCTGCCATCCTCTTCCTTATATAAGTTATGAGCTTTCTTACCCTTGGCCCCACTCAATTAGGTCACTACCTCCATGCAATCAATCTCCCTCCAAAACTATGTTTTCCTCATTTAATGTCCACTCCTACATAATAGCGTTGTTGATTTGGTCAAAGTTGACATATTCAACATGATCCAACCCCTGTTCATACTCAAAAGTGCTTTTAGCTACTTAGAAGGTCTCCTTTCACACTTGAAGTGTTTTTTATTGCTGCTAAGGAGATTTATGGGCCTCCCTGCCCTTTTATTCACCTACCTAGTGACAAAATAATCTATAATATTCCATTTAGTTAAAAGCTAAATTTTAGGAATATTATAGTCCTCCCCTCCAAAATGTTGCTTGTCCTCAAGCAACTGTAAAGGTGGAGCAAAATTCCTCCCCTCCTCCTCTTATGGCATCCTCTTTAATAGTCCCCACTATTGCTTCAGATTTTCTACAATAATTCTATCTCCCAATGGTTCCTCCCAAGTGTGCAAGTTGGCCTTTGGTGGATAAACCAAATGGCTCTTATCATGAGAAAATGGAAGGTATATATGGAAACATTATTGTTGTCCAATGGCCTCTTCAAGGTAGGAGTGATGACAAGCATAGGGGATATCATTCCCAATGAGAGACTCCCATCTCCATGCTATCATCCCAATGAAATGAATCACCTTCCAGCATGGTAATTCATAAAATTTCCTCCCAAATTTTCATGAGAGGCATATCCCAAGTGCTCCAAACAATCATATGGCCCGCCTCATAAATAAACTAGTGATCTACTGTAGTGGCCATACCATCTCCCATGCTGTCCTTGAAGCATGAAGCATAAAAGGTGTGGGAAATTGCATTCCCCATGGACACATACAGCCAATGTGCCTCCCCTCCAATCATCTTCCCAACAAAGATACGAACATCATCAACATATGGAATCACAATCAACGTCATGATAGCTACCATATGTAGTAAAGGAGAATGAAAATGGCCCCTCATGTGAAACCAGCATATTTTTTCTCCTAATTGCCATAGAATATGATATAACAAGTGTTTTCCCCACCACTTTTTTGTTGCCTCATTCTTCTTGCATGCTTGGAAAAGGTGTATGAAGTTTGGTGCCAATGAAGCACACCATGAAGGATACATCATCTCCCCAAAATCTTCTAGGAAATGGTCAACATCATCATTGCTCATGGCCCCAAGTAGCCCATGAAGCAAATAAGAAAGAGTGCCCCCTCTTGGAGCAATGCCCTGCACATGAGTGGTAAGAAAATGCAAGTATATAGTAAAGATATCATAATGCTCAGAAATACAATCCTCACCATACACTTGGTTCAAACTAGTGTGGTAGCTCATGGATGAGCCTCCTCTCACACCCAATGAGTAAGGAGGTGGTGATGATAACTCTTCCCAAGAGTTGTGTTTCTCCTCACCCTCCAAACAATCTATGCACTTCCTCATATGATAGTGCATCTCCTCTTTAAAGTCTTCCCACATGAATCCCTCCAAGATAGTATGGTAGGTTTTAATGAAACCAGTGGGATTGGAAAGCTGTTGGAAATGTTGTCATTGATGGCAAAGGAGGCAGCAGATGCAGAGACAGGCAAAGGACAGCAGCAGAAAACAGCAGGGAACATTTATAAGGAACAGAGGATCGATTCTCCAAGAGAAAGTTGAACTGTATCATACCTGTATATTTCTTGTGGAAGCGGGAGTTAGACCTTCAAAGTTTGTGAACATTGAAAACCCTGTGCAAAAGGGTAGATTTGTAATTCTGTTCACAATCGAGCAAAATGATGTGGGTTTGTAAATAAGGGCTTATATATGTATCAAGATTTGATGTGCTCTGAAATGAATTGATTGCATACGGTGTCATTTGATTTAACTTTAAGTGTAGAGCATTTTGAGATGTACGAGAATGTGCGATAGTTAAAATACTCTAAGACGACCTCTATGTACTCACCGTTGAAAGAGGTTTGATACCCTTTAAGTTCTGAGTTAAATTATTGTGGAGGGTGTCGAAATGTTAGCCCCTATATGGAGAGGCTTTCTCAGAGTCCCAGTGACACTAATATAATCCTGTGCGAGTGTTACGGAGCAGAATGTGATGAATATTTACAACATAATGGAATATGAATGCAGTGAGGATGTAAACGACCAGAACCTCGAAGTGGAATAGGTATATATAACGAAAGGAACTCGGAAGACGGAACTCTGAAGACAGAACTCGGAAGATAGAACTCGGAAGGCGGAACTCGGAAGACGGAACTCTGACTAATGAACAGTAAAGTCGGGTTTCCAATTTTGATCGCACCGCCTTCGTCGAGCAAGCGGTATTTATGAATTTGGAGCGATTCCATTGACATCCTGACACGTGGCCTCAAGCGTTCTGTAGAAACCGCTCTCATTGCGCATTATCATTCGTGCATCTAAGCTAAGCGATATCCGTCAGATCACATGGGGCAAGGCGACGTGCTTTCTGCCGTAGGATGAGAAGGGGAGTTAAGCGTTGGGACCCGCTCCTTCACGTGAACTCGGAGAACTAAATGACGTGCACTTTGGTTGTGCGATGATCGTCGGATTATCGAATGGTGTACGATAAAGTTTGCAGCCGTTGATTAAGGAGGCACTGTTATGTGAAGTCGAAGTTATATGTGTTGAACGTTGAATACTGTGGACCCAAAACCATTACATTAACAATTGAGTTTGATGCTCGCAAGGTTGGTGTTTCATATGAGAACCAACTCCAAACTAACATATGGTTGAAATTAATATATTCGATTTATATTTCATAAGGTCAGGGATTAAACCATGTATGGGGCAGGTCATAGTTATGAGCGAGAGATAAGAATTATATATTTAAAGGGGGAACGTAATACAGTTTGATGTTATAAAGGTTATAAAACCATGACCATGCTTATGTTGGGCGCTAAATAAAAGCCACGGTTTATTAATAGTTTTAATGCTTGACTCGGGGAATATACATACATGGTGATATATTTATATATTGTGCTAAAGTCGAAACCTATATGAAATGAGGTGTGTGCTGGGCATACGTTAAAGTGAATACATGGGTCTTCATATTTGGTTGGGGAACATATATATATGCTAATATATATATACTACGCTGGTAATTAATATAGTGGGTTTTATAAAGTTCACAGATTGGGTTTATTACAAGAGCCTGCAAGAATGAAAGAGAGAGAGACAGCTGTAGAAAAATAGTACAGGGAAAAAGATGAATTGAAATTATAATGTGAGTTTCAACCATTAATTTTAAGCTCATATATGAACAGAGAATGTAAGCAGGTAGCCCGAGAACAGAGATTGGTAATGAACAGACATCGCCCAGATTCATATGTATTTGAGAATAAAACCTGAAAAGCAGTTATATATGTTGTTGGTGCACACAAGTACAGTGAACAGATTAATAGACACATAGGTGAACCAAAATATACAGAACAGCCACTCAACAGCAGCAGAAAAGACAAATCCAGAAAAGGAGTTGAGTGGAACTGAAATGTGTAACTGAGAATGTGAATGTAAATGTTGAAATTAATCTATTTTCATTGTTGTGATGCAAAGGCAAGTATCCTAAAGAAAAGAAAAAATCCCACTGTAACATGGAAATTTGTACATATTATTATAATTTTAAAATGAGTTGGACAAAGGAATGAGAAGACAGAAGTCAAAGAGTTATGGCTATTCATTCCAAATGCCTTGTGGAATACAAACAATGATGTGATGAACTCTATATATAATACCAACTTGATATGCATAGAGAGGTTAGAGAGAATAAGGACAGAGAATGAAAATTACAAAAGTTTGAGGTAGAGAAGATAAGGAAGAAAGGAGCAGAAAGAGATGCTACAGAAAAAAGCTGATATCTGAGGTAAATCAGCAAACATTTCTTTTGATAAATTGAGGAAGTTGGAGTTTCCCTATCAAGTTGTAGCTTGATAGCTGTCAGTTGTAGCTGACTGAGGTTGAAGCCTCCTGTAGTTTGGCGCCTGCAGAAAATTGAAGGGAGTTGGAGCTTCCTTGCAAGTTGTAGCTTGCAGAATTGAGGTTGGAGCCTCCTGTAGGTTGGTGCCTGCAGAAAAACAGTGGTGAGAGGGAGTTAGAACTTACCTTTGCATCACAACAATAATAAGATGTGGTTTTCTTCCTTTATGGGTTTCCACTTATATTTGCTGTCTCTATTTGTGTTGCCTGTGTACTGAGTTGATTTACCTAATCTGCTTAATGTTTGCTGCTCTCATAATAAGGTTGATGTCACATTAATTTAATACTTGTTGCAACATATTAAGACTGTTCATGTACTAAGGATGATTATAAAATTAAGCTGATGAAAAATTTAAGAAGCTCATGTATGTGTTAAACTGATTCACCCCCCCCCCTCTCAATTTAATTAAGAATTCAACAAAAGCAAGATCTCATAGGTTGCATGTAGTAGTTTATCCTTGAGTTTTGAGTCTCTAGTCAAGTAGATCTGATCATGGAAATAAATGACTCCATCAACCACTCTATACCTGTCATCTATCACTTGCCCATCAAGAACCTTACATGTGAAGATATTCTTGGAATATTCCACCAATAGTTGGGACTCCCAATATGGATCTAGGCTTCCCAACAATGACAGCATTGTAGAAATAATGAAGTATCTGTCACATCATAACTCTCCTCTTTGACATGCTCAATGCCAAAGCCACATGTTAGAGTAATGTTACCCCACTTGTGTTGCCTCTCTTGCAGCTGATCTTGCCCAAGACAAGATTGGAGTACATGGAATTCAACCTCCTCTTGAAAGGTATCTTTCCTCCAAAACTTCCATAGTTTGTCCAATGCATACAAGAGTGTCAATAACCTCTTTTCATATTCAGAAATCTTCCTCATGTGTGGGAGTATCATTTTCTGCCCCAAGGTTATGGAGTAGCCCTTTGACACCATTCTCATGTCATCATATATTTCTGAATCATCATCTTTCAGTGCAATTAGCTAAGTGGGAGATGGAAATGTCCATATCAGAAAATTTCTCACCTCTCCTTTGAACCCATCAAATATTCTCTGCACTATGTTAGCTCCTCCAAAGGCTCCTTCCCTAGCCAAATATATCAATGTTGCACCATGTTGAGAGAACTCTTTATTCATCTTCCAATCACGGGGCCTCCCTGGTGGAATGCCTCCATATAAAGAGACATCAAAATATGAACTAGACTGTATAGATGAGTGGACTTATTTGTCCCTCCCTTCACTGCATAAATCAGTCTCCTTCTTCTATATATAAACCCCTTGAAATAAACAAGGTTGCATGCTCCCCATCCTTTGATGTTGATCCACATTTTCTTCTCCTCCTTTTATCAAGGTGTTACTGCCCATTGCTACTGTCACATGCTGCTCTTTGGGAACTTTTTGCAAAGATGCAAAATCTCCTCTAATTGAAGCAATAGATTAATGTCCATCCCCATGGGGTGATGGTTCTTCTCCTGAAGTGACAACACTTTTACTTCCTCTCTTCTCTTCCTTCTCATCAATACTTAAGAATACCTCATCGACAATGAGAGACCCTAGATCTTGGTCTTCCCTTGAAGGAGGAATATCCATGTCTTTCTTTTGAGAAGAAAGCTCTTCCTACAATGGGGATCTTGCCCTTGGCAAGGTGTCATACAAGTTTTTATCCCCCTCAATAGAACTTTGGAGTGGAGTTGGTGCAATAAATCTTTCCAACTTATGCAAGGGTTTTGAATGTTTGTGTTTTGCTAGCTCAATCAAATATGTTTTACATTGTTTTTCATCAAATCCCTTCATTAATCTCTTAGTGAATCTTGCATAAGTAGCTATATTTTCATGATTAAATGAAGAGGATTCATAAAACCACCAGGTATAATCCTTACCTTTAAGATGCAGCGCTGCTATCCTAAGGGCTTCCTTTTCTAAAACTTGATGTAGATGCAAATATGAGTCTAGCTGATCTATCCAATCCTTGGTTGTGCATTTGGATGACCCATCAAAATTTGGTAGAAAGCATATACCTCTTCTGCTTCTGTTGTGTTTGTTGGGTCTTCTCTCCTCCTTGAGTTGGTAAAACTCTTGTATGTTCAAGTGATCCTTGAATCTCCAAGATTGAGATTCATACTCCTGAAGATAGTCACTCAAAGTCTCCTTCTTTGGTGCATCCTCTTCCTCCATCTCTCTTGCAGTAAATCTGGGCATAAAACTGCGTTGTGGATCATAATGTGTGGTTGCATGCTCACACCCATCATGTAAAAACCCAGGGTTTGCTTCATATTCAAACCCCTTTGGAGATTCTCTGCATATCTCCCTTCTCATCTTCTTGATATCCTCATGAATGCTCTGCATAGTTTAAAAAATAAGCTTTGAGAGCCCCTCTTCCTCCTTTCCTCCAAAAAATGGAGTCTTGTCTTTGTTTTTTCTGTACATCTCCTCTTCTTGTGAGAAGCTTCTCCTTATGGTGACATATTGGATGAATGCACAGGTTGAGCCAAGATTATGCTCTGAAACCACTGTAATATTCCCAAATGGGGAAAGCAGCAATATAGCTCATAAAATGAAAGCATCAGCAAATATTTAACACATGAAACCATGAGACCAATAGGGAGTCATAACATTATGTTTTAGAGCAACAAAGCAATACAAAATAGTGAGGCATAAATCATATACAATGAGGAAACAAGCCTCCCATAAGCAATCACTCCCAAATATCAGTTGTTGTTACAATACAAAATGCCGGAGAGAAACTACAGCGTAGTCATATTAAGCATAACTACAGCTGGAGATGATACAATGATGTAAAAATACTGATATAGGCTCCAATAGATTCTATACATACATATCTAAGCACTAAAACAACTTTCCAAGGCAACCCAAGATATGTTGCAACAACAAAAATGAGAATATATGGCTGAGGCTAGTGTACAAATCTACAGCTCTTCTCCAATAGATCATCCGGATGAAAGAATGGCTCCTCCACTGAAGGAATCACCTCCCAAAACAACCATTGCAACTACCCCTGCAACTCCTCCCTAAAATAACACAGATCTGGACTGAAATGTGTTGTAGGGGATAAATACTCCTTGGCCTGATGCCAAATATGTCAAATAAGCTCAAGGGGCTTCTTTACAGGCCTTCCAATGGATGGAAACCTTCCTCCACTGCAAAACTAGCTCTGAAGACACCCAATATAATCCTCCACTACTGCACCCTGCAACACAGCACAATATTCTACAGAAACTGTGCTGATGAAGAAATTTTTAGCTTGGCCTTAAGCCTGAGTGTGTAAATGAAGTGCAATACTCCTCCAAGAGGCCTCTCAAGGAAAGAGATGGGATTCCTGCTCAGGAACACCTGGTGCTAAACAACACAGCAATCTCAACTAAACAGTTGAAGAATGCAAGAAGTCTAAATAGACCACATACAAAATAATAATCCAAAACATGATCAATATGGCTACCATCCTCTTCCTTATATAAGTTATGAGCTTTCTTACCCTTGGCCCCACTCAATTAGGTCACTACCTCCATGCAATCAATCTCCCTCCAAAATTGCGTTATTCCTCATTTAATGTCCACTCCTCCATAACAACGTTGTTGATTTGGTCAAAGTTGACCTATTCAACATGATCCAACCCCTGTTCATACTCAAAGGTGCTTTATTTAGCTGCTTAGAAGGTCTCCGTTCACACTAGAAGTGTTTTTTATTGCTGCTAAGGAGATTTAAGGGCCTCCCTACCCATTTATTCACCTACCTACTGACAAAATAAACTATAATACTCCATTTAGCTAAAAGCTAGATTTTAGGAATATTACAAAAACTTTGGAGAATTTTTCCCTTTGAGAAGGAATATTTAGAAGCTCAAGAACAGGGACAAACATCTTAATACTAGTTATCCATGCGGACCAATAAATATTCAATCTCGATTTATACCTTTCAGATGCAACTTGTTTATTCAAAATCTGCTCTTTTCCTTTCCATTGATATGTATAACCTTTACTTCTAGTAATTTCCAGAATTTTCTCTTTAGAAGGAATTCCACCATACATTTGTGTGATGGGATCCTTCTCGTCACTAAAGTTGTTGATGGTGAAAGATGAAGAGATCATGTTTTTGCAATGATCTTCCTTTGGAGAGCCTTGATTTACATTATTTATCTGTTCACTTGTTCCTTCTTCTAAGAGTTTTATAGCAAGAGCACGTGAACTTTCCTCGTGAAAAATTTCATAAGGTCTGCAAAATGGAATAGGTTGGTCAACAACATTAGCAGACTCAAGTGGAGTGTGAGGTCTCTGATCATTAAGAATATTCCTTCTTCGCCACAGATTATTGTTACCTCTATTATTATTATTTCTAGGTTGCACATTCTGAGTTTAATTTCTTTCCATCTAAATCATCCTAGACTACATGGCACTTATTTATCTAACATGCTCAATTCACATTTATTTAATCATTTGCGTTAATTCCTTTATTGGGTCATGCTATAACTCATTTATTTCCTTTCCTTTAGACTTAACTGGGCCTATTTCAAAACCATAAAAATTTGATCTACCTCAAGCTTTCTTATCCTTTTCTAATTCCTCGACTACATTCTAAGTAGCAGCTAAATTGGCAGGCTTGCCACACCTTATCTCATACTGAGTGTCAACACAAAAGGCCTCGAGATATTGCTCCAATACTTTTTTTTCAAGTGGCTTGTAATGTTGAGTCATATATTTGAGGATACCATTGAATATTTGATTAAATTCTTCAATTTTCTCATTTTCCCTTTTCTTAATATGGTTAAGTTATTTGACCAAATATTTTCCCCCTCTTTTGTCTCCAAAATTATCTTTGAATGCACCAGTGAGAGCTTGCAAAGAATTAAAATAATTATCAGGGTTGTCTTGAAACCTTTGCAATCCATCATCTTCTAATGAAATGAAAAAGAGCTTCATTCTAACATCCTCATGATTATATGATGTCACATGAGTATATCTTTGCAGAAAATTTATGAACTTTTTTATGTGAGCATCAACATTGACTGCATTATTCCCCTGGAAAATCGGCAGTTTGTTTATAGCAAAATCATTTGGAATATTGTGAGGATACCCTTCAATGTTGGCAAAGTTGCAAGGCCTGTATTAATCCATGAAATCTTGATTTACAATATCAGGTAAAATAAAGTGGATATCAAGGAGGGATTCCTGTCCGAGAAAGATTAAATGTAATTTTTTTAACCAAGCTCTTAGAGCCTTTTGAGTATCAGGAGAGGTGCTAACCAAGCTACCGAGATTTCTTCTAGAGTAAGCTCTTGTAAATGGATGAATAAGTGGATTCACCACCCAAAAAAGAAACTAACCTGAACATCAAGGTGCTAAGGTGCGGACATAAAATTGATGAGAAGATTGGTAAAGGAAAGATGAAAGGATGACAAGATTAATGATATATTAATGGTGCCAAAGAAGAGTCACTAGATAAGATGAATATGAAGGATCACAAAAAGATACCATAAAATGTGTCGCTTGATGGGATAAAGAATGATAATATGACATAATGTCGCAATGCCAAGGACCAATAAATTAATCCCTAAAAATGGTGCCATGAAATTTTGTTGCTCAGATTACATAGGCATGGTGCAACAACGACTTAGGTTGGGGGTTGTCACTTTGATCCCCGACCTCTAAATTCTACATGTAACCTAACAATAAGCTATGAGGGGTAGTCCCAATAGAATGAGAATATGCAAGACTTATTGGCAACCAACAAGTCTGGGAGACACGATTGAATGACCTAGCCACTTGGTTGATTTTATCAAGTTAAAGTATTATATTTAATTATCAATGATACCAGTTCCTTATGGATTCAACTACTTGCTTTATATCGATTAAATATCAAGTAATCAGATGAACAACTGTTGCTTGAGGAATTCTTGGCTATCGTAGATGAGATGCAAGTCCTGTGATCTAGGTGAGATGCAAGATATTGGTATATTTTAATTATCTGAATATCTAAATATATCCCTTAATCCTTATCTATTTTTAGGCTAGTCTCTAAAGTAGTTTGTAGAGAGAAGTGAAGGAAAAGCAAGAAAAGGCTTGGTTAACAATACCTCTCCTTGAAATATAACGTACATGATGCCTCTGGCGCTACAGAAATTGTGGCTTTGACAACTGCAAGGTCACTGTTTTAACAACTATAGAGGGTCTAGCGTTCGCAAGCAAAGAGATGAAGGGTGGCCTATCTTTCTATCAACCAAGCTTATGCTTGGAGGTAAATTGATTAATGCAAAATTAAGCCTATATGAAAATGCAATATGATTGAGTGCTTCTTAACTTAAGATTGTGTATCATCTTAAGTACTTAATTATGATTTAGCTTCATTTATTACACAAATTACTTAATTAATGAGAGAAAATATTATATGCAAGATAAAGTGCTCTATCTCACTTAGTGCCCACAAGATATAACCAATGAACCAATATAATTTCTTAAGTATAAGAGATGAGATTAATGCTCTTCACAATGGTTTACCAATATCTACTTATCACTCACAATAGATATCCAATTTAAACATGAACACTAAATCTATTGACAATAAAATATTAGAGCACTTATCACCAAGATATTATTGAAACAATTAACCAAGATTCCTTTTAGAGACAATGTGAGATGACAATGACAATTATCCAAGAGATATTTAATAGAAGCAAAATGACTTATATTTATAGAGAAATCCCTCCAAGTGGAAAATAATAGCTAGTTGGCTTGATCCTCGTCAAAATAATCTTGATCGTTCATAAATACTTGATCATCTTTTAATCTCCAATGTCGAAAATATTTATTTTTGAGGAATATTCAAATTTCTCTTAAAAACCATCATTTATTAATCTAAAAATAAATATTTTGGATCAATTTTCTCAAAATTTTGACTTTGACTTAACCACCAAGGTCCAAGGGCTTAATTTTTCTTAAAATATCCATTTTTACCTTGGCGGTGTACCTTCAAAAATTAATTTTCCTTTGACTCGCGAATTTTCCACTTGGAGAAATATTAATTTCTCTAAAATTATTTTTGACTCTAAATTAATTAATTTGCTAGCTTAGGATTTAATTAATTTTTTCTAGAAAAATTAATTAATCAACACTAGAGGGGATTTATTATTTTTCACCCTCAAATGTTTTAGTCATGGTGTCTAAGTATGAGGGACCATGCACTAAAATATATTTTTTACATTAGATATTACAAATTCAACCCTCAAAGGGGAAATACCCATTCGTTGTAGACCCTCAAAATAATTACCCAATTCTGCGACACGATATGATTTAGTATAGACAAAGTGACATGTAATAAAATAATTTAGCCAAATATCTTAAATTATTCCCAAATCACTTTTACAAAGACTCAATATAACACTAGGACTCACCTAAGAACTTGTCAATAAATTCCACCATAGCTTTGGGGATTAAGCTAGAGGGAAAAAAATATGTTGATTATCCATGTTTAGAAACACACATAATGTCGTGAAGTTAAAAAACCTCCTAGGATGAAATTCATCGCCAAAATCAAAGGCTTACCTAGGTGTTGTGAAAAAATTAAACGGTCATACTAGTCATTTACATTATAACCTTTAGAAATTGGGTTTAGAATGATAAAATAATGTGTTGGATGATGATTCTAAACTCTGAAAATTTTTGGTACACTACTTCCTTGGACTTGTGACAAAACGGGTGCAACAATTTACATTTGTCTTGTTCTCACCGTGAGTTTCATGGACTACCTTGTCACCACAAGGAAGTCTTTCATGTAGCAACTTTGTCAAACCTTCTTTCAAACTTTCCATGTATGCTTTTAAACCTTCCATGTCCCCATTTATGTATGTTTTATGTTTGCTTTTAATTCTTCCATTTTTTATTCTAAATCATTCATCATCATTTTTAGTTCATCTTTGGTTGCTCTTTGTGGCACTTGGTCTCATACTTTTAATCTATCAGGTTGCATTTCTTTTTCTTCTTCATGTGTCATAGTAGAGCTTTTTGAGGGTTTAATGGGTGTAGAATTTTTTTTGTTTAGGAGGAATTTCGGAAGCAATTAATGATATCTATGTTTCATAATGTCCTTTGAATAACTTCAAACCGATTTTTCAAACAAAAGTTATGAAAATTTAGAAATACACACCTTTTAACAACTTAATGTTGAGCTTGTCAATATGGAAAACCTTGAAACCATTAGATCTATGTGATTTTGACCTCCCAAGGTCTGAAATTGTGTCCTAAGGTAGCTCTTTGTGTCTTATTCACAATGCCACAATTCATAATGAGATTGGATTCTTCAAGATAAAGTTATGCCAAATCTCCTATGATGGCCTAATTATGGATTAGTTTAGTAGAGTGAACTTGTACGAGATGAAACTTGTTTCGACCTTCGGCCTTGAAACTTGAACCTGAAAAAATAGCCCATTCATTTTCAATCACTTTTTACGACATTAAAATCTTATGCACAAAGAGAAACTTGTGACGATTTTCCTTGGGATAATTGTTTAAAACTAAATTTTGGAGCATAAAAAAACCCTAACTTCCTTGAACCATATCTCTGAGACTATAGTCAATCAAACTCAAAAAAAAAATCATGATTTTCATAAATATTTCAACTCCACGTGGTCTAAATTTCAGCTTCTAAAGCCTCGCCAAAAAAACAAATATATATATATATATATATGAGACAAGATGGCATATTTGAAGCAGCGAAACCCTAGGATCCAAAGCTCTGATTTGAAATTTTGTGTAACCATATCACAAAACATAAGAAAAAATAGATCAATGACTTGAAAATCAACCCCTTTGAGGGGGAGACCTCCTTTCATCACATAAATGAACAATTCTTGGATGGTTCAAATGACAAGACCTCCTTGGTATTTATAGGAGTCTAAATGGTCAAAATATTATTAGGGCCTACATAGTGATAATAATGTAAGGGCTCTATTACCCACCACTTCGTGGGTGATATCCCTAGGAGAAATATTTTTTCCATGATGGACCTCAACCGACAGTCGGCAGCCCTTTGCAGCCCTCAAGTGCCACTTTTCCGCCACCTGCTCCAACCATGTGGTCCCTCACCCATCCGTATTGATCGTATGTTTGAATTTGGGCCTCCCGAACCTCAAGATATGTATTTTCATTTGATAATTGAGTATTGGGTTTATTTATCATAGACACTTTTAGACATGGATTGATGGGGGGATTCAACAAAACGAGAGGACTTAGTTTGTGCTTATGTTACCTAGTGGGATCACCTTTGGATGTTACCCTTGCATTTTAATCTAGTGGGATCTCCTTTACTGACCATTGGGTTTTAGGGTGGTACTTCTTGGGAAACCTCATTGTTTTGTTGTGTGGTCTTGCTACCATATCCACCTACATCATCCCTTTTCCACTCACTATAACCCCATTCATCATATCTCCCACCTAGGTCTACATTCCCTCACTAGATCCACATAGGATTAGCCTCCCCTTTCCCATGCCCCCACCTTGGGTCAGGCCTAGAACGATGCCCTGGAGGTTGAAGAAACTAAAAAAGTAAATAAAAAATCATAAATGACCACATTCAAGAGGAAAATGTACCACAAAATGAAAAAGATGTCCGGGACAAAATATCTAGCACATGGAAAAATTTTGATACATGAGCTCTACCCCATTCCCATGGCCATCACCCTAGTTCCATAGGCTCTAGATGAGCCTCCTTTATCATTCAGAAACCCATGACTATCCAAACCCCTGAAGGGTAATGTGTCGCCCTACCAAAACCGGGGTATTTACTGCTATATCTGACACATCATGCTCTTGTCCTTTGAGCCTAAGTATTTTATTATAGAAAAATCATAAAAAGGCAAAAGGCATATAAAGAAGGGTGGGAAAATCAAGGTTGAGGCATCTCATGTGCCACGATTTATCCCTCCTACACATTTTGTACCTAGGTGTGGGCTTCCCTTTTCTTAGCTACCCCTATGCCCCAATATGTGGCACAAGCTTACCCCTGTCATTCTTTACTCCATTTCACATCTTGATCATATGTCTCCACCATTTGAGGGATGCATCTTGGACATATTATCCCCTCTAAAGGAAGAAACCACCTAATAAGGTGCTTGGATAACCCCCTTTGGAGCTTGGAGACATTAGCACATCCCAAAGTCCACTATGGAAGGGGAGGCCATTATGAAGTGTCCACTCGTCCATGGTTTTTAAGCTCTTTTACCAAATTACTCTAATAAATTTTTGTACTAGAGGGATAGGGGACGCATTGGATCTTATACAGGATTGCAAATGGTGTTCATTTTGGGTTTGGTCTCCCTATATGGGGTCCTAATCCTCCATTGGGATAAATTGGCACATGTGGGGTTTGTGTCGAGAGCCATGGGCCTCCACAGCAGTAAAAAATACTCCATAGATCCCTACAGATGGCCAAATACTTCTAAAGATCCACCTTTTGGATGAGGAAGATGCATTTGGTACAGTATACCTAGCTGACCCCAAAAGTGCACCACACACATGTCAGGTGTCCCAGGGCTTGTACGATGACACGGAAACATTTATTCTATCATATGAGCCTTCAAAGAGGGTCTACAGGCATCTTCGATTCATTTGGAGACCCATGAGGTCATTTGTGTGCCCCCATATCCACATGGAGCACCACAGGTTTATTTTTTGGAGAACAAGGGGCCACCACCTTCTCCAACACTTTTGGTGGGTCATATGCATCATTATGGCACTCATGGACCCCAGTATGCCTCCTAGAAGGCCCTACCACATCAGTTAACCTCTTATGATGCTTATTTGACCATGTATGAGCTATTTTGGTGGGCTTGTCACCAAAAATTAGGGTTACTTGCACATTATTATTTTTTTAGGGACTAATGTAAGCCCATAGGATAAATTGAACTCCTAATTGGTGTATAAATAAGATTTAGTTGGATTCATTTGTATCATCACTTGTATTGGGATATCTCTCTCTTAAGAGAATTTTGCATTTTTTCCTTGGTGGATATTATTGGATGATGGATGAATTTTGATGTATGGATTTGGGTTCTCTTTGTCTTGGAGCTTCTTTATTGTGAATGTGATGATAGTTTGATATATTCTATAACGTGTAACTTCAAATTTGATGTCATTTTTCTTGTTGTGGCATACATTTGAACTTCGCTATGATTAGGGTTAATTCTTGCCTATGTTAAATGTGGAATTATGTATCTATTTAGCATATATATGTGTATGGTCCATGTTATATGAATGAAATTTCCTAGATATCATGTTATATTGACAAGACTTCACCATTCACAAGAAGTATAAATGTTTTAAATCACTTTTCTTCTGTAGCCTCTAATATTGGACGAAGTTGACTTTGAAGCCTCCTTGAACGAAGAAATACATTCCATATTCTTAATTATCCTTGACTCCATATCCCCAAGTGAAACTAGGCACAGATCCCTCACAAGGTGATCATCTTAACCCTTATTTTCACCTTTTTCTCTATTTTTCCTAGGTCTAGCCCCATTAGGTCTCCTAGGGCATCACTTTCCCATAAGTTTAGCCATAAAAAAATATTTATCTCATATGGTCAACTGCATTGGTGGGTCTCATCAAATTTTGAAGACATTCTGGTGGTGTAATCTTGGGATATCCCAAGCCCTAGCTCTAGAATCGGGGTTTTCCCTGCGTTTCCTAAGGCTAGCACCTAGCAGGATCAATTTGATCTTTTGGAGTGAAAATTCATGTTTGATCATTTTCTCTCACCTTGTCTAGGTTAGTGTTGGGTGTGGAGCCTGATTATCTTCTTTATTTACATGTATCACAGTGTTGGACCCTTGTTCTTAACTGGGCGGAAACGCCGCCCATTATTGAACATTGCCTGGGGGGTTCGGGGGGGCGGCTGCCCCGAAAGCTAAAAATAGATGTAAAATTGCCTTGTAAAATATTGTAATTTATAGTCAATCTTGATCGTTCATTAGGCAAATGATCTGATGGTAGAAGTTATGTTTAATTTAGGGTTTTTTTCCCTAGAAGGAAACCCCTCGTTTTGTATGAGGGTATTGTATTGCGGTTGTGGGTTGTATGAGTATTATGAGCGAGAACCAGAAAGGGGGGTGGTGAGAGAGAATAGAGTATATTACAACGGACCTATTACAGGTCGTGTCTCTTCATTTTTCTGGATAATAGAAAGGAAGAACTGGTTGTTCGGGGTGGACATAGCCTAAATTGGGTGAACCACGTATATATGTGTCTCTCTTTTTTTATATGTTTTGTGTTTGTGTTTCCTCATATATATTTTATTTGTTCCATTTCTCTGTAATATATAATTTTCTAACAGTTAGGAACATCATTGGTTGCTAAATTCCATCCACGTACCTGGAATGGGTCCACTTGGCCCCGTGTGGTCCCATTTGTTGTCAAATACTACTCAATATTTGGTACTAATAATGATGAAATCAATGAGGCTCCCACCTATCTTCCTTATGATTCTATATTCAAATCACTTGAGCCTTTAGATCATGATTTGGAGGAAGATAGACCCATTGAATATAATGTTTCATTCTCCCCTTTCTTTTCCTCTCATTCATCATCTTAAGTTTCCCACAAGTGATTCCCTTACCCCTTTTCATATGACCTCAAGTATACATAATCCCTTTTCCCCTTTCGAGTGTGGTGTCAAGAAAGAAACCCTCGTTTAGTATTCTTTGTCTCCTTCGGCACTCCATGAGAATCATGATCAATCTATAATCTCCCCTTTCTAGTGGGATCATCATGGGCGACCTACTTTTGTTTCTCCATCTCATCAATATCCCTCTCCTGGTAATCATAACCCCTTGGAGGAAATGAAATATGACATAAATGATAATGGAGAGAATATGCCTGAGGTTTCCATCCATAAAACATTTATGAGCATATTCATTGGCATCTTTATATTTTGGTTAGAAGAGAGGATATCATGGACTAGATTACTCCTTTTATTACATTTTCTCATGTGATCATCCATGAGTGGCCATCATATTTTCCCACATCCCACCCGCTTGATCCTCCATACAATTATATCCGCATTCACTTTCAGATTTACTACGTGAGTAATCATATTTGCAGACAAATTTTTTTTTGATATGATGATATCTTGGTTGCACTAGCTTTATGATTACGCTTAATATTAACGTATCTATATGCATGTTAGATTAGGATTCATCACATGCTGATTTTTTGCATTAGAAATAATATCATATGATGTTTCTCATGATAGATTAGGTTCATTTAGATTAAAATTTTGCACATTTTTATTTACTAGTTTATTTTATGGGCTAACATTAAGCATGGGTGATCATTAGACACCATGAAAAACATGTTGCCCCGTAAGTTTGGTATCTATTATGTGCGGGTGACAGGACTACGGTGACCAAGAGATTGTTGGAGTTCTCGTGACCTCTAATTCGAGTAGCATCACCCACCTCTTCGAGATATCACATCCCAGTTGGAGCCAAATGTTTCCCACCACTTCATGGGTGATATCCCTAGGAGAAATGTTTTCTCCATGATAGATATCAGCCAGCAGCCAGCAACCCCTTTCAACCCTCAAATAGCTCTTCATGCCACTTCTCTGCCACCTAAGCCAACCATGTGGTCCCTCACCCATATGTATTAATCGTATGTTTGAAATTGGCCCTCTCAAACCTAAAGGACACTTATCATGGACACTTTTGGACATGGATTGATGGGGGGATTCAACGGAATGAGTGGACTTAGTTTGTGCTTATGTCCTCTTGACCTATTTGGAAGTTACACTTGAATTTTATTCCAGTGGGGTCTCCTTTACTAACCATTGGGTTTTAGGGTGGTAATCCTTGGGAAACCCCAACTTTGGTTGTGTGGTCCAGCTCCTATATCCACCTACATCATCCCTTTTCCATTCGTTGTAACCCATTCATCATATCTCCCACCTGGGTCCACATAGAGTTAGCCTCCAATTTCCCATTCCCCCACCTTGGGTCAGGCCTGTAACGATGCCCTAGAGGTTGAAGCAACTAAAAATGTAAAGAAAAGGGAATAAATGACCACATTCAATAGGAAAATGTACCACAAAGTGCAAAAGATGGTCGGGACAAAATATCTAACATGTGGGCAAAAGCCTATACATGAGCTCTACCCCATTCCCATGGCCATCACCCTAGTTTCATAGGCTCTAGATGAGCCTCCTTTATCATTCAGGAACCCATGACTATCCCAACCCCTGAAGGGAAATGCACTGCCCTACCAAAACCGAGGTATTTACTGCTATAACTGACACATCATGCTCTTTTCCTTTGAGCATCGATCATTTTATTAAAGAAAAATCTTTAAAAGGCAAAAGTAATATAAATTAGGGTGGAAAAATCAAGGTCGTGGCACCTCATGTACCATGATTTCTCCCTCTTACACACTATGTACCCATGTGTGGGCTTCCCTTTTCTTAGCTACCACTATTCCCCAATATGTGGTGTAGGCTTGCCCTATCATTCCTTACTCCATTTCATATATTGATCATATGCCACCACCATTTGAGGGATGGATCTTGGACATACTATCCCCTCTCAAGGAAGAAAACACTTAATAAGGTGTTTGGCTAACCCCTTTTGGAGCTTGGAGACATTAGCACATCCCAAAGCCCACTACGGAAGGGTAGACCATTATGAAGTGTCCACTTTTTTTCCCAATTACTCTAATAACTTGTTGTATTGGAGGGCTAGGGGACGCATTGGATCTTATACAGGATTGTAGATGGTGTTCATTTTGGGTTTGGTCTCCCTATACGAGGTCCTAATCCTCCAGAGGGCTACATTGGTACATGTAGGGTGTGTGTCGAGGGCCATGGGCCTCCACAGTAGTAGACAGTACTCCATGGATCCCTATAGATGTTCATATATTGCTAGATATCCACCTTTTGGACGAGGAAGATGCATTTGGTACATTATGCCCAACTGACCCCACAAGTGCACCACACATTTGGAAGGTGTCCCAGGGCTTTTACGATGACATGAAAGCATTTATTCTTGAATTTGAGCCTTCACATAGTGTCTACAGACATATTTGACTAATTTGGAGACACATGAGGTCATTTGAGTGCCCCCATATCCACACGGAGCACCACAAGTTTATTGCTTGGAGAAAAAGGGGCCACCCCCTTGTAAAACACTTTTTATGGGTCCTATGGATCATTATGGCACTCATGGACCCCAGTATGCCTCCTAGAAGGCCCTACGACGTCATTTAACCTCTTATCATACATATTTTTCTATGTATGAGATAGTTTGGTGGGCTTGTCACCAAAAGTTAGGGTTACTTGCACATTATTTGGTTTTTAGGGGCTAATTTAGGCTCATAGGCTAAATAACATTTCTAATTAGTGTACAAATAGGATTTATTTGGATTCATTTGTATCATCACTTGTATTGGGATCTCTCTATCTCTTAAGAAAATTTCACATTTTTTCCTTAGTTGAGATTTTTGGATGATGGATGAATTTTGATGTATGGATTTGGGTTCTATCTATCTTGGAGCTTATTTTATTTTGGATGTGATGTTGGTTGGATATAATCTATACTGTGTAAGTGCAAATCTGATGTCTTTTTCTTGTTGTTGCATACATTTGAACTTCACTATGATTAGGGCTAATTGTTGCATATGTTAAATGTGGAATTATGTGTCTATTTAGTGTATATATGAGTATGGGCCATGTTATAAGAATAAAACTTCCTAGAGAGTGTGTTATCTTGACAAGCCTTCACCATTCACAAGAAGTATAAATGTTTTAAAGTCGCTTTTCTTCTCTAGCCTCTAACATTGGACAAAGTTGACTTTGAAGCCTCGTTGAATGAAGAAATCCATTCCATATTCTTAATTATTATTGACTCCATATACCCAAGTGAAACTAGGAACTGATCCCTCACAGGGTGATCATATTAATCCTTATTTTTACCTTTTTCTCCATTTTTCCCAAGTCTAGCCCCATTAGGTATCCTAGGGCATCAATTTCCTGGAAATCTGGGCTTAGGAAAAATTCTATCTCCTAGGGTCAACTATGTTGATGGGTCCCCTAGGTCTCCTCAGCTTTTTAAGACATTCTGACTGTGGAATCTCAGGATATCCCAGGCCCTAGCTTTATGATCAAGTTTTGCCTTGTGTTTCCTAAGTCTAGCACATGGAAGGATCAATTTGACCTTTTTGAGTGAAAATCCATGTTTGATTCTTTTCTATCATATTTCCCAAGTTAAGAAAATCATTTTTTGATAAATTCCATCCCCGTACCTGGGTTGGGTCCACTTGGCCCCATATGGTCCCATTTGTTGTCAAAGACTATTCATCAAGGACTATTTGGGAATGCAAGTTCTCATAGGATTTTAGGAATTTGTAAGCACCTCTAAAACCCGTACTCTTCATCCTTACGCTCTAATCCTCACCCCCTCACCCTAGAAAGTCAAGTCCTTTGCTTAAAGAGCAAGCAAGTTCCATTCTTCACCTCCTCCTAGGGAAAGGATTGAAGGAGTCATTTCCCATCTATTCATTGATATATTATTTATAATTGGATTCCAAAAAACATCAGGCCACCTCCCATTGATGAAATTCCATAAAGAGTAGGGATCCTTAGTTGTGGTGGCAGTGGGCTAAGTCTCCACTGTTTCCCTTAACCCTACAGTTGCCCTCTTAGGAGCCCCTTTTAGGTCCCCTGTTGGTTTGAGTGGTAACAGTCTCAACAATAATAATAGTGGGTTTATATGGGGGCACAACAATAACAATATGGGGGCTACACTATTATTATAGGGACCTAACACTTTTCTTCTTTTGCAACTTGTGATTCAACTTCAGATTTTTTCTTTCTAGCTAGCTCCTCATTAGCTTTCCAATTTTCTCATTTTTCTTAATCACGTTGTCCCATCCCACTTTGCATCTTTTCAAAATATATTTCTATATTATTTACCTATTCCTTATCCCATTCTTCATGAGTATATGGCCAAGTTGTTGCCACATGAGATTTGTTGTAAGAAATCACTTTTTTAGGATCATATGTTTTAAACCTTCCATTTAGAAACTTCAAATCTATAATTGTTTCAACCTCCATTCTTGCAAAAGTAGAATATTTAGCCTATTCAATTTGATATACATTGAATAAGTTGGACACAATATATTTTGATCATTTATCAATGAAGCATTGAAACCAATAATACTTCTCTGATAAGCCACATCTATAAGTACCAACCTGTATAACACAAATGTAGGAAATATATAGGGATAATTAGTTGCCCTGTAGATCCTAATATCATTTTTATATGCATTAACATACCAATCTCCTACTACATCTATGACCTCTATAGCTTCGTTGGATAATTTTGGTGTTTCTTTGCAAAAAAATCAATTCATATATGGAAGAAAGAAGTGATCATGGATTCTCCCATATAATTTCATGTATTTGTGTTCCCAATAATCCTGGAAATATTCTTCTACTAGTGACCCTAATATTCTCCAAGCCCATCCCAATTATAAAAAGGGATTGTAGGTGAAAATTATATCCATAAGGTAAGAAGACATGAAAAACTTAAAAAGGAAACTAGGATCTTGAAATCTAACTTCAACCAATGCTTGCATCTAGGTACAAGAAAGGATAGATACGCAATTGAACATTCACCACTCTTTTACAATGTCATACATGAGAGGTACTTAGGATTCTTTAAAGTGAGTAGCATTTTTTTCCCTTATAACCTACTCAACAATGCCATAACATAAATGTGAGGTTCTTTTAAGATAATGGATGTATAAATTTTATTGTTTCAAGATTTTCATTGTTCTCTTGCTATCCACCATTTTCTTAATAATTTGTGATAAAAAATTTACCTCCCAAACTCTTTCACCCAACTATGGTCATGAATACTTCTTGATTTGAAAATCTGTAATACATTTCTAAATTGTTGGGTTGGAAAGATGCAATACAATGGCCCTAATCATTTATATATACTCTATTCTCCAATTTAACACAATCAATAATCCATTTAACCATTTTAGCACAAGGAAAAATTATAGGCCTAGCAGTCGCATTGTGCTAGTGTAAACTTTCAAAATTTTAAGTATACTTATGTATCATTCTCATCATTAGCTAGGATAATCGATATGGGAAAAGAGAAGTTACTTTTCTTCTCTAATAGTTTGAAACAATTTTCCCCGTTGAGGATGAGTAGACAATTTTTTGCAACTAGAGTTTTAGATTTGAGAATTTTGAAGGGATTATCATTGGATAGAGATATTTCTGGAAACATCGTGTCCATTTTAAATATTTCAATGTTTCAAACCTACCGATGTGGTCCATCATTATTCATTCCTAATGATGGACCACAATGGTTGGTCTAAAACATCGAAATAATTAAAATAGATGCGGTATTTCTAGAAAGCTCTCTAATATTATTGATGATGGACCACAATGTTTGGTACAAAATGTCGAAATAATTAAAATGGATGCATTATTTATGGAAATATATCTACATAGTAACTAGAATTTTATGAATAAATTAACCTTCTAGGTTTTGTCTCCGTCAATGCGCTCTCTTCCTTAGTTTTTTTTTCCTATGATATTGGATTGTTTCCATTAGAATTCATTATGCTATTCCAATATCTCATCCATTAGAACATTAGTAAAGTTAGCACAAAAGGCAAGGTTGTTGGAAAGGTGGACATCATTTCACTCAAATTTTATTTCAATGCGTTGTGCAATACATCACCACTTTTCCTCTAAAATCTAGTCCATAAAATAGTGAATGTAATCAAAATTTAAATAGGGACACCCTCATTCCAATTGAATTATTTTTTGATGTTTTAAATAGTTTCCAAGCTCTATGTGATTTAGATACAATATTTATAAGTTGAAATATTTTCTTGGATAGGGGCTTGAATCATAATTGACATGGAAAGACTAATCATAAAATTGTGAAAGCTAATTTGACAAGGAATCTCATTTGCAAAAGCTATCACAACATAAATACCATGAGCTTCCATTAAACTCAATAACTTAGTAGAAATAATTAATAACTCAAAATCCAATAAATATTGGAGGGAGACAAAAGGAATTTTATTCAAAGGCATTCTACTAGCTACCTTAACTGAATTTTAAAATAATACATGTGTTGAAATCAATACATAGTCAAAGGAATATGCAAAATAATGCATTGCAAAGAGGTGTTATGTGCTTACCTATGAAATGCAATGAAACATTTAGTGAGCCATGTGAGGGATGTTTTCTATCAATGACTGTTAAAGACATTCAAAAGTTGGGTTGATGCTTGAAAATCGTTTAATAGTTCTATAATATGATGCCCAAGATTACTTTCCTTCCCAACCAAAGAAATCTAAAAACTTTTGGGGATCCATCGGAATGTTATGTAATATAAATAATGCATGGGTGTTATTTTTTGAAGCATCGGATACGTTATAGTCATAAAACTTGGTGGAGAGGCTAAAATACATGAGATCTCCATAACCCATAAATCATTTTTGGAAATTACACCTAGAGATGAATTAATTAGATTATTAGCCTATTTTTTAATGTTTCCTAAGTATAAACTTAGAAAAACCGGTTAATTAATTAGAATTAATCAATTCAAGGTTAGAATAGTATAGAAACTCACACAAATAAACTTCAAGATGATCCTAGCCCTTACTTAAGTTTTAATCTTGGTCATTAGTCCTGCAACAAATGATTATAAGAAGAAGTTGATGGGCACTTGGAGAATACACCAAAGACACTTGAGCAATAGCTCCTTATGCAGATCGAGCTAGCATAAGTAGAGTTTGAGCCAGAGAGGGACGCATTTTTAGTGAGGGACAGAGATAATGATTTGGAGGAAGATTTCCAGGTCCGAAGATGTAGCAGTAAGAGGCCGATTAATTCCCAGTGAAGGAATCTTGAGTGCAGACAATGTGAGTACGAGTAGCCGCACGATTATAGGAAGAATCTCGAGTATGGGAAATAGTGCAAGTACGGGCAGAAGCGTGAGTACAAGCAGTGGCGTGAGTGTAGGCAACATGAGTGTTAGGGTTGCTTGTAGAGGAAGGGAAATTCCCTTAGATAATTTCAACCAGATTTTCTTGTTGTGGATTACCAGTTTCAAGCATCCAGATTGTACTCATAACTTCATTGTTGCATAAAAATAAAACCCTCATATCCTGCACCGGTTTTCCCAAGTAGGGCTTTCCGGGGACATTTTTCCAAAAATAACTGTCATTTTTTATGTGTGTGTGCTATAATTTTTCAATTTCCAGCGGTATTATTTTCCATGGTATTTTTGTGAATATTGCAGTGTGTTTATTTCGTTGTTGACGTAGCAATAAACTGCTAATTTAATTAACCGTTAGAAGAAATAATACCAGTTGCTGCAATAGGATTTCAGATTGAAATTTTTCACATCGTATTACAACATGAGTGATCAATTGGGAAGCTCAGAAGTGAAGAAGGGACTTTCGTTGTTTCGAAGCAGCAGCAAGCTGAAATTCTTAGAGGTTGCATAGTACCCAGATTGGTAGTTCGAATTGTTGGGGCAGGAGTTCTATTTTCTGTTGCATGTTGGTAGAAAAGTCGAGTTGCCCAGGATAGTGATTCCAACAATCATAAGGAGCAGCAGCAGCTCAGATTTTCGGTGAGTATATTTCTGGTTGGACGTATATGGTTTTGCAGTAGTTTTTAGTAGCAGAATCAACGTCGGGTGGAAGAGAAAATCACACATAGCAGAGGGAAAATTTCTCTCAGGGGATCTCGAGTTTAGAGATATAATTTTTCGAGTTGCAGATTAGCAGTTGTTGTGAGCATATTTTCTCACTCTAGGAGGGAGTGGGAGTAGCAGATTCAGCAGTCGAGTAGAGGGAAAGAGAGATTTTTTAGGTTTATTTCTCCAGTTTTTAGTTTCCATATTTTGTAGCTTTGTAGGGATGGGCACACGAGATTGCCATAGGAGGCCATGTGAGTTAGCTAGAATGCATATTTGGGCAGTAGATTGACTTCCAGTTGTCATAGGCATATGTCAAAGGAAGTACAAGTTGTCTAGTACAAGTTGCAAAGAAAGGAAAGGTCACAGCCAAGGACTATGCTTGAAAGGAGATAGTGTTAGAAAATCAGAAAGGCAGAAAAATTTTCTTATAGTTGATAATTACTTATGAGGTTCTTGTGATCTTATTAACCTTTTATGTTCTTCTTTTATCTTAATTCATCAATAAATTACCAAAACAATAGCACGGAGATCAAGGACACCATATGTAGGCAGATAGCCCAATCTAGGGGAAAACCCAATCAAGAAATCTTCCTTCAATAGTTTTCCTGAGATAATCCAAGACTCTTGACTTAAACACAGACTTCCTCCACACCAAGTTAGTCCTTCCTTCCAGCAGCTTCGATCTATACCTTTGATCTTACAACAACAAAACTTTGATGTAACAACAACAACTTTGATCTAGCAATAACAACTGGCAACAGCAACTTTGACTTGGAAGCAACTTCGATGCAACAGTATAGGCTTTGATATTCCTAGAAATTCGACATGAGTGAGAGATATATGGACCAAAACTTCGATCAAGATCTTCCCTACTGATTTTCTCCTTCTTTTCCAGTTTCGTACATTTTAGCTACTTCTTGTTATATATCGAACTTGTGTGAGAGTGTATCCTCCAAATGAATCGAATTTATTCAATATATAGGCTTCTGGTGAGGTTGAGTTACCATTCTTGAGGGCGACTTGATCTCCTTGAGGCCGACTTGGTGTGGAGGTGACAAATGGCCTATTTTACTCAAAAATAATTCTTTTTACATGATTCAAAAGCCCAAGAAGGGTCTTATTAAATGTATAATGACTCCAATGACTCGGTATAAATCATAGAAGTCCTTAATGGGGACTTTGACCTAAAACATGATGACCCAAACATGAAACTCGTGCTTTAATAATTCATAATAATAATAATAAAATTTTATTTTCATTATTTTTCATAAGTAAATTTCATTATTATTCAAATACAATTATGAAGACAGAACATGGTTACATCATCAAAACTCCCTCTTAACTAGGGAGGTATTCATAATGACATATACAAGTACAAGGAAGATATTAAAACATATGAACCATGAAGAGTTTAGGCATCGCAATGCCATGGACTAGATTCCTGACCAAGGAAATATATCCAAGGTCCTCCAATAGTTTAGACACTCATGGTGCCACGGACTAGATTCCTGACCAGGACAATCTATCCAAGGTCCTCCAAGAGTTTAGGAACTCACTCTGCCATAGACTAGATTCCTGACCTAGGAAATATATCCGGTTAGGACTAAGATAGACTAAAGCTTTCAGCCTCTCTAAGTGCCATTAGGCTTACTTGCTAATCATCAACGTAGGGATCCAAGTGTGTATCTGAGGCCAGAGCTCTATGACCAACGCCACCATCCCTACTTCGAGATCCAGACATCAACACATAGTGTCAGTCATATGTCCTCCCAGAAAATGTGTATCACACACAAAGCCTCAACACTCCCAATTATTCCAATTGGTAGCAAATCCTCCTTGATCAAACATATTTTTAACAACAAATCTCTCCTGATCAAACTAATCGATAACAACAAATCCCTCCTAATCAGAATAATCGATAACAACAAATCTCTTATGGTCAAACTGATCGATAACAACAAGCATGTAAAACATGCCACCAAAACTCCAAGAGATTTACTTGTACAAATAGAACCCCAATTAGTAACAAACTTTCAAATGTACATAAGTAAGCACAAACCCCCAGGGTATTTCAGACAACTTCATGTTGCTTCTCATTTTATCACAGAACTTTCAAAAGAATCTTGACATAAGATTCCTTAACCATACAACGTCCTTTCCTACTTCCAATGTAGCGACATATTCTACAACCAGATTTCATTTTCCTTCTTTCAGCAACACCTCAAAATGTATTCTCCAATTCCTTCTTCAAGGTATCCATCATGACTATAATATGTCCTCCCTCTTAACTTGGGAGATATACCTTTTCCTTTATTCAGACTCCCTCTTAACTTGGGGATATCAACTTCTTGTTGAAAATGCAACAAGATGATGGAGCTTAGTGAAATGAAGTCGCCTTCACTAAGTGGGCCCGCAGGCTATTTTTGGCGCAAAGTCTATTTTTAGACATATGGAGCATGGTCTAGGAGCGTGATGCTATTCTGATGATTGGTCGCAGTTGGTAAAAATGATGACCTCTATTTTAGACATACAAATGTAAGTCTATTTTAGAACGTCTGCCTAAAATATTCTACCAAATATTATTAGCCCTTAATAATATTTGGACTCTAAACTTCAAGTTTACCCCAAGGAAAGATTTCGCTGAGCTTACTTCGATGTGGCCTGGTATCCGGATGCATGTAGAATTACGCTGGTCTTCGGGGGCTATTTGGTGAGCTCACATGGTTGACTTCAAGCTAGGGACTTCAAGGGCGTAGTTTGGTGGGAGTTGATGAGATGTGTTGGTGGAGTTGTGTTCTGGCTTAACTTAGCCAACTAGTTGTGCTTAGTTTAACTAGCTAATACAATTAATGAGTGGAGTGAATTAAATATTATTTAATTCACTAATTATTAACTCATTATTCAACTCAAGAACACATCAGTTCACTACAGTGCATGGACAGTTCAGTGGAGACCAGTGGAAGAGGTAGATGAAAGGATGAGTTTGCTATTAGTTGCGACAGCAGTCGTGCATGAGATTTGCACAAGCATTAGAGGAGATTGCCCATGAGGATTGCGCAGTTGAAGCCAAGGAGATTCGAACTCGGATCTCTCATTTGAACCAACTTGGATTGCGCAATAGAGGCAGGCAATTAGTGGATGAGTTTTGAACTTGTGACTTGTTCAAAACTGAGCTAGTTTGCGTGTAACTTTTGGAGACAGTACTGAGTACTTGTGAGGAGTATTGTACTGAGATTGTTACATGTTCTCTTCTATTATAATATACAAATAGCTGGGGGTTTTCAGCTATCAGCTTTCCCCAATACATATTGTGTTTATGTGTGCATGCGACTGTTTCTATTTTCCGCAAATTGATGATTGATTGTAGAAGAGGTTATGTGTTATACATGAATTCAAATTAATGTATGATCAGGATAATCTCAGTGGATAAATCTTCATTATTCAACAAATTTCTACATGGTATCGGAGCGAATTAATCATCGGGATCTATTGCAGTGATTACAATATTATTTTGGTAGACAGAGTCTGTAACGGGCCAGGTAGCCTCTGGATCCATCCTTTCTCCGGGAAGTATATATCCAAGAATGTGCCCTCTTACAAGCCGATCAAGTTAGAAATAATTTTTTCTCACAGATCCAGAAGCAATTAATTTTTTGAGTTTAGAATTCGAATTTTACAGCAGTTTGTTTTCTTGGTGCCGGAGTTGAAAATGTCTTTCAACGGTTTGCGACTCGAATATGCTCTTGAAGGCAGTTCGAATTATGTTGCATGGAAAGATCACATGGAGGCATTATTAGAAGATAATGGGCTGAATGAGTTCATAGATACAGATGTTCAAAAGCCTACTGATCCTGCTGAAGTTGAAGCTTGGCAAAAGAAGATGGCGAAATGTCGAAGGATTCTGTTGGAGGGCGTAAAGGATCACATTGTATCCAGCCTGCATGGAAAAGCTTCTCCATATTTGATGTGGGAAGCGTTGACAAATCTATTCCAGAGTAAGAGCGAACAAAGGAAGCTGGCGCTCAAGGATAAACTCAGAAACATTAAGATGGAGAAAGGCGACAGTATCGCCAAATACCTCACGAAGTTCACTCAATGCAGAGATGAGCTGGGAAGTGTGGGGGTGACTCTCGAAGAAGAGGACATGGTAGACCTAGCTCTCCTTGGTCTTCCGAAGGCTTAGCATTCCTATCAGGATTCTGTCAATGGTCGGGAGAAGTTGCCGGGATGGGAGCGACTTTGGGCGGATCTCATGCAAGAGGAGATAAGGAGGACTACCAGGGACGGATCTTCATCAAAGGTATCTGATGAAGAAAATTGCGCTTTGGCTACCAAATCAAAGAAGGGGAAGAGCAAGAAGGCTTCTCAGTCTGGTGCGAAAGGCAAGAAGCAAGACATGTCCAAGGTGAAGTGTTTTCACTGTCACCAGCACGGACACTATGCCACAAATTGTCCGCAGAAGAAGAAAAATAAGAAGGCTGCTGGATCTGCAGCGGGAGAGGCATTGGATTCTCAATTCGAACTGGATTTTTCACTGACCGCATGCTTGGTTTCAAGTGTGATGGGATCAGTATGGTTCTTGGACAGTGGTGCGTCATTTCACATGATCGGAGATCGAGATCTGTTTTCAGATCTGGAGGAGAAAGATCTTGGAGTGCACATCGAGATGGGCGATGATGGTAGATACAGTGCGACCGGTATCGGTACCATTTCCTTTGAGAGGGAGTCTGGTAAACCCTTTGTATCACAAAGTATCGAAAGCGTTCCGTGATTGAAGAAGAACTTGATCTCCGTGGCGATGTTGGAAGATAAGGGGTATGATGTGGTCTTCAGCGAAGGAAAAGCCTTCCTGCGCAGTAAGACTACTGGAGAGACCCGGAAGATAGGGGTTCGAACCAAGAACCTTTATCAGTTTCAGGTAGATGGCTGCGCAGCTATGGCATGCAAGGCGGGAGAAGTGGTGAGCCGAGATGATGAGGGCGAACTGTGGCACAGGAGATTGGGCCACCTTCACCATGGAGCTTTGAAGATTCTGCAGCAGATTTCTACTGGACTTCCTAAGGGCACTCTTGCGCAGTCAGATCAGTGCAAGGGGTGTACTTTAGGGAAGTTTGTGAAAGCCACCTTTCACGAGAAGGATAGTCGCGCCACGACGATCCTTGAGAGAGTTCACACAGATGTGTGTGGTCCTTTCTCAGTAGCTTCGACAACAAAGCACAAGTACTATGTGATCTTTGTTGATGATTTCTCTCGGAAGTGCTGGATCTTCTTCATGCAGAAGAAGAGCGAGACATTTTCAAAGTTTTGTGAATTCAAGGCGCTGGTAGAGAAGGAATCGGGGAAGCATGTGAAGGCTCTTAGGAGCGACAATGGTGGTGAATTCATCTCGGCTGAATTCAAATACTTTTGCAGCGCAGAAGGGATTCGGAGAGAGCTCATCGCACCCCATAACCCACAGCAGAACGGGGTGGCTGAGCGGAAGAACAGAACGATCGTGGGTGCTGCACGGGCGATGTTGCATGATCAAAGCCTACCCCTTCACTTGTGGGCTGAGGCATGCAATACAGCAGTGTATGTGCAGAACCGTTGTCCTCACAAGGTTCTTGGCATGAGTACACCAGAGGAGGCTTATTCTGGCAAGAGGCCTGATATTTCCCATTTGCGGATTTTCGGATCTCTTGTCTACATGCATGTGACGAAGGATGCAAGAAGGAAGCTGGATCCAACTGCTAAAGTTGGAATATTTGTGGGGTACATCGATACACCTCATAACTATCGAGTGTATGTGCCAGACAGTCGCAAGACTATTGTGCGACGGGATATAAAATTCCAGGAGGAGAAAGCCATGCAGTGTTCGCTTGAGAGGGAGCTACACTTGCATGCAGATGAGGAGCTGTTAGTTCCTAAGGAGGAGCTTCCTGATGTGGATCAGCCACAAGAGGAGGTTCAGGAGGTGGAAGAAACCACCCAGGCAGCGCCAACCATCAGAGGGCGCATGCGCACTACAGAAGCTGAGCGACTGGCTCGGGATGCAGAGAAGGTTGTAGGACCACCTACAGCACAGCGCAGACAGAGACAGTCACCGGATCGGTACACTGGATACATGGCTCTTATGAGTCAATGTGTTGTGACGGAGCCATCCTCTTTTGAGGAAGCTGTGGAGGAACCCGCATGGGTTGATGCCATGATCGAAGAATATGATTCGATCATCAGGAACAGTGCATGGGAGATTGTCCCAAGACCGGTGGGGAAATCAGTGGTGGGTTCGCGATGGATCTACAAAGTGAAGTAGGCAGCTGACGGGAGTGTGGAGAAGTACAAGGCGAGATTTGTCGCCCGTGGCTTCTCACAGATCGAGGGGATCGATTATGAGGAGACCTTTGCACCTGTCGCAAGGTACTCTTCCATACGGACGATCCTAGCTCTCTCAGCGCCGATGGGATGGCACATCCATCAGATGGATGTGAAGACTGTGTTCCTCAATTGAGTCATTGAGGAGGAGGTGTACATAGAGCAGCCGGAAGGTTTCGAGATCTTCAGCAGTGAGTCGCATGTTTGCCGACTCAAGAGAGCACTGTATGGGCTGAAGCAAGCACCTCGTGCTTGGTACACACGGATAGATAGTTATTTCACTGGGCTTGGATTCTCCAAGAGTGAGGCGGATCCTAACCTGTACCAGATTGTGGTGGAGGGGAAGCTTCTGATCATTGTATTGTATGTTGATGATCTGATTTTGACGGGTGATGAGATGTTGATACTTTCATGCAAGGAGGACCTTGCTAGAGAGTTTGAGATGAAGGACCTGGGCCTCCTTCATTATTTCCTGGGATTGGAGATTTGGCAGCGCAGTGGAGGATTGTTTGTTTCTCAGGGTAAGTATGCCCGAGAGATTCTGGAGAGGTTCAACATGCATGGCTGCAAGCTTTTTGACACTCCTCTTCCTGGTGGTTGGAGGAAGGAGGATGCTACTTCAGCGGAGGTAGTGGATGAAACTGTCTATCGACAGTTGGTGGGGTCGCTTATGTATCTGGTCAATACACGACCCGATATATGCTATGCTGTTAACCAGCTTTCGCAAGCTATGGTTAAGCCTACCAAGCTCTTCTAGAAGGCAGGCAAGCATGTATTGCGTTATCTTAGTGGCACATTGGGATATGGTCTATGGTACAAACAGGAGGATGGAGCGAAGCTTTCCGGCTTCACTGATGCAGATTGGGCAGGGAGCCCAACGAATCGTAAGAGCACATCTGGAGGTATTTTCAGCATCGGGTCGACAGCAGTTTCCTGGTACAGCAGGAAGCAGAGATCCGTGGCACTCAGTTCAGCAGAGGCCGAGTACATGGCAGCAAGCTTGGCTGCATGCGAGGCTATTTGGATGAGGAAGATCCTCGTTGGATTGTTCAGGTTGCATTTGGAGCCTACAGTGATTTATTGTGATAACCAGAGCTGCATCAAGCTCTCGGCTAATCCAGTATTTCATGATAGGTCCAAACACATCGACATCAGGTACCATCATATCAGAGATTGTGTTCAGCGGAGAATCATGATGCTTTCATATGTTCCCACAGAGGATCAGGATGCCGACATCCTGATGAAGGCGCTCACCAGGAGCAAGTTCGAATTCCACAGAGGCAGGATAGGGGTTGCCGATAATCCATATCTTGCTGAGAAAGAGTGTTGAAAATGCAGCAAGATGATGGAGCTTAGTGAAATGAAGTCGCCTTCACTAAGTGGGCCCGCAGGCAAATTCTGGCGCAAAGTCTATTTTTAGACATATGGAGCATGGTCCAGGGGTTGCAGTATGTTATTCTTGGAGTATTGGTCATGTTGGTAAAATAGATGGACCTCTATTTTTTGACCTATAGGTCGAAGTCTATATTTAGACTGCCTATCCTAAAAATAGGGAAGTCAAATATTATTTACCCTTAATAATATTTGGACTATAAACTTCAGTTTACTCTCTTGGAGCACTTCAGTTCGAGCCTTGGAAGTGGCTCGTGCATCTGACAGAGGAATTACGCTATTCCTAGGGGTTTGGTGAGCTCATGCATGGTTGACTTCAGTTAGGACTTCAGTGGCAGAAGTTTGGTGGATTTGATGAGACAGTTGGTGGAGTTGTGTTCGGTTTAACTTAGTTGAACTAGTTGAGATTAGTTTAACTAGCTAATCAACTAGTAATGAGTGGCGTGAATTAAATATTATTTAATTCATTAATTATTAACTCATTATTCAACTCAAGAACACATCAGTTCACTACAGTGCATGGACAGTTCAGTGGAGACCAGTGGAAGAGGTAGATGAAAGGGTGAGTTTGCTATTAGTTGTGACAGCAGTTGTGCATGAGATTTGCACAAGCATTGGAGGAGATTGCCCATGAGGATTGCGCAGTTGAAGCCAAGGAGATTCAAACTTGGATCTCTCATTGAACCAACTTGGATTGCGCAGTAGAGGCAGGCAATTAGTGGATGAGTTTTGAACCTGTGACTTGTTCAAAACCGAGCTAGCTTGTGTGTAACTTTTGGAGACAGTACTGAGTACTTTTGAGGAGTATTGTACTGAGATTTTTACATGTTCTCTTCTATTATAATATACAAATAGCTAGGGGTTTTCAGCTATAAGCTTTCCCTATTACATATTGTGTTTATGTGCGCATGCGACTGTTTTTATTTCCGCAAATTGATGATTGATTGTAGAAGAGGTTATGTGTTATACATGAATTCGAATTAATGTATGATCAGGATAATCTCAGTGGATAAATATTCATTATTCAGCAAATTTCTACACTTCTTTCTATGACATCAGAGAATCTTTCATATCTTCCATCCTTCTTATCATAGTTATTTTGACAATCATTATTTATATAACTTCCTTCATCATGATCATCAATCAAGTCAACTTTACTTAACAAACATCTTCACAATCTTGAAGATTATGTACCTGCACAACTTAGATAGCAAGTACATCCAAATCCATTGAAGCATGAAGTTAACATTATCAGAGTCATACAATGGAAGCATTAGACTTTAGACACTATATACCTAATCTTAGTTAGGTTCATAATCAACAAGAGAGACATATTTTTATATTTCAACTTCTTGCTCTGCTTTTTTTTACAAACCCTAAATCACAGTAGTAGCTTAATCAAGATATCAATCTCATTATATCTAGGGCTTCAATATCTCTTTCAACGATATAAAAAATTCTTTCATATAGCAAACCCTAGAAACAATTCAATTATAACAATGCATCTAACAACTTTCAGAATTCATATGTTAGACTTCCTACTAGGATTTAGTGCAAACCCTATATTTCATACATGAGCCAACAATCAAAACCAATTAGAGCTCAATTTAAAATTTCTACATGACTAGATTCTACTAGGGTTTGTTGTAAACCCTAAATTCATCATCAAGGCTAAACAATATCATCCTAGAATATCAAACTTTGACTAGGGCTTATTTAAAAACCCTAGGACTTATGACCATCAACAATTCGGTCAACATATATACATATATAGGACTTCATAATCATGCACATGCATGTCATAACAACATGTGTCAGGAAAACCCAGTGACACAAACACATTAAGGTTAGGCATATAACAAACTTGATTAGATAGACAAACATATACCTAGGGTTTCATTCCTAGGACATCGTATGAAATAAGGGTCTTTCTTATAAACCCTACTATAAAAAAAAACCTAAATTACCAAAACTTCAAAGGTTTGGGATTTCAGACATCACCATCCAAACCTAACAATTAGGGTTTACATAATCATACCAAAAACCAAAACATGACATCATCAAAACTTTAAAACATCAAAAATAACATTTTCTTAGACTTTACCAATAACCCTAAGTAGGCTAGGGTTTCACACATTGATCTGAATTAGATCATTATATTGTTTTTCATCCATATTGATGCATTTCAAGTGGAAAAAGTGGAGGAATCAGCTCACAGGACCATTTTTACTGGAATGACCCAGTTTGGAAAAACAGGGTCTGAAAATTTTCAAGAGCGTTTTGAGGCATAAAATTACGTGTTTTTGGGGTCGATATTTGTCACTTTAATGCCACACATTTTAATGCAATTCTACACACAAGTATATTTCCAATGACGCAAGAATCACGTCAATCAGAGTCAGTATGCAAATGTTATGTCACTCAGAAGTTGACCCTCATGTTTTCACACCTATAGTTCGGGAGGTTGTCGCGTCATTAGTTATGGAAAATGGGCTAGCCACATGTTTTTGATGTAAAATACTCTAGAAGAGTCTATATTGTAACTCTATTTAAGATTTGATGTAGTCAAAATTAACAACTAGTAGGCTATCAAGATGTGTTATAATTGGGCCACTAGGAGGAAGAGGCATTTTATTCTTTTGAGAGAATTGTGTTCCATAGCTGAGAAAAGAAAGTCATGAAAGATAGGAGGTAGAGCACACAAAGAGGATTTGTGCATTGTAGCATCCCATGGGCCACAGGAATTACTTCTTTGTACTTGCATCCATATTTCCAGACAAGAGAAAGAGAGCGAAGCGACCTCACCTTCTAGCTGGGTTTTCTCCCGAAAGGGTTTCCCAGAGAGCATACCTTGTGTATTATATGTGTGTGTAAGTTTTTTTCGTCGTTCTCTACTTTTCTGCGTAATTTCCATTCACATGCATGCACTAATTACAGTTAAATCCACATTTTTGAGATTCAACAAGATGATGAGATTAGTGAAAAGAGTCGCCTTCACTAAGTGAGCCCGTAGGCTATTTTTGGCACAAAGTCTATTTTTAGACATGTCGATCATATTCTATGAGTTGCAGGATGCTATTTGTGTATGGTTGGTCAAGTTGGAAAAATAGATGGACTTCTAATTTTAGACATATTGGGCAGAGTCTATTTTTAGACTGCCAGTCTAAAAATAGATATGTCGAATATTATTAGCTCTTAATAATATTCGGACTCTAAACATTATCTTATTCTCTTGGAGCACTTCAGTTTAGTGCACAGATGTGGCACAACAGCTGACAGAAGGAATTACGCTATTCCTGAGGGTTTACTGAAGCTATTGCATGGAGGACTTCAGTTAGAACTCAAGTGGTAGAGTTTGGTGGAGTTGGAGAAGTAGTTGGTGGAGTTGTATTTAGTTTAACTCAGTTAGACTCAATTGAGCTGGTTGTATCTAGTCTAACTGATTGATACACTAGTGAGAGTGGAGTGAATTAATTAGTTAATTAATTCACAAATAATAACTCATTAATCAATTGAACAATACATCAGTTAACTATAGTGCATGGCAGTTTCAGTGGAGACCAGTGGAGAGATAGGTGAAAGGGCAAGATCGACTATCAGTTGTGACTATAGTGATGCATTGATTGCATCCAACACTCAGTGGAGATGCCAATGAGGATTGCGTGAGCAAGTCTGGAGTAATTCAAACTCATTCAAAGTCATTCTTCAGCAGGGATTGCACAGTAGAGGCAGGCTAGCAGGTGGCAAAGATCGGTGCATGGATTTGCAAGATCGGGCTTGATTAGTGTGTAGCGATTGTATTGTACTGAGAGCTTGATATGATCAGCTTTGTATGAGGATTGTTACATGATCTCTATGACATATATTATATACAGATAGTTGGGGTTTTCAGCGTCAGGCTTTCCCATTAAACAACTATGTTAATGTGTGTGAATTTTTATTGTTTCATGTGTCCATTGAAATCTTGATTTAATTTTTGCAAATGATCAATGGTGGAATAGATTTTGTATTTTGCATGAAGTTAAAATAGTGTGAGATCAAGAGAATATTGGACATATAACACATAAGTTATATAATTTCTACATGGTATCAGAGCAGTTGATCATTGGAGGAGATTGCAATTATTGAAGCGGTTGAGTTTTGTGCTGGTGGAATTCGAATTTGCTGCAGTGTTTTCTTGGTGTCGAAGTTGAGCATTCATTGAAATGTCTTTCAACAGATTGCGATTGGAGTATGCCCTTGATGGGAGCTCGAATTACATAGCATGGAAGGACAGGATGGAGGTGGTGCTGGATGATAATGGGTTGAAGGAGTTCATAGATGTTGATATTCCGAAGCCTGCTTCTAGCGATGCAGCCGCACTTGACGCATGGCAAAAGAAGGTAGAAAAGTGTCGAAGGATTCTGTTGGAAGGTGTGAAGGACCACATTGTGTCCAGCCTTCATGGTAAAGCCACTCCATTCTTAATGTGGAAGGCTTTGACAGACTTGTTCCAAAGTAGAAGTGACCAGAGGAAGTTGGCACTTAAAGACAAGCTCAGAAAAATAAAAATGGAGAAAGGCGACAGTATTCCAAAATACCTCACAAAGTTTGTCCACTGCAAGGATGAGCTGGGAAGTGTGGGGGTTACTGTTGATGAAGAATACTTGGTGAGCTTGGCTCTCCTTGGGCTTCCGAAGAGTTGGCATAGCTACGAAGACTCTATCAATGGACGGGAGAAACTGCCAGGATGGGAGCAACTTTGGTTGGATCTTGTGCAGGAGGAGATAAGGTGGGGTACCAGGGATGGATCTTCATCGAAGAATGAAGATGAAGAAAATTTCTCTTTAGATACCAAAGCTCGGAAAGGAAAAGGGAATAAATCTTCCAAATCTGAAGCTAAAGGCAAGAAGCAAGATTTGTCCAAGGTGAAGTGTTTTCAGTGTCACTAGCATGGGAATTTCGCCACTAATTTCCCACAGAAGAAGAAAAATAAGAGTGATGCTGGTTCTGCAGCAGGAGAGACCTTAGCCTCACAGTTTGAGCTTGAATTTTCTTTGATCGCATGCTTGGTTTCAAGTGTGATGGGATCGGTGTGGTTTCTTGACAGTGGTGCGTCTTTCCATATGACCAGAGACAAATATTTGTTTAGTGATCTGGAGGAAAAGGATCTTGGAGTGCACATCGAGATGGGCGATGATGGTAGATACAGTGCGACTGGTATCGGGACCATTTCCTTTGAGAGGGAGTCTGGTAAACCTTTCATCTTGAAGGATGTCATGCATGTTCCAGGATTGAAGAAGAATCTGATCTCAGTGGCGATGCTGGAAGACAAGGGTTATGATGTTGTTTTTAGCGAGGGAAAAGCATTCCTGCGCCATAAAAAAACTGGTCAAACCAGGAGGATAGGGATTCGAGTTAAGAATATTTATCAATTGCAGGTAGATGGTTGCGCTGCAATGGTAGGCAAAGCAGAAGGAGTGGTGAGCCGAGATGAGGGCGAATTGTGGCACAGGAGATTGGGCCATCTTCACCATGGCGCTTTGAAAATTTTGCAGCAGATTTCTACTGGGCTTCCCAAAGGTACACTACAAGAACAGACGTTGCAAGGGATGTACTTTAAAAAATTGTGAAGACCACTTTTCATGAGAAGGATAGTTGTGCTTTGACGATCTCGGTCTCTGAGAGAATTCACACAGACGTGTGTGGACCTTTCTCATCGTCTACTGTTTGTGCCACGTATTATGTGATATTTGTTGATGAATTTTCTCGTAAGTGCTGGATCTTCTTCATGCAGAAGAAGAGTGAGACATACTAAAAGTTCTGTGAGTTCAAGGCACTGGTTGAGAAAGAGTAAGGGAAGCAAGTGAAAGCTCTCCGAAGCGATAATGGTGGTGAATACATCTCTGGCGAATTGAAAGACTTCTGTAGCAAATAAGGAATTCGAAGAGAACTCATAGTGCCTCATAACCCATAGCAAAATGGGGTCGCTGAGAGGAAGAACAGAAAGATCGTGGGTGTTGCACGGACGATGTTGCATGATCAGGGCCTTCCCAAACACTTGCGGGCTGAGGCATGCAACACTGCGGTTTATGTGAAAAATCATTGTCCTCATAGAGTACTTGGCATGAGTACACTCGAAGAGGCATTTTCTGGTAAGAAGCCTGATATTTCTCATTTGAATATTTTTGGCTCACCTGTTTACATTCATGTGACGAAGGATGCCAGGAAGAAGCTGGAGCCGATCGCAGAGGTTGGGATATTTGTGGGGTACACATAAACACCCCACAATTATCGTGTGTATTTTCCAGACAGTCGAATGACTGTTGTGTGACGGGATATCAAATTTCATGAGGGAGGAAAGCCATGAAGTTGTCGCTTGAGAGGGAGCTACACTTGCATGCAGAGGAGGAGCTACTTGTTCCTAAAGATGAGCCTCAAGATGTGGATCAGCCACAAGAGGAGGTTCATGGAGTGGAAGAAACCACTCATGCAGCGCCAAACATCAAAGGGCAGAAGCGCACTACAGAAGGTGAGCAACTGAATCTTGATGCAGTGCATAATGTAGGAGTTCCTACATCACAGCGCAGACAGAGACAGTCACCTGACCGATTCACTGGATACATGGCTCTGATGAGCAAGTGTATCGTGATGGAGCCATCCTCTTTCGAGGAAGCTGTGGAGGATCCCACATGGGTGGATTCCATGGTTGAAGAGTATGATTCGATTTTCAGAAACAGTGCATGGGAGATTGTCCCAAGGCCGGAAGGGAAATCAATGGTAGGTTCAAGATGGATCTACAAAGTGAAGCAAGCCACTGATAGGAGCGTTGAGAAGTATAAGGCAAGATTTGTTGCCCGGGGCTTCTCACAGATCGAGGGGATCGACTATGAAGAAACCTTTGCACCTGTCGCAAGGAATTCTTCCATACGGACCATCCTTGCTCTCTCAGAGCAGATGGGTTGGCATATTCATCAGATGGATGTGAAGACTGCGTTCCTCAACGGAATCATTGAGGAGGAGGTGTACATTGAGCAGCCTGAAGGATTCGAAATCTTCAACAGTGAGTCGCATGTGTGCAGGCTCAAAAGAGCATTGTATGGGCTGAAACAAGCACCTCATGCTTGGTACACACGGATAGATAGTTATTTCACCAGACTTGGTTTCGCCAAGAGTGAGGCGGATCCAAACCTATACCAGATTGTGGTGGAGGGTAAGCTTTTGATCATTGTGCTGTATGTAGACGATTTAATACTAACGGGTGATGAACTGTTGATACACTCATGCAAGGCAGATCTTGCAGAGGAGTTCGAGATGAAGGACTTGGGCCTCCTTCATTATTTCCTGGGATTGGAAATTTGGTAGCAAAAAGGTGAACTGTTTGTGTCTTAAGGCAAGTATGCCCGGGAGATACTGGAGAAGTTTCACATGCAAGGCTGCAAGCCTATCGACACTCCTCTTCCTGGTGGTTGGAGGAAAGAGGATGCTACATCGGCAGAGGTAGTGGATGCCACTGTTTATCGACAGTTGGTTGGTTCACTCATGTATTTAGTCAATACACGATCGGACATATGCTATGTTGTGAACCAGCTTTCACAAGAGATGGTGAAGCCTACCAAGCTCTTTTGGAAGGCAGGGAAGCATGTCTTGAGGTATCTCAGGGGCACATCTGGGTATGGATTGTGGTATAGATAGTCGGATGAGGTGAAGCTGCATGGCTTCACGGATGCAGATTGGGCAGGAAGCCCAACGGACAGAAAGAGCACATTTGGAGGGATTTTCAGTATCGGATCTACAGCAGTTTCTTGGTACAGCAGGAAACAAATATTCGTGGCACTCATTTCAGCGGAGGCTCAGTACATGGCAGCAAGTTTGGCTGCATGCGAGGCTATATGGATGAGGAAGATCCTGGTCAATTTGGTCGGTTCTCATTTAGATCCTACTGTGATACATTGTGATAATCAGAGATGCATTAAACTCTCGGTTAATCTAGTATTTCATGATAGATCTAAACATATTGACATCCGGTACCATCATATCAAAGATTGTGTGTAGCGGAGGATCATGTTGCTTTCTTACATTCCTATGGAAGATCAGGATGCAGATATTCTGACGAAGGCACTCACCAGGAGAAAATTTGAATACCATAGAGACAGGATCGCGGTGGCAGATAATCCCTATCTTGTTGAGAGGGAGTGTTGAGATTCAACAAGATGATGAGCTTAGTGAAAAGATTCACCTTCACTAAGAGGGCCCGCAGGCTATTTTTGGCGCAAAGTCTATTTTTAGACATGTCGATCATATTCTATGAGTTGCATGATGTTATTTGTGTATGGTTGGTCAAGTTGGAAAAATAGATGGACTTCTATTTTTAGACATATTGGGCAGAGTCTATTTTTAGACTGCCAGTCTAAAAATAGATATGTCGAATATTATTAGCTCTTAATAATATTTGGACTCTAAACATTATCTTATTCTCTTGGATCACTTCATTTCAGTGCACAGATGTGGCACAACAGCTGACAGAAGGAATTACGCTATTCCTGAGGGTTTACTGAAGCTATTGCATGGAGGACTTCAATTAGAACTCAAGTGACAGAGTTTGGTGGAGTTGGAGAAGTAGTTGGTGGAGTTATATTTAGTTTAACTCAGTGAGACTCAATTGAGCTAGTTGTATCTAGTCTAACTGATTGATACACTAGTGAGAGTGGAGTGAATTAATTAGTTAATTAATTCAAAAATAATAACTCATTAATCAACTGAACAATACATAAGTTAACTACAGTGTATGGCAGTTTCAGTGGAGACCAGTGGAGAGATAGGTGAAAGGGCAAGATAGACTATTAGTTGTGACTATAGTGATACATTGATTGCATCCAACAATCAATGGAGATGCCAATGAGGATTGTGTGAGCAAGGCTAGAGTAATTCGAACTCATTCAAAGCCATTCTTCAGCAGGGATTGCACAGTAGAGGCAGGCTAGCAGGTGGCAAAGATCGGTACATGGATTTGCAAGATCGGGCTTGATTAGTGTGTAGCGATTGTATTGTACTGAGAGCTTGATATGATCAGCGTTGTATGAGGATTTTTACATGATCTATATGACATATTATATACAGATAGTTGGGGTTTTCAGCTTCGGGCTTTCCCGTTAAACAACTATGTTAATGTGTGTGAATTTTTATTGTTTCATGTGTGCATTGCAATCTTGATTTAATTTCCGCAAATGATCAATGGTGGAATAGATTCTATTTTTGCATGAAGTTAAAATAGTGTGAGATAAGGAGAATCTTGGACATATAACACATAAGTTATATGATTTCTACATGGTACCGGAGCAGTGTTGATCATTGAAGGAGATTGCAATTATTGAAGCGGTTGAGTTTTGTGCTGGTGGAATTCGAATTTGTTGTAGTGTTTTCTTGGTGTTGAAGTTGAGCATTCATTGAAATGTCTTTCAACGGATTGCGATTGGAGTATGCCCTTGATGGGAGCTCGAATTACATAGCATAGAAGGACAGGATGGAGGCGGTGTTGGATGATAATGGGTTGAAGGAGTTCATAGACGCTGATATTCTGAAGCCTGCTTCTAGCGATGCAGCCGCACTTGACGCATGGCAAAAGAAGGTAACAAAGTGTCGAAGGATTATATTGGAAGGTGTGAAGGACCACATTGTGTCCAGCCGTAATGGCAAAGCCACTCCATTCTTAATGTGAAAGGCTTTGACAGACTTGTTCCAAAGCAGAAGTGACCAGAGGAAGTTGGCACTTAAAGACAAGCTTAGAAAATAAAAATGGAGAAAGGTGACAGTATTCCAAAATACCTCACGAAGTTTGTCCACTGCAAGGATGAGCTAGGAAGTGTGGGGGTTACTGTTGATGAAGAAGACTTGGTGAGCTTGGCTCTCCTTGGGCTTCCGAAGAGTTGGCATAGCTACGAAGACTTTGTTAATGGACGGGAGAAACTGCCAGGATGGGAGCAACTTTGGTCGAATATTGTGCAGGAGGAGATAAGGCAGGGTACCAAGGATGGATCTTCATCAAAGAATGAAGATGAAGAAAATTGTGCTTTGGCTACCAAAGCTCGGAAAGGAAAAGGGAAGAAATCTTCCAAATCCGAAGCTAAAGGCAAGAAACAGGATTTGTCCAAGGTGAAGTGTTTTCACTGTCACCAGCATGGGCATTTCGCCACTAATTGTCCACAGAAGAAGAAGAATAAGAGCACTGTTGGTTCTACAGCAGGAGAGGCCTTAGCCTCACAGTTTGAGCTCGAATTTTCTTTGATCGCATGCTTGGTTTCAAGTGTGATGGGATCGGTGTGGTTTCTTGACAGTGGTGCATCTTTCCATATGACCGGAGACAAAGATTTGTTTAGTGATCTGCAGGAAAAGGATCTTGGAGTGCACATCGAGATGGGTGATGATGCTAGATACAGTGCAACTGGTATTAGGACCATTTCCTTTGAGAGGGAGTCCGGTAAACCTTTCATCTTGAAGGATTTCATGCATGTTCCAGGATTGAAGAAGAATCTAATCTCTGTGGCGATGTTGGAAGACAAGGGTTATGATGTTGTTTTTAGCGAGGGAAAAGCTTTCATGTGCCATAAAACAACTGGTCAAACTAGGAGGATAGGGATTCGAGTTAAGAATATTTATCAAGTGCAGGTAGATGGCTACACTGCAATGGCAGGCAAGGCAGCAGGAGTGGTGAGCCGAGATGAGGGCAAATTGTGGCACAGGAGATTGGGTGATCTTCACCATGGCACTTTGAAAATTTTGTAGTAGATTTCTACCGGGCTTCCCAAAGGTACACTTGCGCAGTCAAATCAGTGCAAGGGATGTACTTTGGGAAAATTTGTGAAGACCACTTTTCATGAGAAGGATAGTCGTGCTTCGAAGATCCTTGAGAGAATTCACACAGACGTGTGTGGACCTTTCTCGGTTGCTTCAACAGCAAAGCACAGGTATTATGTGATATTTGTTGATGACTTTTCTCGTAAGTGCTGGATATTCTTCATGCAGAAGAAGAGCGAGACATACTCAAAGTTCTGTGAGTTCAAGGCGCCAGTTGAGAAAGAGTCGAGGAAGCAAGTGAAAGCTCTCCGGAGCGATAATGGTGGTGAATACATCTCTGGCGAATTCAAAGACTTATGTAGCAAAGAAGGAATTCAAAGAGAACTCATAGCGCCTCATAACCCACAGCAAAAAGGGGTCGCGGAGAGAAAGAACAGAACAATCGTGGGTGTTGCACAGGCGATGTTGCATGATCAGGGCCTTCCCATACACTTGTGAGTTGAGGCATGCAACACTTTGGTTTATGTGCAACACTGTTGTCATCATAGAGTACTTGGCATGAGTACACTCGAAGAGGTGTTTTCTGGTAAGAAGCCTGATATTTCTCATTTGAAGATTTTTGGCTCACCTGTTTACATTCATGTGACGAAGGATGCTAAAAAGAAGTTGGAGCTGACCGCAGAGGTTGGGATATTTTTGGGGTACACAGAAACACCCCACAATTATCGTGTGTATTTTCCAGACAGTCGGATGACTGTCGTGCAACGGGATATCAAATTTCATGAGGAGGAAAGCCATGAAGTTGTCGCTTGAGAGGGAGCTACACTTGCATGCAGAGGAGGAGCTACTTGTTCCTAAAGATGAACCTCAAGATGTGGATCAGCCACAAGAGGAGGTTCATGGAGTGGAAGAAACCACTCATGCAGCGCCAAACATCAAATGGCAGAAGCGCACTACAGAAGGTGAGCAACTGAATCTTGATGCAGTGCATAATGTAGGAGTTCCTACATCACAGCGCAGACAGAGACAGTCACCTGACCGATTCACTGGATACATGGCTCTGATGAGCAAGTGTATCGTGATGGAGCCATCCTCTTTCGAGGAAGCTGTGGAGGATCCCACATGGGTGGATTCCATGGTTGAAGAGTATGATTCGATTTTCAGAAACAGTGCATGGGAGATTGTCCCAAGGCCGGAAGGGAAATCAGTGGTAGGTTCGAGATGGATCTACAAAGTGAAGCAAGCCACTGATAGGAGCGTTGAGAAGTATAAGGCAAGATTTGTTGCCCGGGGCTTCTCACAGATCGAGGGGATCGACTATGAAGAAACCTTTGCACCTGTCGCAAGGTATTCTTCCATACACACCATCCTTGCTCTCTCAACGCAGATGGGTTGGCACATTCATCAGATGGATGTGAAGACTACGTTCCTCAACGGAATCATTGAGGAGGAGGTGTACATTGAGCAGCCTAAAGGATTCGAAATCTTTAGCAGCGATTCGCATGTGTGCAGGCTCAAAAGAGCGTTGTATGGGCTGAAACAGGCACCTCGTGCTTGGTACACACGGATAGACAGTTATTTCACCGGACTTGGTTTCGCCAAGAGTGAGGCAGATCCAAACCTATACCGGATTGTGGTGGAGGGTAAGCTTTTGATCATTTTGCTTTATGTAGATGATTTAATACTAACGGGTGATGAACTGTTGATACACTCATGCAAGGCAGATCTTGCAAAGGAGTTCGAGATGAAGAAATTGGGCATCCTTCATTCTTTCCTGGGATTGGAAATTTGGTAGCATATAGGTGAACTGTTTGTGTCTTAAGGCAAGTATGCCTGGGAGATACTAGAGAAGTTTCACATGCAAGGCTGCAAGCCTATCGACACTCCTCTTCCTGGTGATTGGAGGAAAGAGGATGCTACATCGGCAGAGGTAGTGGGTGCCACTGTTTATCGACAATTGGTTGGTTCGCTCATGTATTTAGTCAATACACGACCGAACATATTCTATGCTGTGAACCAGCTTTCACAAGCGATGGTGAAGCCTACCAAGCTCTTTTGGAAGGCAGGAAAGCATGTCCTGAGGTATCTCAGGGGCACATCTGGGTATGGATTGTGATACAGACAGTCGGATGAGGTGAAGCTGCATGGCTTCACGGATGCAGATTGGGCAGGAAGCCCAACGGACAGAAAGAGCACATCTTGAGGGATTTTCAGTATCGGATCTACAGCAGTTTCTTGGTACAGCAGGAAACAAAGATCCGTGGCACTAAGTTCAGCGGAGGTCGAGTACATGGCAACAAGTTTGGCTGCATGCGAGGCTATATGGATGAGGAATATCCTGGTCGGTTTGTTCGGTTCTCATTTAGATCCTACTGTGATATATTGTGATAATCATAGTTGCGTTAAACTCTCGGTTAATCCAGTATTTCATGATAGATCTAAACATATTGACATCAGGTACCATCATATCAGAGATTTTGTGCAGCGGAGGATCATGTTGCTTGCTTACATTCCTACGGAAGATCGGGATACAATATTAAATGACACTCACTATTAAATAATTCGAATACCATAGAGGCAGATCGGGTGTGAGATAATCCCTATCTTGTTGAGAGGGAGTGTTGAAATTCAACAAGATGATGAGCTTAGTGAAAAGAGTCGCCTTCACTAAGTGGGCCCACAGGCTATTTTTGGCGCAAAGTCTATTTTTAGACATGTCGATCATATTCTATGAGTTGCAGGATGCTATTTGTGGAAGGTTGGTCAAGTTGGAAAAGAGATGGACTTCTATTTTTAGACATATTGGGCAGAATCTATTTTTAGATTGCCAGTCTAAAAATAGATATGTTGAATATTATTATCTCTTAATAATATTTGGACTATAAACATTATCTTATTCTCTTGGAGCACTTGATTCAATGCAGATGTAGCTGTAATTGTGAGGAAGGAATTGACACTATTCCTAAGGTTCTGGAGCATTGCATGGAGGACTTGATTTAGAACTAAGTGGCGAGTTTGTGGTGGAGTTGGAAGTAGTTTGGTGGGTTGTATTTGGTTGCTTTTCAGGTTAGACTAAATTGGACTAATTGTATAGTCATGGCAGTTGATACACTAGTGAGAGTGGAGTGAATTAATTAGTTAATTAATTCACAAATAATAACTCATTAATCAACTGAACAATACATCAGTTAACTATAGTGCATCGCAGTTTCAGTGCAGACCAGTGGAGAGATAGGTGAAAGTGAAAGATAGACTATCAGTTGTGACTATAGTGATGCATTGATTGCATACAACACTCAGTGGAGATGCCAATGAGGATTGCGTGAGCAAGGATGGAGTAATTCGAACTCATTCAGAGCCATTCTTCAGCAGGGATTACGCAGTAGAGGCAGGCTAGCAGGTGGCAAAGATCAGTGCATGGATTTGCAAGATCGGGCTTGATTAGTGTGTAGCGATTGTATTGTACTAAGAGCTTGATATGATCAGCTTTGTATGAGGATTGTTACATGATCTCTATGACATATATTATATACAGATAGTTGGGGTTTTCAGCTTCAGGCTTTCCCGTTAAACAATTGTGTTAATGTATGTGAATTTTTATTGTTTCATGTGTGCATTGCAATCTTGATTTAATTTCCGCAAATGATCAATGGTGGAATAGATTTTGTATTTTGCATGAAGTTAAAATAGTGTGAGATAAGGAGAATCTTGGACATATAACACATAAGTTATATAATTTCTACATGGTATTGGAGCAGTGTTGATCATTGGAGGAGATTGCTATTATTGAAGGGGTTGAGTTTTGTGCTAGTGGAATTCGAATTTGCTGCAGTGTTTTCTTGGTGTCGAAGTTTAGCATTCATTGACTTTCAAAGGATTGCTATTGGAGTATGCCCTTGATGGGAGCTCGAATTACATAGCATGGAAGGACAAGATGGAGGCGGTGCTGGATGATAATGGGTTGAAGGAGTTCATAGATGTTGATAGTCCGAAGCCTGCTTCTAGCGATGCAGCCGCACTTGATGCATGGAAAAAGAAGGTAAAATAGTGTGAGATCAGGAGAATCTTGGACATATAACACATAAGTTATATAATTTCTACACACATATCTTAAAGTTTAATAAATTGTAATAATGTATAATTTTTCAGAGTTTTAATATAATATTATTAGATATGTTGTGACAAATTGTCCAGTGGAATATCCATGACAGTTTATGGATCACATATTATTATTAACATACCCTTAAGTTAGGGTTTTACAAAGACCCTTTTTAGGGTTCCAAAGGAATAATCAAAGATATGAGGAGGGTAGATTTATCTAATGATGAATCACCCAATCAAGAATCTTTATGATTCAAGAGTGGTAGACACAACAACGTTAGTAATGTAGAATAGATTACCCAAAAAAAATGAATATAACTTTATCATGAAGAGAGAAAAGCTTATGGTCTAAGGCTTACCTTTGTTTCTTAACAAACTTTGCAATTCGAATGCTTTGTCTCGTGAGGTCTTCTTCCATAATCCTTGAGTATTCGGCAAGCCTTTCCTAAATAGGGAAAATATGAATAGAAATGTGATCAATATTTAATACAAACAAACTCAGATAAGTAAGGGAAAATATGAAAAGGTAATACAAGGAGTAATATACTTATCTTTTGGAAAATGGTGAGGGCTCCCTCTCAATCCAAACTCAAGGGAAACCTATAACCTTATAAAAACAATTCAAAAACGTTTTTCCAAATCATGTTAAACCTAAAAATACTAGAAATAAAAATTACAGATGAAAGTAATTAAAACTTAGAGAAAAGGACTTAGTAGTGTAAGTTCCTTTTTTTTTATTCTTTGGTTTTATTCTTCTTTGGAGATCCTTCTTCAACAACATTAGCTTGATCCCTTCTCCTCTTCTTATTCTGCGGATTGTCAAGACAAACACTTTTATAGTGACCCATTTTATGACATTTGTAGCATTCTATCTTGGACATGTCAACCTTCCTTCTTGGCCCTTTAGACTTCTTGAACTTTCCTTTATTGTCATGAGCGAAGTATGCATTTGAAACTTTCTCTTCTTCATTGTTGATTACTAATAAAATTCTCATCTCTTCTTGGCTGCAAGAATTCCATAACTCCTCGAATGAAGGAGTTTCTCTCCAGCTATTGATTCCCGAAGCAAAATCACTCCAAGTGGGTGGAAATCCCAATAATGCAGCAATCACTGGTTCTTTTTTTGGTACAATCCCATCTATGGCTTGAAGGTCATTTCTAATTCTAGCTATCCTTACAAAGAAGGAAGCCACGGTGTCAACCTTTGGCATTTTTTTGGTCCTTAGTTCATTCTTAAGACTTTCTACTTGACCAATGTTCTTGATAGTGAACAATTTTGATAAGGCTTCAGACATTTCTTGAGCAGAGTCTATGTTGGAAATGTATGGGACAAGATTGCCCTTTATACCTTCTACCATTAGTGTCATAGTCAATATTTCTGACTCTTTAAACTTCACTTTATCTGCATCACTAGATACTTTAGTAGGTTTTTTCACTTTTCCTCTCACTAAATACAGGGATTTGTTCTTTTCAAGAATGAGATCAATTATTTTCTTCCATGACTTGTAATTTGATGCTCCTTCTAATGTGTTCTCTCCTTTTATTGCATTAGACATTTTTCTTGAAGGCGGTAAATTTATTTCCTTATAATATCTCCTTATATGATCCCTTGCTCAACTTTTTGAGGTTTCTTAGACTCCTTTCAGTAGATCCTCAAATCGCCCTTTTCCTTCTTAACTTGGCTCTGAAACCATGTTAGAAAATCAGAAAGGCAGAAATATTTTCTTATAACTTATAATTACTTGTGAGGTTCTTGTGATTTTACTAACTTTGTATGTTATTCTTTTATCTTAGTTCATCAAGCAACTACCAAAACAATAGCACGAAGATCAAGGACATTGGATGTAGGCGGAAAGCCAGGGAAAAACCCCAATCTAGGGGAAAACCCAGTCAACAACTCTTCCTTCAATAGTTTTCCTGAGATAATCCAAGACTCTCGACTTAGACATAGACTTCCTCCACACCAAGTCAGCGCTTCCTTCCAGCAGCTTCAATCTAGACCTTCGATCTTGCAACAACAAAACTTCGATGTAGCAGCAACAACTTTGACCTAGCAGCAACAATTGGCAGCAACAACTTCGACCTAACAGCGACAACTTCGACTTGGAAGTAACTACTTTGATGCAATAATATAAACTTCGATCTTAGAAAGTCCACATGTATGAGAGACAGATGGCCCAAAACTTCGATCTAGATCTTCCTTGTTGATTTTCTCCTTCGTTTCCAACTTCACACTTTTTAGTTGCTTCTTGTTATATATCGAAGTTGTGTGAGAGTGTCTCCTCCAAATGAATCGAACTTCTTCAATATATAGGCTTCTGGTGAGGTCGACTACCATTCTTGAGGCCGACTTGATCTCCTTGAGGCCAACTTGCTGTGGAGGTGACAAATGACCTATTTTACTCAAAAATAAATCTTTTTACATTATTCAAAAGCCAAAGAAGGGTCTTATTAAATGTATAATGACTCTAATGACTCAGTAGTAATCCTAGAAGTCCTAAATGGGAACTTTCACCTAAAACATGATGACCCAAGCATGAAACCCATGCTTTAATAAGTCATAAAATAATAATAAAATTTTCTTTTCATTTATTTTCATAAGTACATTTCATTATGACTAAAATACAATTATGAAGACCAAATCTAGTTACATTCGTCAACAAATAGTTGGGCACCAAATCCAGGAGGTGGAGTATGAGACTCCAGTGTGCCAGATGGGTAGGGTCTAGTGCAATTGCAACAAGGAGATCGATCAGATCAATTCCAGTTTGTTGCAGCGGGACCATCGACTATGCTACAGGAGCCCACAGTATCATAGTAGCAGATTCAGTGTCACCAGGAGTTGTCAATCATTTAGATTGCAGTTACAGATATAATTAGAATCAGTGCACGTGAGACAGTTGCAGAGATAGATGTAGTGACATAAGTACAAATTGCCCAGTTGTAGCATGCAGGTGCAATTCCAGCCAGCAGATTCCTAGCGCAGAACTTCGCAGTCCAGTTTATAGTGCAAGAGGACATTGCGAGTTTCCAGGTGGGAGCAAAGAGATTTCCCATAGGGAAATTGAGACTCAGAGGGAGTGTAGCTTCAAAGGAATTAGCCCTATGGAAGCTAGCACTTCAAGATTTGGGGAGATCGGACTTATTATTGCAGTAGTTGCAGCAGCAGTGCGGAAGCATTAGCAGAGAAGTAGCAGCAACAGTATGAGTAGAACATATTTTTTTATGTTTGCAGCCATACTTATAGTCCCAGAGAGTTGCAAGCAAGGGCAGGGTCCTTGATTCCACCTCATGGATCATTACCTAGCTATCGGATCTCATTGTATTCAATAGTAGGATGGATCAATGGCAGTTAATGCAATCAGTACCAAAGTGACAATTGCAGACTACTAACAGTCAAATGTTGAGAAGCGCAGAGTAGGTGGCTCAGTGTAGAGTTGACAATAGCGCATATTCTTCAGAGACAATGCAGATGCTAGTAGCAGTCAGGACTCAGGATACAGATGCATGACACTGAACACAGTTGATTCAATATTTTGGATGCTTCTCAGTTGGAGTAGTTGCAGTTGCAGCAACAACAGATGAGAGGGAGTTGTGGAGCAAATGCAGATTTGGTAGCAGTACAATAGTGTCAGTAGCAGCATTGATGCAGCATCAGAGTTCCGCAATGGTTGGTGGGCATGAGCAGCCAGACATCAACAGTGTGACAGATGTTGGTACAGAGACAAGGTTTTGTGGCAGGTTGCGTAGCACTAGAACACATTCCTCGCTAAGAGAGATGTTAGTTTTTGTAGCATCGAATGTGTTCTAGTCACGAAACTTGGAGAGGCTAGAATACATGAGATGTCCATAACTCATAAATCGTTTATGGAAACTCCACCTAGATATGACTTAAATAGATTATTAACCTATTTTCTAATGTTTCCTAACTCTAAACTTAGAAAAATTGGTTAATTAATCAAAATTAATTAAGTCAATGTGAGAATAGTCTATACACTCACACAGATAGACTTCAAGATGATTCTAGCCCTTGATTAAGTTTTAATCTTGGTCATTGGTGCTGTAACAGAGGATATAAGAAGAAGTCGATGGGCACTTCGAGAATACATCAAAGACACTTGAGCAGTAATTTCTTGTGCATATCGAACTAGCAACAATAGAGTTCGAGCCAAAGAGGGACGCAACGTTAGTGAGGGGCAAGGACAGTGATTCGAAAGAAGATTTCCAAATCTAGAGAGGCAGTAGCAAGAGGCTGAGTTATTCCCAGTGTAGGCAGCTCGAGTGCGGGCAGCATGAGTGCAGGTAGAACTCTGAGTACAGGCAACAATGCGAGTACAAGCAAAAGCCGAGTACCGGCAACAATGCGAGTACAGGTAGAAGCGTGAGTACAAGAAGTCGCGCGAGTGCAAGTAGCACCAATGCCAGGGTTGCTTGTGGAGGAAGGGAAACTCCCTTAGATAATTTCAACCAAATTTTCTTATTGTGGATTGCCAGTTTTAGGCATCCAGATTGTACTCAGAATATCACTGCTACATAATAATAAAACCCTCATATGTTGCACCCGATTTTCCAAGTTGGGTTTTTCGAGGACGTGTCCAAAAAAAATTGTCATTTTGTGTGTACTAGCATTTCTCAATTTCCAGCATTATTATTTTCTGCAGCATTTTTGTGAAGATTGCAGTGTGTTTATTTCGTTGTTTCCATAGCAATAAATTGCTAATTTAATTAACAATTAGAAGAAATCATACCAATTGTTGCAATAGGATTTCAAATTTGAATTTTTCATAATGGGGACCAACAACATTGAATTCAATCCTTATGAAAGTACCATTAAAAGCATGCAAAATATTTGATTTATTTCAAAAGCCATGAGGCATTAATTTTGCATTGATTCAAAAGATTTGCAAATGGATTTCAACAATAAATTTCAACATCCAAATTTGGAGGACAAACCTACTTTCTGTCAAAAAGGTTAAAAGAATTGGCTTTTTAATCCTAAGACTTCTTTGATGAACTATCAGGAAACTTCAAAAGATATTGAAGCAATATGTGGAAACACCCTAATGCAGCAACAAGCGATCTCACAAGATGCTTGAAGTGACACTTTCAAAAGCATCTCAATCACCCATCATCATGATCCAAGAGAAATGACATTCAAACATTGGGCTTCTCCTAATGAACTATCGGAGGCTTTGAAAAATTGGAATGAAACTTCTTCTAAATCCTCTCAATGAATCACTAGAGCGAAACAAAAGATCAATGAGGAACCGTTGGAGCAAAACAAAAGATCATTGAAAGATTTAGACCATCTAGATGAATTGTAGGGTGGCTTTCAAAGAAGACATCTTTAATTAAGCCTTGAAAAACCATCGAAATGTTTAAAAGAAGCACTCAAAATCTTGACCTCTCCCAATGAACCATTGGGAGGATTTAAAATATGATAAGAGCTTACTAATCATCTTGATGTACCATAGGGGGACTTTGAAAAATGTTCAAATGACATCTAGTGAAAAAGCCCAATGAACCAAGGCAATGTAAAATATGTTATGTTTGAAATATTTGAGACATATTAATGAATAATCAAGAGAGTTCAGAAGATGTTAAAGTAACACCTTTCAAATGAGCTTGATGAATTATCAAAATAAATTACATGATGGTTAAAACAAATTTTGAATCACCCCAATTGTTCATTGAGGGTAAATGAAAAAGATAAAAAGACATCTTTTGAATGAAAGTAGTAAACCATCCAGAGCTATCAAAAGATGTACAATACTTGATCGTTTCGGAAGGCCCAATGAACCATTGGGATAGTTTTTGAAAAGAAATCAAAAGATATGAAAAATTCTAAACCAAAATCAATGGAGGATTTTGAAAGTTAAGGACATTAACATATGGATGGAGTATATGGAGTATTTAATAAATGGTGATCTATGAACTCAAGAATTTCAAATGTAAGAGCCAAAATGATATAAAACCGTGTGTTTCTTGCTACCTGAAACAAAATATTGAGAAGAAATTAGATGGAATTATGATCACAGAAACAAATAAACAAAACCAAAATTTGAAAATAACAAGAGTAAGCAAACCTTTTATTGCTATTTAAAACTGAGTAATGCTCACTCGCCTTGTGAATGGGGTAACTTCCAACTCATCAGAACTCCAAATACAATAATATTCATGTGGCAAATGATTCATAGTTTATGCTACTATATATAGTTTTTAATTGACCAAAACGCTAAACACTTATTGGACCTCTATTTACAGACGGATCTTCAACTAGTGACTAGTAGACCCCCCTTTCCGAAGCGAATTACATTTATTAATATCACACTCGTGGAAATAGATTTACAATCCAACAACTATCGTAAGATACACCGGGGATTAATGAAGAGAACATTGGGATACCTCTGCCAGATACTTTGAGATCCCTGTACACCGCCTGAAATAATTGTTTTCAATTAATTCTATTCAATCTATATGTTTAGCCCCATATAGGTTACTTTTTTCATTTTGATGAAGACTGTGTTCAACGCTAGAATTTTTTTGGGGTTTTTTGATAAAGGAACACTATATGTACAGTTTGTTTGACGCTCATAGACTTCTTTTTCCAGATAGTAATATTATAAGGTATCATATGTCTTTTCACTGGAAATGAACACCATAGAGCTATATAGCATTTTTTGAATCTAACACCTTTTAATACTAAAAGAGACATCATTTTTTCCAATGTAAGAAAGAAACACAAATATTCCTATTTCTAGTAATTCAAAACTTCTGGTAATTCAAGATATTGTCTCAAGTTCATTTTTAATTTCCCCAACAAACCATTGCATTAAATTATGTGAACAGTTATCCTTATTTGAAACAATTTAAACAAATTAATAATTTGCCTGGAAGTGTACAACTTTTTTGCAATCTAATGTAAAACTTCATCTCCATAAATTTCATATATATTGGCTTTCATCGCTCCTTTATAGAAATCCTTTCCAACTAATTGGAATGCTTCTCATCCAATATAATACCATACACTTTTTAAGGTTTGCAATTTTTGGCCAAATGCATGTGGTGTAATCAGAAAGTGATTGAAAGTGATCATCCCATGTTCTGAAATCTATCCTCATACCATGTAAAGTTGTTGAATATTGGCAATAAAAATCTGGGTTACCTATCGTTATGATCTTGTCCTAAACTTGTTAATCGGTGATAATCAAAAACTAGGCAACTGTTGTTAGAATCCGCAAACTGCATATTAGCTCACTACACAAAGCTATGCCAAAACTAGGTTCACTATCATTATGATCTTGTACCAAACTTGTTGATCAGTGATAGTAAAAAACTAGGGGACTGTGGTTAGAATTGGGTGCCTACCTATTAGCTCACTGATTAATTTACCATAACATGTTTATCTACGAGTGCTGTACCTTATAATCTACAAATGTTCATCAAAAATTTCACTTTCCCCGACTTGTCCACCATGACCCTGAGAGTGCATTCAGAAACATTATTATGCTTTAGAGTCCACACTCGAGCTGCGTTATTTTCTCTCAAAACTATCCATTCATGTGCACATGAAATGGGTTTTCAAGCATGTAGTTTTATCATTAGGTCTTTTGAAAATAAAATTACTTAGACAAAAGGTCCACACACAAATGTTATTAGTGCCAATTGGAGTGTGTATAACACTTTCATTTCAAATTATTAGGATTTTTTGGGAAACTGCTTCAGAAAAATCACCCCAAGATTAAGGACTACCCTATATAACACAGACTTCCTCCAACTTAGGTTCCAGGTCTGGGGGGTGTATTTATTCTACCAAAATCATCCAGTACTTGCACTTGGCCTCCCCCCATTTTATATCCCATTTGAGTGGGGCAGACCACAATGAACATGGAACCCTGGTTGACAGCTGAATACTCCACTGACTTCAACATCAAAACTAGGGACCCATTGGCAATTTCATTAGGGATTAGCTTCTTGTTACCATAAATTTGGAATTTACACTAGTCCTTCACCTTGATGTTGACTGTTCCAATAAACAAGATTTCATCCACATTAAGTGTAATGCATTGAAATTCTTCAGTATAGATAAGATTAGAATGAGCACCACTGCATTTCATTAGCTTCCCAAATAAAATTGCCACCACTGTTGGCGAGTAAAGAAGGCACCGACCTTTGACTTCTCAAAAGCATAATGAGAAAGGAAATGGAAAATGTATTAAAAGCAGTCACCTGGACATCAGCTCCAGTCAATAATAACAAGAATATGACTGAATATCAGCCATCCTGTTAAAAATAAGAAGAGACTTGCAGATTTTCAGACTTTTATAATGTATGTAGGCAAATCACATGTTGCCACAAATTGTTATCAGGCTCTTTTCAGCTTATTTGGTGGATGACTGTGGAATAAGTATAGAAATATCTGCATAGTTTCATTTACAACTCAACTATGCAACATCTGAATACTTCACTGACTTCAACATCAAAACTAAGGGACCCAATGGCAATTTCATTAGGGATTAGCTTCTTGTTACCATAAATTCGGAATTTACACTAGTCCTTCACCTTGATGTTGACTGTTCCAATAAACAAGATTTCATCCACATTAAGTGTAATGCATTGAAATACTTCAGTATAGATAAGATTAGAATGAGCACCACTGCATTTCATTAGCTTCTCAAATAAAATTGAGACCACTGTTGGCGAGTAAAGAAGGCACCGACCTTTGACTTCTCAAAAGCATAATGAGAAAGGAAATGGAAAATGTATTAAAAGCAGTCACCTGGACATCAGTTCCAGTCAATAATAAGAAGAATATGACTGAACATCAGCCATCCTGTTAAAAATAAGAAGAGACTTGCAGATTTTCAGACTTTTATAATGTATGGAGGCAAATCACATGTTGCCACAAATCGCTATCAGGCTCTTTTCAGCTTATTTGGTGGATGACTGTGGAATAAGTATAGAAATATCTGCATAGTTTCATTTACAACTCAACTATGCAATAATTCTTCCACTTGTTGAACTAGTTATCATAATCTCCCACTCTGAAAAGAATAAGAACAATTGGTTGAAATAAAGACGAGGGCTTGAGAACAAACAATATTATATTATTACGTTATGGCCTTTTAAAAGCATGACATGAAGATTCCATGTTGATTATGTGTAACATAAAAGCATTAGGGAAAAGAATCTTGGCAACGAAGTGGAATCTCCTCAGTGATACATCCATTCTCTGAAGAATGCTTTGAGTTGCGGGAAGAGAAAGATGGTGACAGACCTGCAAATATATCTTCAAGTTACACTATTGCAAATGTCAGGATGAACTAAATATATGAAATGAAACTAAGTACCATAATGCTTCAAAAGGTAACGATGTAAATAGAGGAAGGAAAAGAAAAATACTTATTCCACTAGATGAACTGTCCCCAAGATCTTTGGTCTTATGCAGCAAAAATGTGCCAGAAAGGATTGTAACAAAACCACACATCTCAGTGACGATTTGAGATGGATTTTGCCTGTCCCAATCCTGAAACAAGAAGCAAAATTCTAATCATTTGTTGTGCTTTAGCAATTAATAAACATGTAGATTTTAAAAGTTATGAAAGCCTGCTCTAAATACCCTTTCATAAATCATATAGATAAAAATCAATGCAAGTTGAAATTGATACTCGGAGCAGAAGAAGACCAGATACATCATTACAAACAATGTGTCATGTTAGCAGCAATGATCTTCTTTCTGCTGCCAGTCACCCCAATTTCAAAAGGAAATTTGTTTTATACCTGTCATGGGCAACTACACTTCTTTGCAATTCCAAACACCAATTTAAGACTTCTGCTACCGTAACTCTTACATCTTCAACTAGTCCATCCACTAGACATTCTATATTTAATTAATATATCTAAATAAAAAGGAGGGGAAGCTTGATTGAGTTGGGAACCCAGGTCCTTCGATCCATCATAATAGAGTTATCTGAACTTAAGGAATGAGTATGTAACAAAAGCATCTCCATACAATCTCCCTTGGGGATCGAGGTTTATAGGCATTCCATAAAGCTTTCCAAAAGCTTTCTGATGTACATGTTCTAATTGCAGAAATCTGTAAAGAGGCTTCATCTCATCCCAAGGTTTGTCCATGTCATGCACATACTTTTGATGTCATCAAAGAAAATATCCAGTCCTAGGTGCCTACTTATATAAAACTAAGAGTTTGACATGAGAATCGAGACCCTTGATGAAATTTAGAGCCCGTTTGCATTGACATCTTTATCGGACAAGATTGAAAATTGAAATGTAAGAAATGCATGCATGCCTGAAGGTGGATTCAATTCCAAAAGTACACGTTGGTTTCACTGCTCTACTCTCTATATGAATAGTTTTAATGCTAAGATTTTCCCCGAAGGTTCATGAATGAGCCCTTTTATACATAAGAGATGATATTACTGTCTGGCATGGTTGAAATGTATAAAAGACCATGAAATGATCTGCAAGGTTAAGATCTTGTCCTCACAAGATGAATTTAATGGCACTCTGAATTTTATGGTGCCAATCAAGGGAGCTAATGGATAGAGTAAGCATTATACATCTTTAATAGGCTGAAGGATAACCGAAAATCATAGAAGAGAATAAATATTTTGGTGAAATTTTCAGGCTGACTTGGGAATAGTAGAAGTGTGATGCAGGCCCACGAGACATAAAGCCACAAAAAGTTTTACATAAGGGAGCCTACAGTGCAAAAATATACTGCTAGTTTTATTTTTCAGTCAGTTTGGCATTGACTTGTTAGCTATGTCTATACTGCATCCCAGGTTGACCGAATTCCAATTCATCATCAGCTTGTTGGAGTATTTTGCCTTAACTCATGATTCAATGGGTTATGTGAACAGCATTTCACCGTCATTATCGCACTCCAAACATTCATGTCCGCTGGGAGCTATCTTGGTTTCATTCCCATCATCATTCTGCAAAGTGTTTTGAGTTTCAATTTCCTGTATTCCTCTATCATCCTCAATCATGGTTTGAAGTTTGATCCATGCTTCTTGTGACCATTTGGCTATATCCCAAGTTCCAACCTCCATGATGATATTGCATTTCCTTGGCCTTAAATCCAGAAAAGAGACAATGGTTACACAAATAAAATTTATTAAACCAGATAGATGTTAACAAAACTTCTCCAGTGAACATGCCTCACTCAAAGGGGCTCGGAAAAATAATAAGACTTCTCTAGTATTTGCAGGCAAGTCTTGCCAAAATTTTTGATGTTACTCTGGCTTGACATGGAGTAAGATATTCCAAGCCATCATGGAGTAAAATACAGAAAGAAGAAGTATCACTTTTTAAGAGAGATTTTGCAACTGAGTTAGAGAAAAAGTTTTCAAAAAGGATCTAAATCCCCAAATTTAGAAATATATATAGCACGATCCTAAAAATAAAAGGTAAGAAGTTATTGGAAACTTTTCAAATATAAAGTGGCCTCGTAACACGATGAAATTGTGAATGGATTTCAACACCAGCACTCTGCAAAAGCCTCCACTACATTTGCAGAATGCATATGATGATTTGGCTATTAGAAATTAGAATTGAGACACTAAGACCCTTGCACCAAGTAAGGCTCATCCCACAACTCAACAATAAATAAGCAAAATTGTGTAATGAAAGTGGAAAGGAAGATTACGCTAAATTGTAGCACAAAAAACCTTACTCAGTTTTAGTCCAAACTCTCACAAGTTACCGGTTGAAATATCCTATAGGAGGATAGATAACTGACCATGCAGGGATCCCACAGCTCTATGAGATTGATCACCTCCTTTCTCCATTCTATCTCAACCAACTGAAAAATACATAAACTTATCATTAGAACCTGTAGCATGTTGGACCACCATTAGTTGGTCACTTGGCTATGGAACCTACCCCTGAAGTCTTCCCCACTCCAATACCACCATCTACACTTGCACCTATGGGTTGATGGGTTGACCTGAGACCTGCCACTTCCCATTGGGGGTTGGAAACACATAATAGGGCTATCCACCCAGCCATCCCAAACATAGAGACAGAACACCTATACGGGACTTGGTCTAATTAGATATTTGATGGTGATCTTTTTGTGAAGCATTGGTTGAAACCCTAACTTTAAGTATGGTCAACTATGATGCATCTATAGTCTTTATTACCTAATGACTGATTGATTTACATTTGATCTTGAGGAAGTTTTGTCAGGTGGTCCAGACTGCACATCACAGTAGTAGAGGCTTCTAGAGGTGATTGCCCCACCTCCTAAGTGAAGCAGTTGAGGTCGTAACATCCAATGCAGATAGAGAGATTGACTTTGATGATGCAGTGTTGCCCACCCAAATCAGAGCATTTGTTGCTTCCACATGATGCTTGGAATCCAGAGGAACCCCAAAAGCTGAAACATTGAACCAACGATACTTAGCATTGGAGATATTGATGACGTACCCAACGAACCTAGGATGCCCCTAGGTTGGACTTGACATTATTTGATGGGTATCACTTGATCCAGAGCCTAGAAGATGATGGTCATCCTTGATATGACAAGGGAGAGCTTGCACATCACCTTGGAACCCCAACGCTGGAGAGATTTGATGCCACGTCACGCGCTTTCCTCTTGTGAGGTTGACGTAGGACACTCTTGGGCATGACATTGTAATGCCCTCTTCGAATTGATTTCCCAAGGAAGGATGTAGTAGCCTATTTAACCATGTAGGCAATAGCCATTTAAAAAGGGGAAATTATTACATATTGTTACTTGCGTAACAATAGACAATAAAAATTAAATTTGTGGCAAATGGAGGGAAACATGCTGTCACACAAAATTGAATTTAGGAGGGAAAAACCCAAAGAGAATCTATAAAAGGAAGGGAGAAGAGTCATTATGATCATTATGGATGGTTATTCTTTCTGATTTGGGTTGAGGCACTTGGAGGGTTTTAAGACCCCTTTTCTCTGATTGGTATCAGTGGTGAGAGATTCCACCCTAGCCAATCCCTCCACCTTTTCTTGCTAGATGACCAAATTTTGGTTGAGTTATAAATGATAAGCTAAGTCACCTGACATGGGGACATGGGACACGAAGGACACAAGGATTTGAGTGTCAGACACAGACACGATGACCCCCCGAAACAGGACACGTCCGAACACGTTATATATTATTTTAATATATATATATATATATATATATATATATATTAAAAATTAGATATTTCTTACACAAATTCATACAAATTCATTGATTCAAACATAAATCTTCATCTAGATGTAAGTTTTACAAAGATACAAAGTAACATTATGCATACAAATACAATTGTGCATTTCTTGGCATGACATCTCACTTAAGTTTTAACATTTACATGAACACACTTGGCATATTTTATTTCAGTTCATTTGCAGTTATCACCAGGGTTCTATGACACTGCATACTGATCTAAATCTGACTTGCTACATAGTTTCTAGGCAGCGTTTGGGCATATAACTCATCCCAACATATCCTTAATTGGATCGTTGGATACAGTAGTGGAACACTTTGATTTATGATGCTTCTCTGAGGGTTCTCATCACTTGTTTTGTTACATAATTTATGTTATCTTCATGACTTCACATCACACATATTCTAATGCTCTATATGGTTAAACATTGAAGTCGCAATGTTGAAGGATAGAGGCTGTGATGTGGTTTACAGTGAAGGGAAATCTTTCCTTCGACACAAAGCCACAGGACAAGCCAAGAAGATTGGGATTCGTGTGAAGAATCTCTATAAACTTGATGTAGATGGCTATGCAGCATTGACAGGTACGGTAGACAAAGTGGTGAGTCGGGATGAGGGTGAGTTATGGCACAGGAAATTGGGCCATCTACGCCACGGAGCCTTGAAGGTCATGCAGCAGATTTCTATGGGTCTTCCCAAGGGTACTCTTGCGCAAATAGACACATGCAAGGGATGTAACATGGGGAAGTATGCAAAGGCCACTTTTCACGAGAAGGAGAATCGAGCTTCGAAAATCCTTGAGAGAGTTCACTCAGACGTGTGTAGACCATTCTCTATAGCTTCGACAACAAAGCACAGGTATTATGTGATTTTTATTGATGATTTTTCTATAAAGTGTTGGATCTTCTTCATGTAGAAGAAAGATCAAACATTCTCAAAATTTTGTGAGTTCAAAGCACTGGTGGACAAAGACACGGGGAAGCATGTGAAGGCCCTTAAGAGCGACAATGGTGTTGAGTACATCTCCAATGAATTCAAGAACTTTTGTAGCAAAGAAGGAATTCGGAGAGAGTTGATTGCGCCTCATAACCCACAACAGAATGGGGCCACAGAAAGAATGAATAGAACAATTGTGGGTGCAGCACGAGCGATGTTGCATGATCAGGGCCTATCATTGCATCTGTGGGCGGAGACATGCAACACAGCGGTATTTGTGCAAAACCGTAGTCCTCATCGGATACTTAGCATGAGTACACCAGAGGAGGATTTTTCTGGTAAGAAACCTGATGTTTCATATTTTAAAAATTTTGGCTTATCTATTTATTGTCATGTGACCAAAGATTCCAGGAAGAAGCTCGAACCAACATCTGAGATTGGGATATTTGTGGGGTACATTGACACTCCCCACAACTATCGGGTGTATTTTCCAAACAGCAGAATGACTATTGTGAGACGGAATATAAAATTTGATGAGGAGAAAGCCATGTGATTGTCCCTTGAGAGGGAGCTGGATTTGCATGCAGATGAGGAACTCTTGGTTCCAAAGGATGAACCTCAAGATGTGGAGCAGCCACAAGATGAGGATCATGGAGTGGCAGAAACCACTCATGCAGAGACCTCCAAGAGGGGGAAATTTCGAGTCAAATGGGCAGAGGGAGTACATGCAGCTATACCTCCAGGTGTGAGGTGGGGCGATGTGCAAGATTAATCCCAAGAAGAAATTTGGGCAGGGTTCATTGAGATGGTGTGTCTCATGGATCGAACCTGGCTACGAAGAGCCCACAGTACAGTAGTAGCAGGAAGGATCGGTTAGATTGATGCAGTCAGATGTCAGGAAGACAGAAATCAGAGTGACAGGTGTCGGATACTGGAGCGCAGATCAACGTTGGCCAATGGTTTGAACATCGCGATAAAATCGTGATTTTTTCAAGAAAAAGATTAAATCAGCGATGTTTTGCACGATTTTTTGAAAAAATCGCCAATCGTGAAAAAATCGCGATTTTTTCGAAAAAAATCGAGATCCGTACGATAAAAATCATGGGCTTCCAAAACAGCGACTTTTATATGCGATTTTCATGTTTTTGTTTCTCATTTTTGCATTGACAAGTTTGCTAAGGAGAGCTAAGGAGTGAAGGAGGAGAGCTAAGGAGGAAGATAAGTGATCTACAAGGGCAAGAGTGGACAAAAGTGAAGGATTTTAACAAGCCAAGCGAACAAAAATCGAATTTGGACCAAGTGTCTGCGGCAAAACGTTTTTTCCAGGTATGGGCATCAAATTTGACCCATTTTTTTTGTTTTTTTCTTGTTCTTCCATGGGTTTCTATCACCCATGTATTTTTCATCATTTGTGATTGCATTTGGTTGTGTTTTTCTTTTTTTCTTTTTTTTCTTTATTTTTTGAAAGGAGAGGGTTTATTTTGGTCAAAAATGCAAAAAATTGTTTGTTAAATTTTTTTTTTATATTTCTTTTTGTGCTCTTAGTTTCTTTCCATTATTTTTGCTTGTGTTTCAGCATGTATTTTTTCCCATTATTTTTGCATTGAGTTGAGGATTTTTTTTGTGAAAAAAATCAAAATGTTGTATGTAAAATTGTAATTTTTTTTATTTTATTTTTTAACTTGCAATTTTTCTTGTGCCCTAGGTTCAAATTTCAACGTTCAAAGTTCAAAGTTCATCTTACAGTAAAACTCAAGAGTCAAGAGTTCAACAAATTTGCAAACATGCCAAGGAAATTGGATCCTTTATGGGAATTTGGTGAACCTGATCAAGGGTTTGACCGATCAAACTTGACTTGCAAGTTATGTGGTCACCACATGACAGGGGGGTATACAGGTTGAAATACCACCTGGCACAAATTCCTGGACATGAAGTAGGCCCTTGCACAAATACCAGTCCAGAAATAATCAGAAGAGCCATCAACTCATTGGAAGAAATACAAACAACTAAACTCAGCAAGGCAGCTCTGAAGAGTCAAATATCAGGGTTTAGAGTTGACCGTGAGAGTGGTAATGGTTCTTCAAGATCAGCATCTTCTACAGGCAACCCCGTAGCTGCCTCCTCATTTTTTGTTCCTAGAACCACTCCCGGGGCACAACCATCTATCTCCTCCCTTATTAAAAAAAAAAGGAGAAGGAAGAAGCTGACAGGTTGTTGGGCAAACTATTTCTTTGGCATGATATTCCTTTCATTGTTTCCAGGAACAATCCATTTTATCAGGCTACGATTGATGCTATCGCTGTTGTTGGCCCAGGATACAAAGCCCCTTCATATGATGACTTTAGAGGGCGCATTCTGCAAAATGAGAAAGTTGACTGCACCAAGAGATTGGAAGAGTTGAGGGCATCATGGGAAGTCACAGGGTGCACTGTGATGTTAGATGGTTGGACTAATCAAAGGGGTAGGACCCTTATTAACTTCTTGGTCAGTTGTCCCAAGGGGACAATGTTTATAAAATCTGTTGATGCATCTGCACATGTCAAATATGCAAGATTATTATGTGATTTATTGGATGTGTTCATTCTGGAGGTGGGCCCCCAAAATGTTGTCCAAATCATAACGGACAATGTTGCAAACTATGTTTCTGCTGACAAGATGCTTATGGAGAGGCATCCGAGCATATTTTGGACACCTTGTGCTGCACATTGCCTTGATTTGATGTTGTTGGACATCGAAAAGATTGATTTTGTCAAAGATATTGTAGAATCATCAAAGAGCATTACAAAATTTATATATAATCATGCATCTGTGCTTCATTTGATGAGAACATTCACCAACAAGAAGGAGTTGGTGCGGCCTGCTATTACACGATTTGCCACTAGTTTCATATCTCTTCAATCCCTCTTGAATTCTAAGTGGGATTTGAAGAGAATGTTTCTTTCAGAGGAGTGGTGTGCTTTGACTATCAACCGCAAACCAGAGGGAGAGGCCATCTACAGGTTGGTGTCATATTAGGAAAGTTTCTGGGCAGGAGTGCAAGATGTGTGCAGCGTTACTGAACCTTTGGTAAAGGTTCTTAGATTGGTGGATGGAGAGAAGCCAGCCATGGGCTACTTGTATGAGGCCATGGATAGGGCCAAAGAAGCTGTTCGCAGCTACTATGATGATAAGGGTGATGAGGGGTTTCAGAAACAACTTCTTTTATGGGAAGTGATTGATGACCGATGGAACAACACACTCCATCGTCCCATTCATGCTGCAGGGATCTTCCTAAACCCCGGATTTGCTTACTCATGTAGTTTCCTATTTGATGCTGAGGTCATAGATGGTTTTTTCATTTGTGTTCAGAAGATGGTGCCAAATCCATCAGAACGTGCAGAGATATCCGAAGAAATGGAGGTATACAGAATGGCAGGTGGCACCTTGAGCTTCGACATAGCTGTCCAGGATAGGACTACTAAAATGCCAGGTAAGATTTTCATTATTTTAAAAATTTTCTTATGTTTGTAACTTTATAAGTTTATCTTATTTGTTGTAACTTGTAACTTGTAGATGCATGGTGGAGGAGCTACGGTGGCAGATTACCAAAACTCCAAAAACTTGCCATTAGAATACTCAGCCAAACATGTAGCGCTTCAGGATGCGAGCGCAACTGGAGTGTATTTGAAAAAATACACACCAAAAGGCGCAACAAGTAAAAAACTTAAAATATTCCAACTGATTTTTTGAATTCATTGAATATTTAATTTATTAATTTATGACCCTTGTACAGGTTGGAGGCCTAGTGGCTCAATGACATGGTTTACGTCTACTACAATCTTAGATTGTGGGTGAGAAAACTTGAGAGGACCCCTGATATGGAGGCCATCTCTTTAGATGCGATTGACACCACTGCTGAATGGAGGGTTGAGGCTGAGAGGCCTGTCATGGAGTCAGCCCCTGATTGGATAGACCAGGAGGTAGTGGAGGGGGAGGAGGACGAGGAGGAGCAGCAGCAGCAGCAGCAGCGGGAGGAGCAGGAGGAGGAGGTGACACCACCTACCACTGCTACCGGTAGAGGACGTGGTCTGCCTCCTTTAGCTCCTACTGCTTCATGTTCTCATTCTGGTGCTTTAGTTTCTACTTCTAGAGCACAACAGAGTCCATTGCCAATCCCGCCAGCTGCTGTATTTTCTCGCAAAAGGGGCAGAGGAAATCAGTAGTATAGGACCATAGGTTATATGGTGCATTGACATTCCTTTGTATATGACATTATGACTCATGATATGAGATACATTATTATAATTTTTTTTTTGATATTTTGAGGCTGAGTTGACTCTTGAGACTCAGGACTTAGTATTCTGGACATGATTCAGTTTTATGTGTGATGTAGCATTAGACATGATATTACACATCTTATATATTAGTTTTTTTTTTCATATTTATGTGTCAATGCATTTATTTTATGTTGTGGACGCTTTAAATATTATAAAAATTGAAAAAAAATGAATATTTTTGTATGTGCCGATTTTTTCCCGATTTTTACCGATTTTCTCCCGATTTTTACGATTTTTTCCGATTTTTTCCCCTCGTCGATTTAATCCCAATCGTGATTTTCAAAACATTGGCGTTGACAGCAGTGCAGAGTGCATGGATGCAAATGTCAGCAGCGCAGAGAGTCCAGTAGACATGTGCAGTAGCTAGCAGCAGTCAGAAGACTCTGATGATAGATGTATTATACTGATTCAATTGTTTGGAGGCTATTCAGTTTCAGAAGTGTTGCATGCAAAAGTTGCATGTGCGAGAAACACTAGAGTAGTGTTGCATGCAAGAGTTGCATGTGCGAGAAACACTATAGAAGTGTTGCATGCAAGTGTTGCATCTGCGAACAACACTAGAGAAGTATTGCATACAAGAGTTGCATGTCACATACAAGAGGTGCATGTGCGCATGCAAGAACATTCCAAAGGTACCAGATCGGGACAAATTGATCCCTTTCTTGTTGAAAGGGAGTGTTGAAATTTGCAACAAGAAACAGTGAAATTGGCATCCAAAAACAACATGACAACACACACACTAGTGTGGGACCACAAGTCATGTAGTGATGGGTCCTAGCGATACATTAGTGTGCAATTCAATTTATTTAATAAATTGGAAATGTGTCTAATTTAATTATCCCTTAATTAAATTGGACAATAAATTGTAATCTTATCTCATAAACACTTGTAATAGTTAACTGAGTGTGATAGACTCAGTTAGCTCATGAATTTCGAGTTGAGGGTGGTTGGTGAGGCATGCAGAGTGATTTTATTATTTTTTGAGTCCAAATTGCAGTTAGTGTATTAGTTTAATGCATGAGAAATCAGTTAACTCAATTAAGTGAGTTAAAGTCAATTTAACTAGTTGTAACTGATTGTTGCACTAGTGAGAGGTCAAGTGAATTAAATCAGATTTAATTCACATGCAGTGATCTCTCAAGTAAATGATTTACTATTAATAGTTGCATGCATGTCAATTCCAGTGGAGACACAGTTGAGACAGAGGTTAAAGGGATCTTAACTATCAGTTGTATTTTTAGAAAATTGCCCAGATGCAGTTTAAACACCACTTGATTGCCCATGATACATGCACAATTGAAAAAGGCTTAAATTCCTAAGGAATAGGGATTGCATTCCTCATGAATTGTGTGAGCGAGGCAGGCTAAAGATAGAGGGGTTCATTGTATTGATACATTGATATTGTTTCATGATTCCTTGGTTCATTATACAATAGAGATAGAGGGGTTTTGAGCAGCAATCTTTCCCCGAGAAAAATATCTGTGTTGTGGATTGATTTGCTTCTTTCTTTTACTTGGTGTGATTGTGCGATTGTGTTTATTTTCCGCAATTAATTTGTAGAAGGATTCAATATGTTGCTTTAGCATATCGCATGATCGGATTGAATCCATTGGTATACATATTGTTTGTATAATTTCTACATAGTTATACACAAATTTCAAGCAAAAGCACTTACTGAATGCGAAATTCAATTCCTCATCCAAGGAGTACCCATGTTGCATACTTTCGATGGTACCTGCCACACGAAAAATGAGAAATACATGAAAACGTGATTGCAATCATGCTTTTTCATGTACTTCTCATTTTTTGTGTAGTACGGTCCATCAAAAGAATGCAACATGGATACTCCTTGGATGAGGAATTAAATTATGCATCCGACAAGTGCTTTTGCTTGAAATTTTAGTAAAACTGTAGGGAGATATGTTGAAAATAAGAGATGAAATTTTTTTTTCCTTTTTCTCTCTAAAATTTGATGATATAATATAACCTTATTTTATTATTGCCACTATTATTTTATAATATTCCTTAGGAGGCCCATTTTAGACCTCAAAATTTCTCTAATGCTTCAAAACTTGGAGGGAAAAATACAAAATCAAATTCGCCATTTAATAATATTTTTCCACATGTCTTTAATGATTACACTTCATATAATAGGAGTAGCGTCAAACCAATTTGATCACTTTAATAATAATATTTCCCCTTGTTTTAATTGAATTCTTCTTTTGACCAATATAAATTCTCCTTTGGGGCTTCTAATGGGGCAGTTGGGATCCAATGGTAAATTTGTTCCATAGCTACCCAAATTTCAACTCACGCTCTCAGCTAGGGAGGAATTTCCATTTACATCAAAAGTCTCATCTCGAATATCTCATTAAGTCTCATATTGTCTCATAGCATTTCATCTTGTCTCAAAGAAGAAGAATAACCCATAACCGACAATAGGGGAGATCAATCAAATCCTCCAAACACTACAAGTCGCTGGGTCAAGTTGCATGACCTTCATCTCAACTGCATCAACAAGATATCCATCTCAACACATCTCCTCTCAGCTTTTCTCTCCTTTGATCATCAGTTGAACAATGATGTCACTATCTAAAGAAGAAGAATCATCATAGGGGAGCTCATGCTTCCACCCTATATCCACGAACAATAGGGGTGATTAATCTGCCACCCATATCCGATCGACAATAGGTAGGATACCACTTGCCATAAATGTTAAGGCTCACACTCTATCCTATTTGTCTAACCATAGGCAAGATCAACAGGCAAGATCACAGTCTATCTTATTGTCTGTTGATCTTCCAATTTTGACCCTCAAGAGTTAGTGGTAGAACCCCTGCATCCAATCACTTGAGTAGGATACCACTTACCATAAATGGTAAGGATAACATCCTATCTCAAGTCTCCTCACCCATTGTCCAGATGGGTGGCAATCCCAACAAGCCCAGCTTGTGGGTAGGATGCATACTAGGTATACTCTGTCAAGTCCCAAACTTGATGATAGGGGGAGATACCCACTTGTCATAAGTGACAAGGATCACACACACACCTTACAGTGACAATAGGCAAGATACTACTTACCATGGAAGGAAAGGATCACAGTCTATCCTATTGTTTGGAGTTCCCTCAACCCCAAGAGCTCTCTGGCTCAATTCCTCTCCCTGGGAGCTCAAACAAGGCGGAAGAGCATAGCTCAGTGTCCTTGATTAGTTGTGACCCTTTCTTGAGAGGGTCACATCCATCAATCCAAGCTACTCTCAGCAAACCAAGAACTTCCCTTTTGACAAATCCTTGGTAAGAACGTCAATTATCTACTCATTTCTTAAAACCTTGTTGCTTTAATTCCGCAACAAATCAATGTCGGAGCCTCATTATTCCCATTGCACCATATCTCGGATATATGATATCTAATCTCAAAATTATTGGACTTGTCGTGGATCACAGGATTCCCTGGATCCCACATCCACTATTGCATCATATCACAATCATATCCAACACATGCTCAAACAACTCTCCAAAGGGATTCCTCAATCACAGTGCCTTAAAACTAGTCATACTAGCGGAAATATATTCATCCTCTGATGTATTCAAAGCACCATGCTTCTATTTTTGGCTCGTTCAAGAAATCATGACAGACCTAAAGCAACACCCAGATGTGTTAGTCATCATTAGTATATCCATCACGTTTCCAGCGGTGAGTCTTAGTCCATAAGTAATAGTTTCATTTAGATAACTCGGCATATGTTTGTCAGCAACCCAATATTCATGTCTAGGCTCTATTTGGCTCATCAAAGGACCCATAAAATTTGAATCTGAAGAGAAGTCTCCCTCAACTACTTTAGTGTAATCCATCATGCCAAGCCTCTGATAACATACTTTTCTTAACAAGGAAGTCCTCATCATCTCTTCTAATTTCAAGATGTTGATCATTTGGACTCAAGGGTTAGCTCCCTCTAAGACTGAACATGGATATTATCCAATGTTGCACGGGTACCGCTCCCTGTGGCTGGAGGGCAAGTACCCCGAGCTCCGCCGCTCCTAGGAGCTTTGGAGCTGGTCGGGAACGCTCCAAATTGAGCCGGAGCTTTCTCGGGAAACCTGGATCGGGAGCCTGTGGGAGCTCCGATCCATCGAGGAGCGGCTAGAGCTTTTCGGGAGCTTCCTTCATTAAATGTTGCCGTTTCCGGAACTAGTTTTAGGTGGAAACCTGGATCGGGAGCCTGTGGGAGCTCCGATCCACACGTACCGGAAAGCCCGGGAAAATTTTGGCGGGCTAATGTTTGGCGGCAAACATAACTGGCCACTGGCGGCAAACCCTGAATTCATCCGCTCAATTTCTATAAATATCCGCCTCCTCAACGCTCAATTCATCCATTATGCAGTGAGGCTTGCCGCTTGAGCAGTGAATGTTACTGTTGGACTCTACTATCTAGTCTCTGTGAGCAGTTGCCAGTGAGTGTTGCACCCTGCGTGCCTGTGTGCCTTCCTACCTGTCTGCAGCCTGCGTGCCTCACGTGGCGTCCAAGTGCAGCCTGCGTGCCTGCGTCCTGTGTTGCAGCTTGCGTGCCTGCGTGCCTGCGTGCCTGCGTTCCGAGTTGCAGCCTGCGTGCCTGCGTCCTGTGTTGCAGCCTGCGTGCCTCACGCGGCGTCCAAGTGCCTACAGTGTTCTTTGTTCAGGTAAACACTGAACAGTAATACTAATACATTTTAATTTTTCTATTTTCTATGCAATGAAATAAAATTTAAATGCTGCGTATTTTTATGAGCATACAATGCTCAGATTCAATGAACAGAAATGCTGTATTTTTAATTTTACTATTAACTTTTCTGAGTTCTCAGTTCTCTGTAATTTGCTTAAATAATTAAATTCCGCAACCCGTTACTTCAATCAACGAAACCCGTAAGCAATTGTCGCTGATTTCTTCCAGCCCGCCTGTTTGCGTAGGATTGACCATGTTTATATATAAATTTGCTGGATTAATTACTAATTTAATACCTAATGGAAGGCTATTGTATACATTTATTTACGTGTATGCATGCATATTAGAACGACTTTAGTCTTTGACTTTAAGCCTTAAGGGCCAAGGCCATCGATGCATATGGATCTCATGTAGATATGATATATGATATATCTGAATCTCTGATAAATAGATATTAGATAGATTAAGATATGAATGTTTATCTGAATCAACGAATGTGATATATCATTATATGGCAAGGAAAGAGTAGGAAGGACGCATGCCATTTTAATATTTTATAATAATATATATCTTTTTTTCCCCAATGTTGAGGTTTTAAAATTTAATGCAAGATAGCTATTAAGAGTGCTAAATAGTTAGCAGAAGCGGGCAAAGATAGGTTTTTGTTTTCGATCATTTATTAATTTAATAATTTATCTGTCTGTTGTTTAAAACTCAGAAAAAACCCCGGGGTGATTGGAATTCTTTATCAGTTTTTAAAATTTTTACAGGCATGCGCACTAAAAATTGATGTATCATCTGAGCGTGTAAAACTTAAAAGGATTATCACTTATGCAGCTATGCTTGTTTGGTGCAGGATTATCACTTATTCTGTTTATTAAATTTGTAATTATTCGCAAACATTAATGATTAAATCGATAAGTGGCACCCACCGTAGAGGGGCATTTTGCAAACCGGCCTTTTAAGTAGATTTATTGAAAGTAATATATAACTAATAAATTATAATAAAAGGTGCCTTTTAAGTTTTAACTAATCATGCGACTGTTAAGTTTGGTGTGTGTAGCGTCAAGACTCAAATAACATTATTTTTTTATTTTTTCCACATTTACCTTTCTAATTTTTTATTAAAAGAGAAAGAATGTTTTTAGTTGGTTTACAATGACTCTGAAGATAAACTTGGATTTTAAATTTTTAATTCGATATTAATTTAAATGATTGAAGAAAAGGTTTTTTATTTATTTAAATTTAACATATGATATTTGTAAATAGTTTCTGTTAAAAAAAATAAGTAACCAAACATTTTTCAATCTTTCAAAAGATTTAATGTCTTTCAAAATTATTTAAGCATATCATATTTTTGAAGTACAAAAGGGGTGTGGTTTTATATGCCAAAAACTCTGAGAACGAAGAGAGGACAAATTTTGGAATTATAGTTGCAAGGATTTCTTTGTAACCCTTTATAACACTATTATTGCATGGTATTTCAAGTGTAATAATTTTAAATCATTTCACTTAATTATTTCACTTAAATCATTTCACTTAATTATTTCAAGTGTAATAATTTTAAATCATTTCACTTAATTATTTCACTTAAATCATTTCACTTAATTATTTCAAGTGTAATAATTTTAAATCATTTCACTTAATTAATTATTTCATATTTCACTTATAAGTAATTGATAACACTATTATAATTTATTGCATGGTATTTCAAGTTTATTATGTTAATCTTAAATATATTAACTAGCAATTGTACTAAATGATTTCACGTTATTATGATTTATCATATTATGTTAATCTTAAATATATTAACTAGCAATTGCATTAAATGTTGCAAATGAAACTTTTTAAGGCATAAATTTAAATTTGAAAGTAATTATGATATATTCAAAATCAGTGAAGATAAAAAGTAGTATATTTGATGCTAAGATTGCTTCTTTCCACACAAGTTTGGTGCATATTTCTTTCTTCTCTCTTAGTAGTTTTTTATCATTGTAAAACATAATTGGTTCCTTAATCTAAATTGGCATAATTGCTATGGATTCACATATCTTACCAGACACATTTATGGCTCATTTATGTTCATGGTTTGAGATGTTGATAAGAAAGTTTAGTATCATGGCTTAATTAGAGAAATCAATGCACTCCCTATATGTATATCAATCACACATTAAATTATCCAAATTAGATTTTAAATTTGAGAATTTGTACTTTAAATTTTTAGTATGTTTACTAATTTGAATTTTTAATATAATGATTTAGAATTTCAATTTACTAATTTGAATTTGATCATTGACTAGTTTATTTGTTTATGAGAATACGAAAATTAAAGACTAGTATTCAGAGTTTTTATTAATGATATATGTACATTGTAAAATATATTTTTTTGTTCCACTTCTAATATTCTTTTGTATTTTAATGTAAATTTGCAGTATTAATACCATGGATAGAGAGTTGGGCAATGAATGTGGTAACAATAGCAGCAGAATGAGACCCCCACTACATCCACAAGTTCAACAACAAAATGCAGAGGGAACAATAGGTACCCACAAGCAATCAAGTAACATTTCCAAGAAGCCCTTAATAAGTTTCGTGACAAAAATAACACAAAACAAGACAAAAAATAGTGGGGGCTGTGAGGAATGGCTATGCAATTTGTGTGGCCATGTTTTTAAGGGTAGCTACACAAGAGTATGGCATCATCTTTTGGGCATACCTGGGTTAGGAGTGAAGGCTTGTACATGTAGCCTTGACCAAAGAATGGAGATGAGTAAGCTTCACATGAAGGCAAATGGAAACTATGAATGTGATAGTAGCACTGTATCTCCTGGTACTAAGAGAAGTAGACATGAAGATTCATCTCAATGTATGAATGAACAAATTAATATCCAAATTGAGACTAATCAAGGGAGTTCTAGCTCTAAGAAGACTAGTGTAAATGAATCTATTCAAAAAATGTACAATGTATTGCACAGGGATGAAGCAGATGATGCTATAGCAGATTTTTTTATGGCGAATGGAATTTCGTTTAATGCTACTCGTTCACCATACTATAAAGATATGGTGAAAAAAATCATAGCTGCAGGGACAGGATATGCACCTCCAGGGTACAACAAAATGAGGACTTCATTATTAGATAGAGGGGTGACAAGAATGAATGGAGTTATGGAGGATCTCAAACAAACTTGGGTTCATTCAGGTTGTTCAATTGTCATGGATGGTTGGACAGATATTCAACAAAGACCTTTGTTGAATGTTATTGTTACATCACCACAGGGGCCTTATTTTTTAAAAGCAATTGATTGCAGTGGAAAAACTAAGGATGCTACTTTCATGTTTGAAATGTTGAAGGATGCAATTGATGAGGTTGGTCCTTCAAATGTGGTACATGTCATCACAGATGCAGCACCTGTTTGTAGAGCAGCGGGATTGATGATCCAAAGTCGATATAGGCATATCTTTTGGACTCCATGTTGTGTACATGCCCTTAATAATCTCTTAAAAGACATTGGTAAAATACAGTGGATTGCAAAAATCATTTCAGATGCAAGGGAGGCACAAATGTTCATCTGTAACCACCATGCTTCCTTGGCAATTTACAGGATGTATTCAAAGAAGCATTTTTTAAAACCTGCAGAAACCAGATATGCCACATATTTTATTCTTCTTGACCGTATGGTTGAGGTTTGTGCATCTTTACAAGCCAATGTTGTTTCTTCAGAATGGAATGCATGGAATGAGTCTAAGTCACCTCAAGCGAAGAAGATAAGAGAAATGCTTCTTAATGATGATTGGTGGGCTGATTGTAGATATGTTGTCTCTTTCACGGCTCCAATTGTAGAGTTGATCAGGTATGCTGATTCAGATTCTCCTTCTCTTGGAGAAATATATGAATGTATTGATACCATGGTGGGAAAGGTAAAACACATCATTCGTCAAAGAAACCCTTCTTTGGAGTTTTTCCATGAAATCCACAAGTTTGTAGAGAAAAGATGGCTTAAACTCAATACCTCCCTTCACATGGCTGCATATGCCCTTAATCCAAAGTGGTATATGGAAAGACCAAACAGAATTCTTCCTATTGATGATGAAGAGGTAAAGCAAGGGTTTCTTGATGCTATAACTAAGATGTATACTTGTGATGAAGCAAGTGTGATACGAGAGCAATTTATTGATTTTGGTACATTAAGTCCTCCTGCAATCAGCCAAGATGCAAAGAAGGACATCAAGCATTATGCTCAGAAGAAACCCCTTGGATGGTGGAGAATGTATGGGGGTCAGATTCCAGAGCTCCGAAATCTTGCTTCACGTTTGCTATCTCAGGTTGCTAGTTCCTCAGCTGCTGAAAGGAATTGGTCAACTTATAGTTTCATACACTCTGTTAAGAGGAATAGACTTACCTCTAAGAGAGCAGAGAAGCTTGTTTATGTGCATAGTAGCCTTCGACTTTGTTCAAGGAAGCAACCCGAATATTTAGAAGGACCTGCTGCACGATGGGATGTGAACGCTGAAGATGCTACCCAAATTGACGATGATGATGACAATCCTTTACCAAATGCAGGATTGGTTGGCATACCTTTGGATGACATTGTTGCATCTGATAATGATGATGATGATGGCATTGATCCAGTACCCAGTGAGGCTCAAGCTTATATGGATCTCCTTGATGCTGAAGATCGTACTATTTGATCATAAGCTTTGCATTTTTGTTGCTATGTTTTGGCTATTTGGCATTTTGAATTATGTACTACTTTAGGCTTTGGCCTTTTTATGTCTTTTTCTAGTACGAACATCAATATGATTTGGGTGACTTTCAGTTTTGGTTTTAACTTTATGTGGTTGTCTCTTGAGGCTTGAATGATGAATCATTTAAAATTTGAAATTTCAATTTGGTAGGTACATTAAAAGTTAAAACTTTAACCTTTACACTATTTAAAAAAAATCATATATATTAAATTTGATTTTTTAATATATTATATTATTGCCGCTCCCAACTTTGACGTTTCCTGTAAATTTGGGCAAACTTCTAGCCGTACCGGATACTCGTTCCCACGTACCCGAAGTACCCACGTACCGGAAACTCGTGCAACATAGATATTATCTGATCCTGTCATAAATAAATTGTCAGGGTTTATAACCAAATATCAAAGACATACCTTGCAACCTAAAAGAGAGGTTGGTGTCTACATTAGATGACCATCAATCCAAGCACGCCAAGACCAGAGGGTTTGCTCGAGTCCATATGGTATAATCCTCTCCCTCTAAGTGCATATTCCTTATCACTGATGAATTTAATATCGCGGAAGCATTTGACACTATTGTATCATGTCATCTAGAATGGTCCTTGTATGAAGGACATATAGATCTTATCATCTCATTAGATTGTTATATTCAACCTGACAATCTACTCCCTCTGAATAGGAAGCTTCTTCAAACATAGATATCAACCTGGGATCCTTCATTCAAGATCTGAGCTCTTGTCCATCTTTCAAGTGCCACTCTAATCATGGGATAGTTCTACATTCTTTTGAATTTCAATTTACATCTATCCACAGTGCCTGATAACCCCGGGACAAGAGCAAGAGCAATAATAGCAAAATATATAAACATAATGAAAGTGTATTTGGTGATGAGGCAGGTCTTTCTTTCTTCTCTAGATAAGAGAGTGGCTTCTTCATTTTCCTGCAGTAACTCCCTCTGAGAGTCAACTCTTGCTACAATGCTCGACATCATAATGATCCTTACGAAGGATCTTCTTTCCTTGATCACATTATCATTCAAGAAGTTGGTGAGAGAATCATTCAAATATTCATGCAAGAAGAATAAACAGTAATCTAAAACAATAAATCCAAACAAGAGCACTATCATAAAGAAATAACATACGCCGTGAAAGTATTTATCTTTGATGAGGATTGTAGGAAGCTATCAGCTCCCTCTTAATCTTGTATCCTTGAGTCACCACAGTTCACCAACCATATGACAAAGTCGTCTTTAGTCGAAATGTGCCATCCTAAACACCACCTGTATCCTTAATTTCCTTCACCGTCATCCAAGCTCAACTATTGATGACCATTGGATCTTGCATCGTACTATTTCCTAAGGTTTCTCTGAATCTATCCCAAATAACTTAATGGCATTTCATTCATCGTATATAAAGAAAATTTGAATCATACGATGTCCCTTTTTCATATCATGACCACTCCTAGGTTTTCTCCCAAACTCTAGCTTCTACTAGAAAGAACAAAGGCTTCCTAGGGTTTCCTTCAAACCCTAGCATTATTTTTAGGTCTTTGCCATCTTCATGCCTTTCACTCTACTATGATCATGAACTTCATCATAGGTGCCTTCACAGGGCTGATCTCAATGACTTTTCTTTAGCCCAACTTTGATACCATGCTAATTTTTAGGGCTTGATAATTCTCTAATGTAGATAGTTGCATTTTCAAAACTTTTCATCATTACACATTAAATTCACCCCATTACATCATATCATCATTAGCAATTAAGTAGAGACAACTATAACAACAACAATGTCGTGGAACAATAAGCAACAAAAGAAAAGTATGCACAAATAGAGACACCATGATTTAGTTCAGCGACAAGGACAAAACCCCACAAGGGGGAAAACCCAACCAGATTCTTCTTCTATTAGATATTCATCAAATGCTGAGATACAAAGTAAAATAATCATGAATAGGTGTTATGAATATAATCCATAACGAATAAAATGAATATAAATAATGTAAATAATAAATATTCAAATATTGATTATGTAAATAGTCATTAAGTTAAGTGAAAGGCATGTCTAAAAGACATGCCCAGTCATGAAAGGACACCTGCCTAGGTATATAAGCAGGGCCTCATTGTAACGCTCAAACATCACTTTTACATTTTATATATAATAAATTATTATTACAAAATACCTCATGTATTTTTACATTTAAGTCACCAAGCCTACAGTTTTGTTGCTTTCGTGGTATCAGAGCCATGCCGCACAATATAATCCTGCGAGCTTTTGAATGTATTTCACCGCACAATATGCAGTGAAGTTTTCTCCCTGAATACATTGAGCAATTTAGTAAAATTCAAGAAAAGCTTCAGCAATTAGAAAAATCATGTGCAAAAGTCATAGCATGTTTTAAGAAAAGTTATGCAGAAATTGATAATAAGGAAGAAGATAGCGACAGTGAAGAAACGAAACAAGATGAAGCTGATATAGATCAAGATGATGATCCAGATGAAGTTAATCTTGTTGTGGATGAGAATGATACAAATCAAGATGATGATCCAGATGAAGATAATGTGGAAAAAGATTATCTTAAGAAACAAGAAGATGAACAATATCAAAATAATGAAGAATGATCTAACCTGGAAAAGGGTGTTGAACATGCTAAATTAGGAACTCCTCAGTGTGACATAAATGAGACAAAAAATCAAAGTGGGTATATGACAGTTGAAGGTGAAAACGAGGAAGATAATGATTCTAAAAAATTATTGATGAAAGATCACTACATTTCATAGAAGATCGGGAAGAGCATATCATATATGGAGATTATGCTTTTGAAATATCTAATCCCAAATTGGTAAAAAATATGCCAAGCTTCTTCAATCCCCATAATATGAGAGTTGATATATTGACAAAATATTTTGATTGCCAGTCTTCAGGTGTCCAGCTTGAATCATGGTTTGGTGTAATCTATTATATTGGAAATATTATGTCTACTCTTATAGAAGCTTCAAAAAATTTCCCTATCATAGACCTATCTATACATTTACCAGATAATGATTTCATTCCATGTGATTCTTCAATTAAAAGTTTAACTGACTTGAATATCGATGACACAATGGGAAATCCAATAGATTGTTTTGAGGTGACGAAGGAAGACATGGAAAGAAACCATGTGAATACCAACTTGAAACCTTTAACACATCTAGCATATTCAAGACTACAGATTTGGCAAAAGGACTTCTGGCACATGGACAACAAACTTTCTGGTCTTCTTTCACTTACTCTAGCAGACATGATAAATTTTATCCCATAACCTTTCAGCCAGATTTATATTGAAGGTCTCTGTCACGGTAACTTATTGGAGGATGAAGTTAAGTCTCTTGCAAATATGTTCAAAGAATTATTTTCAGCAACAGTATTTCCATTTGACCTGTGGCATACAGAGAAAATTCCAAAGCTGCCATCTGGCATTGGCTTATTCCAAAATGCAAATGTGAAGATCATCTCGGATCCCGTCAAAATCCCTAACCTTAACATCACTTACAATCAAACATCTGTGCAACATCTACACCCACCAGAAGATGTGCGCCCCGATCTGAGAATGGGAATTATAATTCAGAACTGGTTCTCCCGCTACGACCTCGACCCTCTCTTCCACTTCATCTCCAACCAAGACGACCTCGCGGTGGCAGTGGGTTCTATAGTGGAGCAACGTCGAAGACTACTTTTGCGCAAATTAGCAATGGTGATCCGACTGAGGCCGTGGCTGATGAAAAACAAACAATGCATCTGGTGCATGGCCACGCTCTTATCTCGCCCCTACCCCTCTTCCCATTGGGTGAAAGCAACATTATCTATCGTTGCTCATGTAGCTGATGACATTGAATTTCTAGTCCCCAACACGAGTCTAGACCCTAAGTATTCTTCTCTGGACCCAATTATAAAAGCATTGGACTCCAATTTGTCTGAGAAGAAGGATTTCAAAATAGGGTTTGTAAAGATAATGCATGGTCTGGTCGTGAACAGCCCTGGCATCATTCCCATGTCCAGAAAATTGGAAGAAATTATAAAAGTATTGGTGTCATATATGTGGCCTGTGGCCAGGAATTTCAAAGGTGGGCGGTATCAGAAACTGTTGATAACCCTAGAACACCTCTCTGAAAACGAGGAGAACTGTCAACGTATGGTTGATGTACAGATCGTAGGGTTGTTGATCACAGCATTTGTATTGGGAGTTTCTTGCGTGGAAGAAATCAGAAATAATCGTGACAATGTATCGTCTTCTATGGCAATTGAGACGATTATGAAATTATTCGATAAACTCTGTCGACGTTCTAAAGAAGCACACGAAGAGATAATTGAGTTCTTTGAATCAGAAGTCAATTTGTTCTACACAATTCTTTTCAATCATGTGAAGAAAACTGAGGTCTTCATTGCAAGCTACCGCGCCCTTGCCCACAGCATGGGTGAGTTTAGGAAGGCTGAGAAATTTATTATAAAAAATCGCCCAAGTGTTCTAGAGATTGCGACCGAAGCCCAGAGGCAAATATCATCCCCATTGATCAGAAATATGAGGAAATACAAGAGACACGACTGTACAAATCACATTTTTAAGACGTGTTTGATTATAGTAGGTGAATTAAAAATATTATTGGATTATTATAAGTAACTTCATAAAATTATAATAAGGTTACTTTATTAAATTATAAAGTCACTTTATTAATTAATTTTATAAAGTTATTTAAAAATAATAATAATAATAATATATAAATAAAATTAAAAATAAAAATAAAAGTCATAATAATAATAATATTATTATTATTATTTTAAAAAAATAAGTTCCAATATAACATTAACGAAAAATTATACAAGCTAAGATACCAATGACGTCGAGTTACATGCCGAAATGAACTGGCAACATGAAGAAAAGTGTCAACAATAAGCTTTGAGGACAAAGCTTTTTAGAGAAGGTGGCAATGTTATCAATATAATTCATAACAAATAAATGAATATAAATAATGTAAATAATAAATAATAAAATATTGATTATGTAAATAGTCATTAAGTTAAGTGAAAGGCATGTCCAAAAAACATGCCCGGTCATGAAAGGACACCTTCCTAGGTATATAAGCAGAGCCTCATTGTAATGCTCAATCATCACTTGTACATTTTATATATAATAAACTATTATTAAAAAATAACTCTTGTGTAATTTTACATTTAAGTCAACAAGCCTACAGTTTTGTTGCTTCATTCGGCCACCTAGGGCCAATCCTAAATCATACAGGATCCTCACGAGATGGTAGTTGTCAAAAAAAACGAGGCATTTAGATTGCCTTTAAACCTCTGTAAGTAGCGTAAAACTTTGTCTTCAAGAAGAGCATCGGTAATACTACCATACATCACACTTGTCATGTGCCATGAATCATTGTCATACATTGTCATATATCGCATTAAAATCACTTTCACACAATATTATCATAGAGCATACTACCATACATATTGTAACATTTGACATAGAGGGATTGTCCCACTTCACTATCATAGAGGCACTGGTACAACTGTCACAAATGCATTATCACAATTGTCACATCACAGTGATAGATCACATCACTATCATCATCATAGGCACTAAAGTCACTGTCATTAACCACCATCATTAGAACAAGTGTCATAGGCACAAATGTCACTTAAATTAAGGACCACTGTAACTCACTTTAGCAAGGATATATTTCTGAACAAGGATCATTGTCACATCTTACTGAACCATAATTATTGCCATCATTGTCATGCTATATATTATTGTCATAATGACAAGAACCATAACCCAGACATCACTGGCTGGGACACATAAAATACTTGCTCAAGAAGGGCTCTTTCTAACACTCCTCCAAACTATGCACAAGCCATACAAGTCTGACCAACAGCATTGTCCAACAAGACCTACTCACCTTACAACACATTGAACTTAGAAAATTTACATACCTCTCATCTTGGATTTTTTCTTTTGTCCTCAAAATACCCGCAACCTGTGCATTCATTTCTGAAGATGCAGTCCTTTGATTAGGGCTTTTTGTGACTGACATATCTAACCTAGATTTGTGGCCTATCCTCTTCTTACAAACCCTCCTTCATGTGCAGTTCAACAAGTAATTTCAATCACACCATTTATAGGACTGATTCCATGTTGATCTGACCTCAGGACAAAACAAATTATGGCTTGGCCCCTCCTATAGCAATCACATAATTTTCGACCCTTGTTCAAGTGACAATTACCAACATATAATGTGCAGAACTATCCCTTATTGGATGCGGCCTAATCTCAAGACTCCATTAGACCTCATAGCATACTAAAGCAACCCCATTCAAGGTAACTCGACCTTCTCAGACAACCTACCATAGAATTTTGCAAGGGAGAGAGAGACACTTCTATCCTTGATTCTTCCCCTTTGTGACCTTCTCGGTTGCCTCAGAAACTCATGCCACAAATTCGAAATGTCCTACCTCAGACGACCAACGAATGGATGCCAAAAATGATGGAGAATCATTGCCAATATATAATTGTTTCAATATGCAAAAGGGTGCGTCGTTTGGGGCAGGCCGACTTGAAAACTTGTGGAGGGAAAAATACAAATTCAAATTTTCCTTTTAATGATATTTTGCCACATGCCTTTGATGATGACACTTGATAGAATAGTGGGACGAGTGTCAAACCAATTTGATCACATTAATGATAATATTTCCACTTGTTTTAATTGAATTCATCTTTTGACCAATATAAATTTTCCTTTGGGGCTTCTGATAGGGCAGTTGGGTTGCAATGGGAAATTCGTCCCATCGCTGCCCAGATTCAACAATTGGAACTTGTAACTCGGCCCCCACTGGATGAATATGGCCCAAGAAATTCGGCCACCTAGAAAACGACCTCTAAAGGAATTCGACCTGAAGGAAATCAGCCCCACTGATCACCAAAAAATCAACATTTGCGCATAGCTCTCACTCGGCCTCTACGCACTCACAAACAGCACTGGGAAATCAACCTCCCCAGCAAATCGGCCTCCTTCTCACTTCAGCAATTCGGCCTCTCCAAATCCCAGCAAATCAACCTCTTGGAAACACCCCAAAATTATCCATGTATTCTTCTTCCTTCTCATCAATCGAACTTATCCTCTCACTCCAGAGAATTCTCTCCTTGAGAAAATCGCTTTCCCAAAAATGTTGTAGTTGCCCCTCTCTCTTGTGTTCTTGTTGTGTCTTCACCTCTTTGCTAGGCTTATTTCATAATCTTAATTAAGCCCAAATTCCGAACCCTAATCTCCCTTACAAAATATCTTGGAGATCAATGGTTGACATTATTTCTAAGTCACTTAAAAAATAAAATTATTTATCCTTAGAAAATGACTTAATATTCTACAATAATTAATTGACTTTAATTATTGAACTTTTCTTAAGTTAGACTTTGGACATAAGACATAAATCACTTCACCAAACAAGCACCTAAAGAGGCAGTAAATCATCTTCCACAAGCTAAGACACAAAGCCTCTGCAGAAGACCTTCTGAAGCTACCATAAGCTTCAATAAATACAAGGAAATTTCGGGGTGCATCAAGGACGCTGATATGTTGGGAAATGGAGAGGCCAAATTGCTAAAGTGAGGAGGCACAGTTGCTGGGGAGGCTGATTTTCCAGACCACAAGATTCAATAAATATAGGGAAATTTCAGGGTGTTTCAAGGAGTCCGACATGTTCGGAATTAGAGAGGCCGAATTGCTAAAGTGAGGAGGCACAGTTGTTGCGGAGATTGATTTTCCAGCGCTGAGTTGTGAGTGCACAAAGGCTGAGTGGTAGCTAGGTGCAGAGACCAATTTTCTAGTGTGAGGTAGGCCAAATTTCTTTAGAGGTCAATTTCCAGATAGTCGGTTTTTCCTTGGGCCGAATTATTCCAGTTTATCCAAGTTGCAAGTCCCAATCACAATAGTTTTCTTTGTAAATTCTTTGTGGGTTGAAACCATGAATTTCCAAATTAATAAATGATGGAGAAATTTTGTGGGTGAATTATTTCTATTGCAAAGTGTGATTGATCTCTCCGATTTATTTCGGCTGCATATATTTCTAGATGTTAAAATACCAGCGAGTTTACTTTTTGGTAATTCAGGATTTATTTTGTTAATTAAATAAATTGTTGGAATAAATAATTGTCATGAATCGGTGAAAGAGGGTTTCGAAGGATGGCGTGCGAAGGCAGGTATTCACTGCACTCTGAAGTAGAGGGTTTCGCGAAGAGGGCCGACCTTGTCACAGCCTCACTGGGTACAACAAACAGCCACAGGTTGAACTTGATCGGCAAGAGCATCGAGGTTTTGACTCGGAACAGATCAGACCTCCCCATTGCATCAGCACTGAACACCGATCTAATACAAACCCCTACAACCAGGTCGTGATCTGCATCTGACGTGATTGATGGGGCAAATCTGGGCATTTGGAGTACTAAAACAAACTCGCCACTGGATCTATTCATCAATGCAGCAAATTTTGTCATAGTTCAGGCACATCTTTCGCTATTGGCATCAGAGGCATTGGAATAAAGATCGATCGATGCGATCCAGTTTTCTCCCCGGCATGAATCAGTCCAAGCAGCGGACCTGTTTCCCTTTCGACAAGATCTGTCAGTGATTTTCACACAGATCTGTTGCAGTGGCAATTTGGCTACCGATCAAATCGTATCAAAGATTAATCTGATAGTTGAGGATGGATCTGCTATGAAGAAGGCTCGATCCAACGTGGGAATGCTCACCGGATACAAGGGAGGCAGTCATATGCCAGATCTAGCATCAACAACAGAATCGAAGCCCCCAATAGAAACTTCGGCCCCGTTCACAAGAGCGGTAAACGCACACGATCTGGGGTTTCCTCGACAGACACTTGCGTGTTGTTGGGTCTCTATGGGATCTCTCTCACACCAGAAAGATCTATAACTGGATTGGGAACCTGTAGAAATTCAACCATCGAATCTAGAACCGCAGAACCCTATACAAATTTTTGTAATGTCTTTAGATGGAAAATCATCACTGATCTGGGTCCATGCATCTCAAAAGGACCTAGAGCTGATCATTTGACTTAAGCTTGGCATTCCCATGAATCACCAAAGTTTGATCTACCCAGGCAGGTCATTGCAGAATGAATGGTACCTACAAGAATACAATGTCTCTCCATCATCCACTATCATCTTAAATCTGAGACTGCGGGGCGGATCTACTGGCTCAAGCAAAACAAAGACAACAGGTGGATTGATAGGATCCAGTCTACCCAAAGGCAGATCACCAAATCAAGGGCATAATAATGGAGGTCTCTCTTTCAAAGAAATCCTCAAAGTAAAACAACAGGCAACAATTATTCCAGAGCATACACATAATATCCCTAGGCCCTATATTCTGGAACAACTGAATCAAGTCCTAGAATTGAATATAGACATACCAAAAACAAATTATTTGTGTTTCAACTATGAAGCCCACGTGGTTATATGCAGATTCAACAGTTTCTGGACAAAACCAATGGATCTATTCCATTGGATCTTCACAAATTGGACTCTAAATTGTGAGATTCATCTATGCTCTAAAGGTTTCTTCATAGTCAAGTTTGCTTCACCGGAGGTACGAGATCAAGTACTACGTGAAGGACCATGATTTTGGGGATCTACAAGACTGTTTATTACCCCATGGTTTCCAGAATTTGATGCAAACACAATGAAAGTATCAAGAATGTCGGTACGGATTAGGCTGCACAACCTTCCCCTCTATTTTTGGCACCAAAAAGTCCTAGAAGGAATTGGGAATCTCTTAGGGAGATACATCAAGACAGATTCGCAAAGAATGGAAGAACGAATCTACACTTTCGCCATAATATGTGTGGAAGTTGACCTCAGCAAAGGTTTGTCGGATCACATACAACTAACACACAATAAGCAGAAATGGATACAATATCTAGATTATGAGAACACGGCATTTAGATGCCGAATATGTCGACAAATAGGACATCTACAAAATACGTGTCCTGATGCAGAAAGAGAGATTTGAAGAAAGATGAAACCAGGAAAGCAACCCAAAGGATGGCAATTTTTGCCACCCTCACCGAAAGACGAAGAGGAAGAAGAAGAAATGAACCCCCTTCAAACGAAGGAAATCAGAATACACAATAAAATATAGAAAAGGAGGATACAAGCGATGTTGGGACGAACATTCCTATTCCCACAGCGCAGCCGGAGAAGATACCTGAAGAAAAAGATTTGGGGCGTACTAAACGTCACCATGTTTCAAAAAGCTTGGATTCAGAAAAGGAAAATCCAAGAATGGAAGAAGACAATCAGCTAGCTAATGTATCTGCCACGCCATCACAAGGTGAATGGTGAAAAGTTGGAAAGAAGAAGTGGAGAAAAGTTTTCTTCTTTCTTATTGTTTGTTTCTGGACTTTATGATCACCAGTCTTAGACTGGATTGATGGAATGCTTACAGCATCTACAACATGTAATTTTGTTTTCATTAATAAAATTACGATTTTTTCCTAGGAAAAAATAATTAAATAATTGTTGTGAGAAAATAAATATGGGCTAGTATTAAGACATTTAACATCTCCTTGGGTGATAGGGAAAATGTTACGGTACAGAAAAAGAAGGTTACCAACAATTCAATCATGACGGACAGGGAAGAGAAACCACCAGAAATTAACCCCTTTGACATCTTGGGGGAGCTAACAAGAGGGCAACAGCAAATGGTTCAACAAATGGCACATGGGCAGTAGTAGATGGCTCAACTTATGGCACAAGGGCAAGGGCAGCAGCAAATGGCCCAATTTTTTACCCAGATTTTGGCAAATCTTAATAATGCAAGTAACAATGCTACTAATGGATCTAATGGAGGCGTCATGAATCTGGCAAAAGGAAGCAAGAACCATAATACTAGCTCTTTCTGTTAAAAAATGTGTAACTAGGTTCAGTCTTCATAAATATCAAATGTACTTTTGATTCTTGTATATTGTAAAAAGAAAGAAAAATTATTATTGCTATTTTGACACATGGGTTTCATGCTCAAGGTCTTTTATTTTAGAGGCCAAGCACCCATTGAGTGCTTCTAGGGTTTGTCCTAGGTCAAGAAGTCAAAAGAGTCATTGTCATATGTTGAAGACCCCATCAAGCACATTGTAACTTGTAAAATCAATTAATTTTGTATTCAAGAGAGTCAAAATACCCTCCAAGACCAAGTCGGCCTAATTTGAGGCACCTCGTCCACCTTGGAAGCCTATATATAGGAGGGAACTCGACCTCGTAGAGATTCTCTCATCAAGCAAGAGTTGGAGAAGAAGAAAGAGGCTAGCAAAGGAAGAAGAAGGACGAAGATCAAGTATTTGGGCTATTTTCTCTCTCACTCCGCACATGTGCGAAGGAATAAGGCTAGGGTTTATGTTGTTAAGTTAAGGTCTTGTTGCTCCAAGATCGAACTTGGAAAGGGTGGAAAAAGAAGGTCGAAGGAAGGCTCTTTAGGTCATCCTCAAGCCCTAGAAGGAGGAACAAAGCGAACGTCAGAAGAAGACTTGGAAGCTCAAAATAAGCTCACACGTATGGAAGCAGCCGCTGTTGGGAGGGCCTAAAATTTTAGACCTGTAGTAGAGGCCAAAATTCTGTAGTTGGGGGTCGAAATTGTACTACTGGAAGAGATTTGACTGGGTTTGACTTGTTCAAAGGAAGCACTTCATCAGGAAGGTCAGACTTTATTGGTCTTGGCCTAGAGGTCTTGGAATTCGTCAATTGAAGAATATATAAGAAGAGAAGAGATTTGCAGGTTTTCTTCTCAAGTTGAGAGGTTTTGGCCCTAACTTGCAGCCTATATCTTTTGTTCTTGGGTATTGTTGATCTTCTTGTTTTGGTAGTTGTTTGATGATAAGAATAACATAATAATACAAGAAGAAGCTAATAAGTACGAAAAAGTAAAAAGATGCTAATTTTAGCTAACAATGGTATGTTCTATGCTTAGAGCAGTTTACTTCAATCTTTCTTATTAGCCCAATTCAATTTCCTATTTAGCAATCACATTAGCATTGACAGTAAATGTTGATAGAACATGAACAAATAACCAGAAGACAAGCCAAGTCAAGAGGACAAAATAATTTGGCGGATGCTAGGGAAAAACCCCAATGTGGGGAAAACCCTTTGATCAAATCTTCTTATTATTCTTCAATTCAGCACAGAGAGAAAGTACAATTTACAACAGTCAACAAGATGCTCTAGACAGCAAAGTCAATGTTGGTCAAACCCGCAATATTCCTCCCAATGGAGCTCGGTCAAACCCAGTCAAAATCCACCTCAAAGAATAGCCAAAAGTCAAACCTGGTCAACGCACTTGTCAAACCTATGGTCAACGTTGCAATCAAATAGCCCAAATTTTCTTGAATTTCGTGCCACCAAACTCGACCTCCAAAAATCAGATTTTGTCCCAAAAATCGAAGTCAAAAAATCAACGTCGACCCAAAGTCAATGCTAGTCAACATTGTTGCAAAAACCCTAACACAGTTCGAAAATTGCAGCTGCCCTTTCATACGTGCAAAGGAGAGAGAATGTCTTCTAGAGTTTGTACGAACCAATGAGAGAGGAGAGAGATGTGTGATGAGATGACGTCCAAATGAGGTTTGAGTCTCTCCTTTTTATATCCATCAATGAGGGGTGGTGACACACCTTTTGGGGCTTGTGAGCCTACATTACAATTCTAGCCGACCTTGACAATTTGCACATGTGAGAGAATAAATTCAAAATCCAACTTTTGCTCGTCCAAATAAGATGATCTTTAGATCAATCTTGCACCTCTTGGAAAAAGGAATCCAACAAAAATATCATCTCCATCATATGAGTAGTCCAAAGTGGAGTTTGGCCCTAGTTGCCAAATTTACCACTCCCTCTAAACTAGGGAGAACTTCTTTACCACTCTTTGTTCATTTCATCCTTCCAAACTTGGTGCTTCATAACTTCTTCAAACGTTCCAAGCTCAGATTGTACAATGGTGCTCATGGCTACTAAGTACCCTTGGTACCTATTCGGCTTCTTACTTTCACGGAATGTTCCCCTTGAAGCAATATGTCTCTTGGCATCTTCGAGAGTGCCTCCAAACCATGAGGGTCTTCTTTTATTTGAAGTGGGTTCTCGAGGAGGTGGATCAATAGGATCCATTGGACCTTCAACATTGGGCATATGTTCATCCTTCAGTTCATCCTGCTTTCCTGCTTGTTTTTCTTTGTCTTCCTTTGAGATAGGAAGATCTCTAACATTCCTAAGGGTAGCATCTTTGTCAAAGGTGACATCATGACATATCTCCACATCTCTTTGACCAGGGACATAGATTCTATATGCCTTAGAGGTTTCACTGTAGCCCACAAACGTTCCCTTCTTTCCAGAAGCATCCAATTTGCTTCTCTTTTATTTCGGCACATGAAAATATAAGGGACTTCCAAAAATTCTAAATGAGAAACATCAGGTTTCATACCAAAGAAGACTTCTTCAAGAATTTTGGAGTCCAATGCTTATTGTGGGCATTTATTTTGAACATACACAGCGGTGTTGGCAGCTTCTCCCCATAGGAACTTCGGAAGACCTTGGTCATGAAGCATGGCACGGGCAGCTTCAAGAATGGTTCGATTCTTCTTTTCGGTACCTCCATTTTGTTCGGGAGTATACACAATAGTTGTCTCCCTCTTAATGTCAGCCTCCCTGCAATAGTCATTGAACTCATTTGACTCATTCGGTTCCATTATCGGTCCTCAAAATTTTGATCTTCTTCCCTGTTTGATTTTCAACCAAGGCCTTGAAGGTGCGCAACGATTTGAATACTTCATCCTTTTTCTTCAAGAAGTATATCCAATTCTTGCGGGAGAAGTCATCTATAAAAGTCACATAATATAAGCATCCTCCCAAGGATGTTACGGGCAACAAACCAAATAGATCAGAATGAATCAGTTGTCGAACATCAGAAGTCTTGGAGTTACTTGAGGGGAATGGTCCCCTTGTATGCTTTCCTTCGGCACAAACCTGACATACACCTTCATGATCATCTTTGAAATCGGGCATACCTGTGACCACCTTCCTTGCTTCCGGAAGGGCTTTAAAATGAAGGTGTGCAAACCTCCGGTGCGATAGTTTGGATTGAAGAGTTGTGTTACATGTCATGGCTCCCAACAGAGTTCCTCCAACCTGGTAGAGTGTATCAACCCTGAAACCAAGAGTGAATGCTTCTTTGAAATTCTTCTTCCAAACGTGTACCTTTCCATCAATGAATGCCACCTTGAATCCTTTGTCTTCCATTGCCCAAATAGACACTAGATTCTTCTTCAAGTCAGGTACATACAACACATCTTGCAAACGAAGGACTTGCCCTTGATTTAGATGAAGGGTCACAGTCTTTGTCCCTTTCACGGGATAGGTGGCATTATCTCCAAGGATAATTTCCAAATTAGTATCATTTTCAATCAAATTAGAGAGGGCATCTTTATATCCAGTGAGGTGCCTTGAGCACCACTATTAATCAACCAGTTGTCCAAGGTGTCGGGATGAGATGCAGCAGAGAGGGCAGATATAAGAATATATTCATTTTTCTTGTTATCAACAACATTAGATTCATCATACCTGGAGTTCCTTAACCTCTTGAAAGGTTGACCATTTCCATTTCCATTACGAGCAGAGGGAGCCTTTCTCTTTCCTTTGTTGTTGAACCTATTGTTCCTTTGATTTCAATTTCCCCTGAAGTTGTTATTGTTGTTGTAGTCATCATCTCTGGGTGAGTCCCTTTTATTGGGACACTCTCTAGCATAGTGACCAAACCTGTTACAATTGTAACATCTACCCTTCCTTCCTTTGGGACCTGCTCTTCCTTGACCTTGATTCTCGAACCAGCATTATTCTTTTTCTTTGCATGAGCGGTGAAGGCAGTAGGTTCACTTCCATTTCCATTTGAGGGGTTGTCTCTCTCCATCATCCTTGTCTCCTCTTGAGTGCATCTCGTCAACAATTCATCAAAATTAGGAATTATATTATTATTGAGAATAGTGGTATTGAATACATACCATGCCCGAGGAAGACCTCCAAGAGCAATGAGAATGAGCTCTCGGTCAGCTATGACCTCTCCAATTGATAAGAGATCAATCTTGATTTCCATGATCCTCATGAAGTAGGATTGGATGGACTCATCTTTGTCCATCTTTATGTCCTTCAACTTGTTCTTCAAAAAGAGAATTTGATTAACATTGCTAGCCCTGAACATGTAACTAACTTATCGCACATCTCCTTAGATGTGCCCATCTCAGAGATATAAGCAACCAAGTGCTTGTGAATAGAATCCTTGATGATCTTCTTAGCCTTGTTTTCCCCTTTCTTGTACTTTGTTTTAGTGGCAGTCGATGCATTTGATGGAGACTCAATGATCTTTCCCTGCACATAATCCATAACACCTTGTTCCTCCAATGTCAGATCCAAGGACATTTTCCAAGCATGATAATCAGACTTATCATTAAGGTTGTCATCAAATTTGAAGTATGATGAGGAAGCCATTGACCCTTGTCCTTGTCTAATCAACTTTCAGTGATTGCTCTTCTCACTCTTGCTTGGGCTTTGTCTTCACCTCAGCTCTAATACCATGTTAATTTTAGTTAACAATGGTATGCTCTATGCTTAGAGAAATTTACTTCAATCTTTCTTATTAGCCCAATTCAATTTCCTATTTAGCAATCACATTAACATTGACAGTAAATGTTGATAGATGTTAAATTTGGACAACTAGGTCCAAACTCCATCTTGTGATGCTCATATGAAGATTCCAATATTTGTATTGGATTCCTCTTTCAGAGAGGTATAAAATCGATATAAAATTGATTTTATCTGATGAGCAGAACATTTATTTTGAATTTATTATTTATAATAAATTTAAGTGCAGGTCGGCCTTAAGGTTTTACACCCCCAGCAGATGTGTCACACACCTCAATGATGGATATAAATACAGTCAACGTTGGAGAGCATTTCACTCACTCAACATCACACATCTTCTCCTTTGATCATATACGAGCATCTAAGAAGCAGTTTCATCTCCCACATGAGAAGAAGGACGAAATCTACTGCAGCAAAAAGGACGAAATCTACTGCAGCAAAAAGGACGAAATTTACTGCAGCAATTTTTCTGCAATTAGGGTTTCTGGGCAAGTTTGACCAGCGTTGACTTTGGTCAACGCATGGTCCGAATTGGCTGAAATTTGGTGGAGAGTTCGATTTTTGAAGGCCGTACTCATTGGCACAAACATCAAGGTCAAAAGGTTGACCGAAGTTGGAGCTGCGTTGACTTTATTGTTGCTGCCCTGCGTTGACTTTTCTAGGGTTGACTTTGAGTTGACTAGGTGACTGATTTGAGGACTGTTGTGACACATTTTGGGTTGGCCGACCAAGAAGACATTACTGGTTGAAGCATCCTGCTGACCGTCGTAACGCACCAACACATTCTCCAGTTTCTGGTTTGTCTTCTATGGATCCACTGGTATTTTCTATCAGCAATTTTACTTAACTGTTTATGTGATTGCTGTTATAAAAGTAAAGTTGCATCAAGCATAGAACATCTACAAAAATTTACATGGTATCAAAGGTGAGTTGAAGACAAGCCCTAACTTATAGCAATCACCAAAAGAGAAAAATGAGTTCCACAAGTTATGGCTTCAAGGAGGATGACAAGCTGACTGGAAGGGATGACTTCCATGCTTGGAAGATGATATTAGATCTCAAATTGGAAGACCATGATCTCATGGACTATGTATTGGGTAAGATACAAGAACCTCCATCCACTGCTACTGCTGTTGCTAAAACCAAGTATAAGAAGGGGGAGATCAAAGCAAAGCTAATGATCAAGGAATCCATACACAAAAGTCTGGTTGCCTACATATCTGAGTTAGGCACATCCAAGGAGATGTATGATAAGCTGATACAAATGTTCAAAGTAAACAATGCAAACCAAGTGCTATTCTTCAAGAATCAATTGAAGAATCTGAAGAAAGGCAGGGATGAGTCTGTTCAAACATACTTTCTGAAATTGACCGAGATCAGGAACAATCTGTTGGCTATTGGGGAGACAATAGCCGATCATGAGATGGTACTCATCGCACTTGGAGGGCTCCCATATGAATGGCAAGTATTCAACACTACCATTCTCAATAATAATACAATTCCTAACTTTGACGAGCTACTGTCAAGATGCATGCAAGAAGAGACAAGAATGAAGGAATACGAAAATGACAGAAATGTTGCCTACGTTGCTCATTCTAGAAAGAAGAACTCTAGTGGTCCAAAGAACAAAGGAAGAGCAGGGGCCCAAGGAAAGAAGGGCAAGTGTTTCACTTGTCATAGGCCAGGTCATCATGCTAGAGAATGTCCTTTCAAGAAGGATTCTCCCGATAGTGATGACAACAACAACAACCGAAGGAATGGAAATCAAAGAAACAACAAGTCCAAAGGAAAGAGGAAGGCTCCCTCTGGCGGAAACAATCAACCTTTCAAAAGGTCTAGAAACTCCAAGTATGAGGAGTCAAATGTTGTTGATAAAAGAAATGAATACATTCTTGTATCTGCCCTCTCCGCTACATCCCCGCCCGACACTATGGATGTCTGGCTGATAGATAGTGGTGCCTCAAGACACATCACTAGGTTCAAGGAAGCACTCTCTGACATGGTTGAGAAGGATACTAATCCGGAAATTATCCTTGGAGATAATGCCACATATCCCGTGAAAGGGACAGGGACTGTGACCCTCCACTTGTCTCAAGGACAAGTCCTACATTTGCAGGATGTACTCTATGTACCAAAATTGAAGAAGAACCTTGTGTCTATATCATCCATCGAAGACAAAGGCTTCAATGTGGCATTCACTGATGGAAAGGTGTGCATGTGGAAGAAGAATCTCAAGGAAGCTATCGTGATTGGTTTTAGAGTTGGAACACTCTACCAGGTTGGAGGAAGTCCACTGGGAGCTATGACATGTGATACTATCCGACAAACTGAACTATGGTACCGGAGGTTTGGACACCTTCATTACAAGGCCCTTCCCGAAGCAAGGAAGGTGGTGACAGGGATGCCCAAATTTGGAAATAATCATGAAGGTGTATGTAAGGGTTGTGCCGAAGGAAAGCATACAAGGGGACCTTTCCCCTCAAGTGTCACAAAGACATCTGATATTTTGCAACTGGTCCATTCTGATCTATCTGGTATGCTACTCGTGACATCCCTGGGAGGATGTTCTTACTATATGACATTCACCGATGACTTCTCCCGCAAAACCTGGATATACTTCTTGAAGAAGAAGGATGAGGCTTTCATGTGGTTCCGTACCTTCAAAGCCTTGGTGGAAAATATGACAGGGAAGAAGATCAAGATTTTGAGGACCAACAATGGCACTGAATATGAGTCAAATGAGTTTAAGGACTTTTGCAGAGAAGCTGGCATTAAGAGGGAGACTACTACTGCCTACACTCCTGAGCAGAATGGCGTTGCTGAACGAAAGAACAGGACCATTGTGGAAGCTGCCCGTGCCATGCTATGTGACCAGGGTCTACCGAAGTTTCTGTGGGGAGAAGCTGCGAATACTGTTGTATACATTCAAAACCGATGCCCTCATTCCGCCCTGGACTCCAAAACTCCCGAAGAGGTTTTCACTGGTAAGAAACCTGATGTCTCACATTTTAGAATTTTTGGATGTCCTGTTTATTTTCATGTGCCAAAAGAAAAGATAAGTAAGTTGGATGCTTCTAGGAAGAAAGGAATGTTTGTGGGCTACAGCGAAACCTCTAAGGCCTATAGAGTCTATGTACCTGGTCAAAGGGAAGTAGAGATATTCCATGATGTCACTTTTGACGAAGATGCTTCCCTGAAGAAAGTAGTAGATCTTCCAAGATCTGAAGAAAATCATGAAGAAAGGCCTGGAAATCAAGAAGAACCGCAGGATGAGACAATGCCTGATATTGAAGGACCAATGGACCCTATTGATCCATCTCCTTCACTGGGAAAGAGACCATCATGGCTCGGGGACACCCTCGAAGATGCTGAGGGTCATGCTGCCCCAAGGGGGACATTCCGAGAAAGCAAGAAGCCTTGTAGATACCAAGGGTATCTAGCTGCCATGAGTACTATTGTACAATCTGAACCTGGATCTTTTGAGGAAGCCGTAAAGCATCAAGTTTGGGAGGATGCTATGCACGAAGAATATGAGTCCATAATGAAGAATGATGTCTGGGATGTGGTCCCGAGACCGAAGGACAAATCTGTTGTCACCGCGAAATGGCTCTACAACATCAAACATGGATCTGATGGGAGTGCTGAAAAGTTCAAGGCAAGATTTGTTGCCCGTGGCTTCTCTCAAAAGGAAGGAATAGACTATGATGACATATTTGCACTTGTGGCACGATATACCACCATTCGATCAATCATAGCCCTTGCTGCTACGCAAGGATGGAGTCTTCATTAGATGGATGTCAAGACCGCTTTTCTGCATGGTGCAATAAAAGAAGAGGTGTATGTAGAACAACCTCTGGGGTTTGAAGTCCAGGATCGGGACACTCATGTCTGTAGGTTGAAGAAAGCCCTCTATGGGTTGAAGCAAGCACCCAAAGCTTGGTACGAGAGGATAGATAGCTACTTGATGAAGTTGGGCTTCACTCGAAGTAATGCTGATCCGAACCTTTACTTCAAGGTTGTCCAGGGGAAGCCTTTCATTTTGGTGCTGTATGTGGACGACCTCTTTCTGACAGGTGTTGACCCTCTCATTCATCAATGCAAGAGGGAGCTCGCTGTTGAGTTCGAGATGAAGGACCTAGGACTGATGCACTACTTCCTAGGCCTGGAGGTCTGGCAGAGACCTGGCGAGATTTTCCTTTCTCAAGGAAAATACATTGTGAAACTTCTGGAAAGATTTGGTATGGTGGACTTCAAGTCCGTGTCAACACCAATGGAACTCAACTTCAAAAAGTTGAGTGGCAGCGCTGCTAGGCCCGTATTGGCAAATCCTACTGAGTATCGTCAACTCGTAGGGGCCTTGATGTTCTTAGTGAACACCCGTCCGAATATATGTTTAGCAGTGAACACTTTGAGTCAACAGAAGGTTGAACCTCATCACCTTCATTGGGTTGGTGCCAAGAATCTTCTGAGATACCTTCGGGGCACGATAAACCATGGGCTGAGATACACTACCGGGAGCGTGACACTCCTTGGATATATTAGTGTCGATTGGGCTGGCAGTGTGGTGGATCATAAGAGCACATCGGGATGCTGCTTCAATCTTGGTTCTGCTTCGATTTCATGGATGAGCAGGAAGCAAAAGTCGGTGGCTTTGAGCACCGCAGAGGCCGAATACATTGCAGCAAGTATGGCCTGTTGTGAAGCAGTTTGATTGCGAAATCTCTTTAGTGAGTTGTTTGGACATGTGCTAGATACCACCGTGATACTCGGTGATAACCAGAGTGGGATTCACTTGACCGAGAATCCTGTGTTCCACAACCGATCCAAGCATATTGATATCAGGTATCATTTCCTCCGGGATATGGTACAGCGAGGCGCTGTAAGGCTCAATCATATAGGAACTGATGAGCAGGTCGCGGATATTCTCACGAAGCCCCTGGGGAAGGTTAAGCTCCTAACCTTCCATGAGAGACTTGGTATCGTGGAACGACCCTATGATGTGGGTCCTGTTGGACGATGAGCTCGAGGAGCTCTGGGGGGCTTTGGGGACAGCTTCTCGGAGCTATGAGCAACCACAAGGCTAGGCTTTCCAAACCTTGTTGTTGTGCTTGGACCCCACTGTTGTGATTATTGAGTTGGTTCACCTCTATTATCTGTGCCCCATATGCATCCTACCCGTTGAGTTCAGGGCTCATGGGAAGTACCTCTCATTTGGCCAATGAGGTGGGAAAAGCTAGAGACCAGTAGCCAAGACTGATGGACACATCAGAGATTGTCGTACTCTCTATCTAGGATGGCACAGACTACAATCCAACCACTTGATCTGGGATCAAGTCTAGTGAGGTCTCGGACCTCCGCCTGACTTCGGGTCAGATGAACCAACTTCGGGTTGGTTGGAGACTCTTTGTGAGTCCAATAGAGGTTTTGGACCTCTGGGCTGAATTTGTCAGCCGGGGGATGATGTCTTTGTGACTAACCCACTTCTGTTCTGAAATAAAGAAGCCAGCAAAGCAAGTTACGGTGGGATGACGCACGATGTTTGATTGCACTGGTGGATGGAGTTCTCCTTAGTTGAGAGTGAGTGTTAAATTTGGACAACTAGGTCCAAACTCCATCTTGTGATGCTCAGATGAAGATTCCAATATTTGTATTGGATTCCTCTTTCAGAGAGGTGTAAAATTGATATAAAATTGATTTTAATCTAATGAGCAAAACATTTATTTTGAATTTATTATTTATAATAAATTTAAGTGCAGGTCGGCCTTAAGGTTTTACACCCCCAGCAGATGTGTCACACACCTCAATGATGGATATAGATACAGTCAACGTTGGAGAGCATTTCACTCACTCAACATCACACATCTTCTCCTTTGATTATATACGAGCATCTGAGAAGCAGTTTCATCTCCCACGTGAGAAGAAGGACGAAATCTACTGCAGCAAAAAAGACGAAATTTACTGCAACAATTTTTTGCAGTTAGGGTTTCTGGGCAAGTTTGACCAGCGTTGACTTTGGTCAATGCATGGTTCGAATTGGCTGAAATTTGGTGGAGAGTTCGATTTTTGAAGGCTGTACTCATTGGCACAAACATCGAGGTCAAAAGGTTGACCGAAGTTGGAGCTGCGTTGACTTTATTGTTGTTGCCCTGCGTTGAATTTTTTTGGACTGCATTGACTTTTCTGGGGTTGAATTTGAGTTGACTGGGTGACTGATTTGAGGACTGTTGTGACACATTCTGGGTTGGCCGACCAAGAAGACTTTGCTGGTTGAAGCATCCTGCTGACCGCCGTAACGCACCAACACATTCTCCTATTTTTGGGTTGTCTTCTATAGATCCACTGGTATGTTCTATCAGCGTTTTTACTTAACTGTTTATGTGATTGTTGTTATAAAAGTAAAGTTGCATCAAGCATAGAACATCTACAAAAATTTACAATAGAACATAAGGAAATAACCAGAACACAAGCCAAGACAAGAGGACACAATAATTTGGCGAATGCCAGGGAAAAACCCCAATGTGGGGAAAACCTTTTCATCAAATCTTCTTATTATTCTTTAAATTCAGCAGAGAGAGGAAGTAAAATTTACCACAGTCAACAGAATGTGCTAGCCAGCAAAGTCAATACTGGTCAAACCAGCAATATTCCTCCCAATGGAGCTCGGTCAAACCCAGTCAAACTCGGCCTCAAAGAACAGTCAAAGTCAAACATGGTGAACGCACTGGTCAAATCTTCGGTCAAAGTTGCAGTCAAAGCTGCAGTCAAACAGCCCAGATTTTCTCGGTTTTCGTGCCACCAAACTCAGCCTCCAAAAATCGAATTGTGTTTCAAAAATCGAAGTCATAAAATCAAAGTTGACCCAAAGTCAATGTTAGTCAACGCTGTTGCAGAAACCCTAACACACTCTGAAAATTGCAGTTGCCCCTTCACACGTGTGGAGGACAGAGAATGTCTTCTAGAGGTTGTACGAACAAATGAGAGAGGAGAAAGATGTGTGATGAGATGATGTCCAAATGAGGTTTGAGTCTCTCCTTTTTATATCCATCAATGAGGGGTGGTGAGTCGGTGACACACCTTTTGGGGCTTGTGAGCCTACATTACAATTTTGGCCAACCTTGACAATTTGCACATGTGAGAGAATAAATTCAAAATCCAACTTATGCTCATCCAAACAAGATGATGTTTAGATCAATCTTGCACCTCTCTGAAAGAGGAATCCAACAAAAATATCATCTTCATCATATGAGTAGTCCAAAGTGGATTTTTGCCCTAGTTTCCAAATTTAACAAAAGACATCACAAGCAGTTATCAAGCTAAAGAGAAATCAATCTAACTATTGCCTTATAGATTTCTCAACATGGTATCAGAGCTAAGGTTGGCTAAGGGCATGATGAAGATCAATACATCCTTGAAGAAGTGTTCTATAGTAGCAAGTCATCTCAAGAAACGTATCAAGGCATTATGGAATCTCCTATTATCCATCAAGAATAGAATGACCAAGACTTCTACAAAGGACAAAGGACTATTCTCAGCACTTATCGGCACATTTGAAGATGAGAATATTTGGGTAATCGACAGTGGAGAATCAGGACATATGACAAGTGAACACAACCAACTAAAGACCTTGTCAAGAGGGAAATCTTCTTACTCCGTTGAACTTGGTGACAGAACGAGCTATCCTGTAAGAGGAATTGGATCAACCTCACTGGAACTAGAGACTGGAGGAAATATTCATCTCAACAACATCCTATTTGCTGCAGGTTTACAAAAGAATCTACTTTCAATTTCAAGTCTAGAAGATAAGGGAGATAAAGTCGCTTTTATAGATGGAAAAGTTGTAGTATAGGATAAAAGCTCTAGCATCGAAAATTCCAAGGTCATTGGGATTCATGAAGGAAGACTCTACAGATTGTTGACTCCCCTCTCTCAAGCTTTGGTTCACATTGAAGTAAATCGATGTGAACTTTGGCATAGAAGGTTTGGTCACCTTCACTACAAAATCTAACTAACTCTAAATTCAATTGTAAATGGCATCTCTGAACTCGAGGAAGATCATGAAGGAGTATGCAAGGGATGTGCATTAGGTAAAAATGTCAAGAGCCCTGTTGACCACTCTGTGTCAATGACCCTATAGCAGTACACCCCTTTTTGCGCAAAAGGGATTTCATCATGTTCGAGTGTTCACATCATCCAAGATTCATCATCATCAGTCAACAGTTTGTCAGAGTGTAAACCCATTCTGCATGTTTGTAATGCAAATAATATTAGTAAGACCATATTTGTATGTAACAACCTAGGTAAACCTATTGCTTTGGTGATGATCTTCATCCTAGGAGGTTTTTCGTCTCACCGATTCATCTGTGTTTCTAGACACAAATGATCAACAGAGTTTTTCCCTCCAACCTCACCCCAAAGCTAGGGTGAATTTTGTCGTCAAGATCTTAGGTGAGTCCTAGCGTTTTTATAAAGTCTTTGTAAAAGTGATTTGGGAATAATTTTAACTAATTGGCTAAATTTTTTTCTTACAAATCACTTGGTCTACTAGATTATATTTGAGTCGTAAAATTGGGTAAAATATTGGTGGTCTATAACGAACGGGTGTTTCCCCTTCATGGGTTAAAATGTAATTATCTTATGTAAATAATATTTTAGCTATGGTGCTAAAATATTAGAGAGTTGGAAAAAATTATTAATCCCCTCGTGTCAATTAATTAAATTTTTTGGCAAAAATAAATCAAAATCCTAACCCATAAATTTAATTAATTAGAGTCAAATGGTCAAGTCTTAGGAAAAATAAATTCTCCAAATAAAAAATTCGTGGATAATATAGAAATTAATTTTTGGAGGTCCCCCACCAAGGGAATATTGAAAATTTCAAGATATTTTGGACCCTTGGACCTTGGTGGTTATAAGTCAAAGTCATTTTGGATCAAGCCAACTAGTTGTTTGAAGAATTTTTCTATAAATTAGAGGTCATTTGTCTCACAAAGGATCTGATCTTTTGATCGTGTGTTGGCTCTCGAAGCTCTCTTATAATATTTCTGGAATAATAAAAGCACAATGTCTTTGGGGTTTTATTTGATGGTGGTGTTCCTCTCCTGCATATTATGGTAATATTGTTTTTTGATGTTCTGCTAGATATTATTTTTTATAAATTGTTGGTTAATAGCTTTCGCAGAGTAATATATTGCACAGGTATCTCTAAGTCTTTAAGATTACGGTGTTATTTTACGTCTCTATTAATCTAACAATTTGATCTTAAAGTATGCAGAAATCGTTTGTATTTAAAAAAATGGGCGATGGCATGGATAGGTGAACATGGACAGCAACGAACTGACAATCAACACGCTAACAAGGACGACAGAACGAAGTGGAGTCGAAGGCAACGACTGACGATGGGTAGGGTCAACGAGCTTGGTGGATCCACTGCAATTCCTATACGCTCAACGATCTCACAACAAATTGTATATCATTTTATGATTACACAGATAGATGGAAGGGACGACAGCGGGGAGCACGAGAAACACAGGGGAGTGGGACAAGGGACTGGGGACGCAAGGCACAGGTGGAGTGGAAACGATAGACGGTGAATGGACAGGCCTATGGGAAGGACACAGAACTGATAACCTGTGGAATGAGGAGCGAAGCGGCAGAGACTGTAATACGTACAGCGAGAGAATCGATGATGTTGGGCCAGCAGAATAGTGGCTCTGATACAACTAATACATTTAAACCATGGTTACTTGGGAGTGGGAGCGGGGGCGCCATTTTCAAAAGCTCCTAGTCCGGAGCGTTTCGGGGAGCGTTTTTTTTTTAAATACATATATTTCTTATATTTTTTTATATTTTGATGCATATATGTCAACAAAAGCATGTAGAATGATGAATTAGACATAAAAAAACATAAAAACATAGATTGAACCATATAACATCAATCATCTAGAAGTTATAATCTTCATCAACCACGCCCACAAGTTGGAAACATACAACATATTGATTCTTGAGTCTCATGATTCATCAATCTTAAAGTTTCAAGCTTTCAAAATTCAATATATAATGTTTATCATCATTGATTCATTGATTTCAAATTTCAATATATAACATTTATCATCATTGATATATATCATTTATCATCATTGATTCATTGATTTCAAAATTCAATATATAACATTTATCATCATTGATTCATTGATCACCATAGTTGTACTTGTAAGCTAAGTGCAACCAATAACCATTACAACAAAGAATATTTAACATGAAATGAAATGTTATAAAATGAAACGAAAAGAAACAACTTTCAACTTTCATGAAGCATCATATTCATAATTCATAAGAACTTATAAACTTATAAATGCCAACTTCAAAGTTTCAACTTTCAAATTCAAACTTCAAACTTAAATTGTCATATATTGTTTACAAAAATTATCATAATAAATATGAAAGAGTCAAGTTTCAACTATTCAACATTTATAAAAGTTAAAAACTACTAGAAAATAGAAAAGACTAGTAAACTTTAAATCTATTTTATCTATTGGCTGGCCCTTGCCATGCCCACGAGAAATGTCTAATTTGTGAGAACCACGAGGCAATGGTGGTCTTCTAGTACTCTCAAGAGTACCAGAACCATAACTAGAAGGTAGAGGGCAACTTGAAGATGTAGGTGGAGGATGAATCTGCAAAGGAACAATAGCTGGAAATCGAACACTGGCACTGGCACCCGCACTGCTACTGGATGGTGGGACTGGCCCTGCGTGTGGCGGTGGCATGGCTGTTGTTGCTTCATCATCATCCCTCAAAAGTTCTGCTTCCAATTCTTCCATATGTACAGTGTCGTCCTCCAAATTATCGTCCTCTGGGTTGTTGTCCCAAACTTTATATGATTGATCCTCATAAGCTCAATCACAATAATGACTCAACAACCTCAAGTTGTAATGCACATAAACCAAGCTTTCTACTCGGTTTTCATTCAGCCTGTTTCTTCTCACATTATGTATGAAGTTGTAGGTGCTCCAACACCTCTCTGCAGAAGCAGTATTTACAACTTGTGAGAGAAATTTTTTTGCCAACTTTGGCAAAAGTCCCATGTCGTCATATGCTTCCCACCATGTGAGAGCATCAAATCTATCTCTATCTTCCATTGCATGGAAAGAACCAAAGTTACCAGTGCAACTGAAGTATCTGCCTAATTCAAGGCGCAATCTAGCACACTCCTCCCTATCGAGGACCAAATTGTCTAATGCTTTCATGTATCTCTCTTGTACCTCTAGATCTGTGTGAGGTTTGATCCTAACCCCACCTCCAGGTGCAAGTTGGCCCAACCAAGATGGAGAGTAGTATTTTAGCATAAGGATATATGCCAAGGCATGTAGTGGAACATTAAGTTTATTCCACCATGCACACACACAGTCGTGAATCATTGCATACAAGTTGGGATCATTTTCCTTAACAACATCTTTTATTTGCCCCAACATGCTATCTATCTGCTCATACACCTCCCCAATCACTGGATTATCTGTATGTGAAAAGTGAATCATGTGATAAATGGGCTTGGTGAAATTCAAAATTTCCCTCACACGTGCCCAAAACAAAAGATCAAGAGCGATCTCCTCCACCTGTTCAAAACCTTGTCTGTCAATTATTGTTGTTGCCCTGTCCTTTAATACCTACCAGTGTGGACTTGATACCATGGCTGCCAATGACTCTCTTACCTTCAAAAAGTGCCTGAAGGTGAGGTAATAGCTAGCAAATCTAGTCTTTGCTATCTTCAACAACTCGAATTTTGAGTGAGTACAGAGAATCCCATGGGTATTGCTATGATTTGTAATAAATTTTATCATTTTTTCCCTTTCTTGTACAAATCACCCAAGCCATTTGTATTGAGGTTGTTTGTTTTTAATTATATCATGCATCAAAAGGTTCATTGTGTGAACCAAAGCCCAAACCAAAATATGTTGGGGTATTTATCTTAAATAATTGCTCCCGCTGCCTTACAATTAGCAGCATTATCAGTGATGACTTGGAAGACATTGTATGGCCCAATACTTTCAATTGTTTCAAGTAATGGTTCTACAATGCTAATGTCGGCCTTGAATTTGTCTGAATAATCATATGTTGAAAGGAATATTGCACCACTAACAGACACAGCCAAAACACTTATCAATGGCTTTCCTTTTACATTGGTCCATGCTCATTCCAAGAACTTGTCATTCTATTCAAAGAATGACTTATTTTAGCTTTTTCATGATCAAGTCCCACGATTATGGCCTTGTCATACCCAGGGCTCCTGTATCCTTTGGGGGCATCATTAATGGCAGAAACCATTTCATGCCAATAAGGTGAGCAAAGAACATTGAATCGTACCCCACATGCATAGAAAAACTGGAAAATTTTTGAATCCACATCACTCCTAGACCCTTCGTCAAGGAAATCGGATATGGTTCTACGCCTTAAGGAGATGTTTGGTCCAGGTGTGCCTCCATATCCACTGCCATGGGTGAAAGTTGATGGACTTCGTTGTCCATGATGTGATGGACCTAATGGTGCGTAAGAATCAATGAAACTCCTAGATCTTTTAGATATCCGTTGGGCAGCCTCCTCTTCCTTTCTGTATTTCTCTCTCTCTGTTGCTAGCACACTTACACAAATTTTGATTCCTAGATTTTATCTCCATCCCCTAGCATTTTCCCACAAAGGTGCCTTCTGGCACGAGTGTATGAACCTGTGTATTCTTTATTGCAATGGGGGAAAAGAAATTTAGTGGTTCCACTACCTTTCCCTCCTTCCTGCCTCTGAACATATTTCCACAATGGTGTTTGACTTTGGACTTGTTTAGTTGGGGTCTCTGTGGCCTCATGTTCTCCACTCTCCCCTTCCTCCTCAGCATACTCCTCCTCTTCAGGATTTTCATCAAATCCACTATAACCCACTTCTTCATCCTCCTGTTCTCTAATGGGCCTCTTTCTTATACTCTCCAACACCAATATTACAAAGAAAGGAACCAACATGAAGAAAACCCCAAGCCATATAGCCATGATGTTTCAAGCTTCAAGTTTCTAGCCTGCAAAAAAATGGAGGAATGCCAAATGGGAATAGGAAAAAATGCAACATAGAAAAAAAACAATTCAATTTTTCACTTTTCAACACATTAAAATGGAACATTGAGAAAAAAATTCAAGTTTTCATTTTTGAACAACTTAAAAATGCAACATAGAAAAAAAACTAGATTAGAGAGTCCTACCTCTTTGTCCCGAGTCCTGACTCCTTCAATCCTCCTTGTTGCTCTCTTCAAGCTCCTTGCTCTCTCCTCTTGTATTTTAATATTTATTATTTAATTGATGTTTATGAATATTTTTATTCATAACACCATGGAGGGCAAGATCTGGTCTCAAAAAATTTGTTTGCAGAGACAAAATTCAAGAATTATTCAGTGGAAATTGCAGATCTGGGGTTCGATAAACTGATGTGATCAATTGAAGGCAAATACACAAATCTGGAATTAAAATTTAATAATTGGGCGAGGGTTTGTGTTTTAAACAAAAAATTTAGGGCCAAGGAACAGCCTCTTGAACCTCACAGCACCTTCTCTTACCTCCGCACCCTCACCTTCAGATCACGACAACCTGTTCACTCCTCCATCAAAATTTACATCCCTCCACTTTCTCCTTCCGCAGCCTTCTTTTCCTTGCCTTTCCTCCTCCCTGATACCCAAAACCCTCATGGCTGCCTCACTCCCTCACTGCATTAGCCTCCAGCTTTCAGCTCTGCCCCTTTAACCAAAATGCAAGCCAATCTTTGGCCCTTTCTCCTTGCTGTCCAGGCTCCATTTAGACTGGGTTTCATCACTGTGGAGAGGAATTAATTTTCTAGTTTGGTATATCATCGAAATTTGCAAAGAATTTGGGTCAAGGTTTGCATTTTCAAGTTGCTCGTCACTGGAATACTTTGGACAAATTGATTCAAGGCCTAGGGCCTCAGGTTTCGTTCCCTAAACTCTTGTCTCTCTCACTGTCTAATTAGTCAAGTTAATTACATCTAAACAGTGACATTAGATAGACACATTGACAAGGCAAATCACATAAATGGCATGAGTGTGAATTAGCATAGATCTACAATTTTCAGTGACTGACTCACTTTTCCTAAAAGTCTGATCTTAGCATTGATTTGCTTCATTAATTTAAGTGCATTCAGGAGGGCAATTATTTCAGAATTGTTCGACACATTTGTGCACTAACTTGGCATTAGTTTGGCATCTTAAATTCACTGCTGTCCTGAATATTAATCTCTGAAATCTAAGTGCTCTGACTTCATTCTGAAGGTGACTGTTTAGTTTCCTTCAGCAAGGTGTAGTGATTATTGGCATTTGTTTGCTTGCTCATATACATAAACTCGCTGCCTAAAAGAACATCTAATATCATACTCGGTCTCAGAAGTAAATCTAAGGAATTGTTAGTATTTATTTTCTGAACATTCTCTGTCCTTGGTTTATGAATGATAAGTGTACTAAAGTCTAATTCTCTTTAAGTAAAGTGTGATCTTGAGTATTTGATTTGGATCTAATTGAATATTTGGGACTGTTTGACAAATTTCATTCACAAGAAGATTATTGAATACTTAAAGGTTGGCACCTAAAAGCACTTCACAGAAATCTAACTTGCTGCTGTACTATTTGTTTCCTCACTGTTTGCATTAAAATGACAGTAATAAGTTTTCATGGCTCAATTAGATTGGAATATATACAACGTAAGTTTGCTCCTATTCATTGCTCATAGTGTGAAATTCTGACATATATTGTCTCATTGTTAGCATTGATATTGTCTGAGTACTGTGTTTTTCTTGTGGATCTTTAAAAAGGCATCAAAGTTCATTAGTTTTTATAATTTATTCACAAGGCACATAAATCTGAAATTTATTGGAAGGCAGTTGACATAATTTTTTGAGCATATCAACAAATCACTGTGAAAGCATTTATCTCGTCAAACATACCTTGATATCTTGTTGGCACTTTATTAAATTGGCACCTATATTGTGGTTAAGATAATCCTCTAAGCATTGTGAAAACTTGAGCATTTCTTTGTTGTAGTCTTGGAAAATTGGTGAATTTCAATTTTGAAATATTTTGAACTACATTATCTCATTGAAGCACTTGCATTGCATATTAGTCTTCGTCCATTTCACTAACATTTCCTTGCAGTATTACTTATCTTGTGGCTTAAGGAATATTTCATCATTGAGAAAGTTCTCTAATTTATTTGAGCATCTTATCTAGGCACTGGTCTCTTATGATTTCATCCCAAGTGTCATATTACTCTGAGTTTAAATAAATAACTTGCCTTCTAATCTTTTCCAAGCTACTTAGAAAAGTGATTGCTCTGCCTAAATTCTCCTAGAACTTGTTGTTCCTACAACTTTCCCCTTCCCATCTACCCTTAGGGACTACCCCCCTTGACGTAGCTACGAGAGAGTCCAAAAGGAGTGAGTAGGGATCAGAGTGACAGCCCCTACTCTGAGTGTTGCGCCTTAGGTGTACACTTTAGGCGGTAACAAGACCATATGCAAGCAGTGCTTCAAAGTCAAAAGAAATTTTGGATCTCATTCATTCCAATGTTTGTGGTCCTAGTCTACAAAGTCTCTTGGAGGTCATCTATATTATATGACATTCATTGATCACCATTCAAGGAAAACTCGGGATTATTTGCTGAAATCCAAGGATGAAGTATTCGACAAATTTCAAGAATTCAAAGCTGAAGTGGAAAACCTTACAGAAAGAAGGATAAAAATATTAAGATTCGACAATGGAGGAGAATACACTTCAAAGGAACTCATAATCTTCTGCAAGGAGGTTGGGATTAAGAGGGAGCTGATAGTTCCATGCAATCCCGAACAAAATGGAGTTGTTGAACGAAAGAACCGATCTATTGAAGAAAGTGTGAGAGCCATGTTACATGATCAAGATTTGTCGAAATTTTTGTGGGGTGAAGCAACAAAGACTATTGTATACATTCAAAATCGAAGTCCTCACAGATCATTGGAAAACATGACTCCCCAAGAAGCTTTCACTGGGAAGAAACCAAGTGTAGACCATCTCCGAAAATTTGGCTGTCCTATCTTTATTCACATTCCAAAATATAAGAGGAAGAAGTTAGATCCTACAAGCATGAAGGGAATATGTGTTGGCTACAGTATACTTCAAAGGCATATAGGATCTATATAAAATAAGGATACCGAATAGAAGTAAGTCGGGATGTGATCTTTGATGAAGGTATTGCATTTAAGAAATCAAGGGATCTCCCGATGGACTCCGATGATGAAGAACTTCCAATATTTGAGGAAGAACTCACCAGGGAGGAAGAAATCTTAAATCATGAAGATGACGGTCCCAGTGAACCCATACAACCTGTGATTATCCCAAAAAGCAAAATGAGACTGAATTGCTTAAAGTCTACTCTCCTAGATGCAGAAGGACATGAAGCAGCTGAAGGCACATTCAGGGAAAGTAAGAAGCCTAAGAGATATTCAGGGTATGCAGCCTATATGACGAATTTAATAGAAGCAGAACCATCCACCTTTGAAGAGTTTGTCAAACATCAAGAATGGAAAGATGTCGTGCGTGAAGAATATCAATCAATAATGAAAAATGGAGTTTGGGAGATCGTACCTGGGCCTGAAGACAAATATGTGGTCATTTCCAAGTGGCTCTACAAGATTAAGCATGTTGCAAATGGAAGCATTGATAAACATAAGGCAAGATTTGTGGCTAGGGGCTTCTCTCAACAGGAAGGCATCGACTATGAGGAGACATTAGCTCCTACAGCAAGGTATACAACTATTCGTTCATTGGTCTCTTTGGCAGCATCAATGTGATGGAATATCCATCAAATGGATGTCAAAACTGCATTCCTGGATGGCACGATTGATAAAGAAATCTATATAGAGCAACCCTTGGGATTTGAAGTCAAGATAGAGAGACTTTTGTTTGCAAGTTGAAGAAAGCATTATATGGTCTTAAGCAAGCACCAAGGGCATGGTATGCTAGAATGGATGCATACCTACAAAGATTGGGCTTCTCGAAGAGTTCTACTAATATGAATCTCTATATCAAGGTTGTGAAGGGTGAGCCTATAATCATCCTTTTGTACGTGGATGATCTCCTCATGACAGGGGTGGAAGGTCTGATCCAAGAGTCTAAGAAGCAACTAGCAACAAAGTTCAACATGAAGGATCTAGGGGCGATGCACTATTATTTGGGACTGGAAGTTTGGCAAGGACCTAATGAGATTTATCTAGGTCAAGGGAAGTCTGTGATCGAGATGTTGAACAGGTTTGACATGATGGATTGCAAACCCATGACAACTCCCATGATCACAAAGTTGAAGAGGATAAAAGTTTTGAGTCAAGCCTAGTGGATCCAACCAGGCATAGACAACAGATTGGCCCGTTGATGTACTTGGTGAATACTCGACCAGACATATGTTTTGCAGTTAATGTTCTCAGTCAGTTCCAAGTAGAGCCCATTGTATAGCAGCCAAGCATTTATTGAGATATTTGCAAGGAACAATCCACTCCTGCCTAGAGTATGACAAGAGGAATGATGTCCACTTGATTGGATATACGGATTCCTACTGGGGAGGCAGTGGGAAGGATGGAAGAAGAACTATTGGAGGATGCTTTAGCTTGGGATCCTCCATGATCTCCTAGATGAGCAGAAAGCAAGAATCGGTTTCGTTGAGTAGTGTTGAGGTTGAATATATTGTAGCATGTGAAGTAAGCAAAGAAGTTTTCTAGTTGAGGAAGTTGTTGTCCGATTTGTTTGGAGGACCAATGGACCCTAAAGTGATACATTGTGACAACACCAGTTGTATAAGGTTGTCTAAAGACCTAGTGTGCTAGCTTTTGTGGCATTGGATGTGTTCTAACCTTGAGATTTGGCAGAGAGGTTAAAAAACATGTATTCTACAAGACCCAAAAATCGTTTCTGGAAATTCCACCTAGAGATGAATTAATTAAAATAAATAATCAGTTTTTAATATTTCCTAAGTCTAAACTTAGGAAATATGATTAATTAAAAGGTATTAATTAAGTCAAGTGTTAATCTTCTAGAAAAAGACATGGATCAAGTCTTAGTTAATCTTAGCCATCAATTAAGTTTTAATCGAGGACCGAGAGATTATAAGAAGAAACTAGATGGGGCTTGGAGAAAACACTTGAGCAGTTCTATTTCACCTAGCAGATCGAGCAGAGAGAGCCAGTGAACTCAATGAAGTAAGAGAGGGACAGGGATAGTAAGGTCGGAGGAAGATTTTCCAGATCCGGTGAATGCACAGCAAAGAGGCAGTGAGTGGCACAGAGACGCAACGCAGAGGCCAAGCAAAGGCAGCGCAGTGCTTCAGAGGAGATCCGTATTTTGCTGGGAAGCAGAGTTGATTCAGTTCCAAAAGCCGGAGAGAGAGTCTAGAGGCTAGGAGAGTCCAGTTTCCAGAACAGCAGTTGATAAAATAGCGAAAGGGAAGTTGTTCTGAGTTGTGGAACACAATACTGCGTAGGCCGACGCAGTGACTGCGCACTGGCAGAGCAGAGCAGCTCATCTTGAGCCCAGATCAGTGTCAGATCGCCAGTGGTAGAGCGAGATTTTTCTCACTAACTTTTTGTCAGTATTTCTTTGTATGGTTTGCTAGATTTAAGCAACCATATACTTGTACTCAGATTTACTACTGCATAATAATCAAACCCTCAGTTGTTGCACCAGTTTTCCCAAATTGGGTTTTTTCAGGGACTTGGTCCAAAAACAACAGTGTTGTTTGTGTGTGTGCGCATCTATCCTTCCAGCGTTATTTTTATTCCGCAATATTTTATTTGTGAAGGTTGCAGCATATTAGTTTTGATATTTACCGTAGTAAACAACAAATAATTTGTTCAGTTTATTTAACAAATAGAAGAAATTTAATCAATTATTGCAGTAGGATGCGGGTTTTCTGAATCTTCACACAATGTTTCATGGAAAGACAGACCACATAAATAACAAGTACCACTACATTCGAAAGCTAGTTCAAGATGGTGTGTTTCAGCTACAGTATATTTCCACTGATGAACAGGTACCTAACATTTTGACAAAATCTCTTCCCAATAAGAAGCTTGTGTATTTGACAGACAACTTTGAATTAGTTGATATATCCTCCCTAATTGACAGTGAGAGATAGACACATCATTATTTTCTTCTCTTGGGAAGAAAGAATGGAGGATTGGGTAAGCATTTGGCATCCAAAACTCTTTGAGGATGTGGTAGGGCATCCAAGATACGAGTAAGTCGCAGAGGACTGATATTCTTTATGAACTGGGAATCCAAATTAAGAATAGTCATGGAAGGTCATACTCTATGAAAACATGGGTGGGGAAAGTACCTTGAGAGACAATGACGACAGTGTCTATAAGTCATTGGTCTCGCCAGCATTGTGCTCTAATCTTGTGGAGAGATAGAGATGTAAGTCAAGGCCTTGCTATGTGACAATGTTGGTTGTTATGATGCTAAACAGATGGCTTACCAATTCGACTCTTCTTATGACATCTCTTCAGATTGAGAATGTCCATGTACCATTTACGAATACCTCCCTAGATGAGAGGGAGTGTTGAAAAATGTGTAACTAGGTTCGGTCTTCATAAATATGAAATATACTTTTGATTATTGTATATTGTAAAATGAAAGAAAAATTATTATTGGTATTTTGAAGCATGGGTTTCAAGCTCAAGGTCTTTTATTTTAGAGGTCAAGCACCCATTGAGTGCTTTTAGGGTTTGTCCTAAGTCAATAAGTCAAAAGAGTCATTGTCATATGTTGAAGACCCCATCAAGCACATTGTAACTTGTAAAAAGAATTATTTTTGTCTTCAAAAGAGTCAGAATACCCTCCAAGACCACGTCGCCCTACCAGCTAAGAAGTCCACCTAATTTGAGGCACCTCATCCACCTTGGAAGCCTGTATATAGGAGGGAACTCAACCTCCTAGAGACACAATTCATTCTCTCATCAAGCAAGCAAAGGAGAAGAAGAAATATGCTACCAAAGGAAGAAGACGAACAAATATCAAGAGTTTGGTTTATTTTCTCTCTCTATCCTCACACATGCAAAGGAAGAAGGCTAGGGTTTCTGTTTTTGGGTTAGGGTTTTGTTGATACATGATCGAACTTGGAAAAGGTGCAAAAAGAAGGTCGAAGGAAGGCTCTTTAGGTCATCGTCAAGCCCTAGAAGGAGAAAATCAATAGAAGCTCAGAAGAAGACTTGGAAGGTTGAAATAACCTCACACGTGTGGAAGCAGCTACTGCTGGGAGGGCCGAAAACTTCAGACCTGCAGTGGAGGCCAAAACTCTATAGTTGGGGATCAAAGTTGTGTTGTTGGAAGAGATTTGACTAGGTTTGACCTGTTCAGAGGAAGCACATCATTAGGAAGGTCGGACTTGGTCTTGGAAGGGTATTGGTCTTGGTCTAGAGGTCTTCAAATTCGTCAATTGAAGAATCTATAAGAAGAGAAGAGATTTGTGGGTTTTCCTCTCAAGTGGAGAGGTTTTGGCCCTAGCTTGCAGCCTATATCATGTGTTCTCGTCAATTGTTGATCTTCTTGTTTTGATAGTTGTTTGAGGATAAGAATAACATAATAATACAAGAAGAAGCTAATAAGTAAGAAAAAGTAAAAAGGCATCACAAGTAGTTATCAAGCTAAAGAGAAATCAATCTAACTATTTCCCCCTAGATTTCTCAACACTTTTAATATCTTTGAATAAACTAACACAGGGGCAACCAGTAGGAGGACCCCTAGATCTCTACTACCTTAGTTTCTACATGGTCAAGGAGCAGTAAACCAAGGACCCACAAAATAGAATGGAGATTTTTATAAATATTTATACGAATATGCGTCACTAGGAGAGGAAAATACTCGGCAAGGTCTTGGGTACAAAAGTTAGGCACTTACTTCCAACTTAACCCAATGTTGGAAGCAGAAGCCATCAAATTCATCACCCTGCATTTGGAAGGAGAATCTCATGAATGGTGGTACCATGAATTGGTCACCTTATGACATTCCTGCAATAATTCTTACATGGACTTCATAAGAAGGTTGATAGACTGGTTTGATAAGGAGGATCCAGAGATACACTACAAGGAGCTAGCACAATTCAAGCAGACCAAAACATCAGATGCTTATTTCTCAAAATTTCAACAAGTAGTTGTTATGGTGACAGACATATCTGAACAAAAGTTGATCATGCCCTTCACATAAGGTTTAGCCACTCAGTGGTTGGGTCAAGGCCTTCAAACCCACCACCTTACAAGGTGCCATCACTAGGACATGAGACATGGAAGATGCAACAAGTAAAGCTAAATTTCCATCCAACCCACTCATCCCTCAAAAGAATAGAGATAAGAGGTCATCTCTAAGAGAGTTGGTTGGGAAAGATAGTTTGGATGACGAGACTTGGAGCGAGCTAAGAAGGTAGAAACTTTGCATCCGCTGCAAGGAAGCATGCGACCCAGGTCACAGATGCTTGGGAAAAGGCAAAGTTCAACTGTATTGAGGTGTTTTCAGACAACGACAATGAAGAAGATACAATACCAACACCAAGCAGTGGGCCTAGTTGTTCAGGGGAGGAGTAGTCCCATGAGGAAGCTAAAGGCGATGAGAAGCCTTATATAGGGATTAAGAGTGATATTATCGCCACTCTTTCAGGAGTCTCTAGATACTACACATTCAAGATCAGGAAGGTCATACAGGGACAATGAGTCACAACTTTGGTCTATGGTTGGGTGACACACAATTTCATCGATGCAGCCTACATGGCAAAGAGAGGTATTCCCACAGAAGAATTGTCTTTAATGTTGTGGTGATTGATGGATGCATCATGTCATGTACACAAAGGATTCCATGCTTGCACATGCATTGGGAAATTATACATTTAACGATCAATGTAGTGGATCTTGCAAACAGCAATGTTGTACTGGGGGTACAATGGTTATACTCGTTGGGAAAGTTCTCAATGAACTACGGAGTAATGGATATGGAAGTCAGGGCCTCAATGGCAATAAGGTAATGCTGTGGGTTATGTCCAATAGCAATCCTCGAACTATATCAGCTAAGAGAATGGAGGCTATCTTCAGCAATGGAGATATAGCTTGCGCAACAAAATGCTTAATTATGAGTAAGAAGTCATCAAATAGCATCCAATAGTATTAGGTAGTTATTCAATTGTTAAATAAGCATGACCAAGTTTTTGGAGAGATTCCCCCAAGGAGACATCCTAACAGGGGTTTTGAGCACACCGTAGAGCTAGAGGAAGGGGCATGTTACGCACCACCAATGGGTGACCCCTATAGGAGAAAATTTTCTCCTATATTTTTCTTTAGCCGGTAACCCCTTGCAGCCACCAGATAACTCGATGTGCCACCATTCTCTGCCACCTGAGCTAGTCAATGTGTACCCTTTCCCATCTGTTATGATCGTATGTTTGAAAGTGGGCCTTCCAACCCTGTAGGTATGCCTTTTCATTATGTAATTGGGTGTTTATGCTTACTTTTCTTGGGCACATTTGGACATGGATTAGTCTAGGAATTCGGCACAAAGAATGGGTTTGGATTGTACTCTTATTCCCTTGTCCCATCTTGGGGATTAATGTTAAAATTGGACAACTAGGTCCAAACTCCGGGTTGTGATGCTCAGATGACGATCCCAATATTTTTATTGGATTCCTCTTTCGGAGAGGTGTAAGATTGATCTAAAGATCATCTCGATCAGATGAGCAGAACATGTCATTTAGTTTATTACTTATGTTTCTTCAGGTCGGCTGGAATAAATATTGACTTGATAATAAGGACGTCACACCCCCAAAAGATTCCTATATTGGAGAGACTTAGAGTTCATTTTGACACACATTGGTGTGGAGGAATTCTCTCTCTCTTGATGGCGTTGGAGCTGCGTATTCTTTGTTTGGGTTGTTCTGGGGTTATGTGTGACACGCTCGGCTGAATGACCTATTGAAGACTTTGCTAGTAGAAGCATCCTGCTGATCGCCGTAACGCCACCACTCTTCATCTCTGTTTTGGCTTGTCTTCTATCGATCTATTAAACATGTTCTATCTTCTTCAGTATTATGCCATAATCTGAAATGGCATAGAACATCTACAGAAATTAACATGGTATCAGAGCGTAAGGGGAAGACAATGTCCAAATTTGTGTGCCCTAGATGCAGCTACCACGAAAAAAAAAAGGAGAAAGAGCTGCGTGGGTTTATTATCTGCTGTAATATAGGCCGAACTTGCAAAACATTAGGCCGAGCCCCTGAAGGGTAGCCGCTTCATCAAAAGGAAGAATCTGCCCTGCGAAAAGGCACTTGGAAGAGGCAGCCGCAGCCCCTTAGGAAGAAATCTGGGCTGTCACAAAACTCAAACTTGTAGATTCTTCGTCGAAAGGAATTGCATAGCGTGGGGCCGCAGGCGTTTAAAAATCTAGAAATAAAAGAGCAGAAGAAATTTGCAGTTAACTGACTCTATTTCATCGAAGGGGACTTCTGTCATCGATTTATAAACGGGGAAACTCTTAGTAGCTGACATCTGTTGAATTCTTAATAGAACAGAGCCGGAACTGCGTGAGGCACTCTCACTTATTCGTAATTTTTTAATTTTGTCCCGACATTGGAGGAAAGTCAGGAACCAGATCTCGCAACAATCGTTCGCCTCGACATTGGTGCACGATCAATCGTCACACACATACGGCGAACCTTCGTGTCGTTGCGGCGGCTGCCCCATTCCACTGAGCGTTAGGAGGATTCCATCAACGAAGCCCGCAGGTACCGGCGTCAGCATGGACGAAAAGGAAAACAACCCGATTTTGGCCAAAGTGGCCGCATTGTCCTTGCAGATGGAAAACAACCCTGCCATCATCCCCGCCGCTTTGGATGGCCACAATAGCCTCTGGAATGGTGGAATACCCTCCGCCATGGTGTTCGTGCAGTATCAGAATACAGCCATGTCAGTCGGATCCGCTTCTCTCTCTGATCGGCTGTCACTAACAGGGAAGCCGTAATTTTCTGTTCGTAACAAATCGTGTGAATGGGCCTAGCCACAGTCACTATAGGAGCAACCCAGACTCTACAGCGATTTTAAAAGACTCGGATTTTCTCTGCGTTATCTGGACGAATTACCGAGAGAAATTGAAGAAGTCTAACTCGGTCATCATGACGGAAGTTTGTTACCACTGCACCGTGATACCTGAAAGGCTCAGATCTGTAGATAATCTGGGATCTGTGGTTATTATTGAAACAACAATTGTATATGGAACGGGCAGGGGAATAAAGGCGGATATCCCATAATCGTAATTTCAAGAAAACTGAGGCTGATAAGTGGTTTCCTGGAGCCTAACGTGGAGCGAAATGAGTTGATGTGCCGGAAAATGTATAACAGTGTCTCAACCTCAGTGAATTGCTCACCTGTCCTTTTGCTCGAAATTGTAAATCGGGTGCCTAGATACATAATGCTAGGAAAGGACCGAGACATATTAATTGAGAACGTTATCTGAATAAAGACAGTAAGTGCATTCGTGGTAGGAGCCAAGTTCATTAAGAACAAAGACTGTTGATTAACGACAGCAACAGGTCGTGGGTCAGTTAGGGATACCCACCAAAATCTGAATAATCATTGGAAGGCGACTACGCGTGAAAGATACCAAGTTCTTGTTCAATTTTGAAGGCCTGGACACAATTGTGTTGGATAAGAACAAGGAGGCAATTCTTCAATTGTGCAGGCGTCAGCTCGGTGTATCGAGCGATTTCTGGGAAAGTGAGAGTTCCTTTGTGACTGGCTTGTAATGACTTCACATGCAAGTTTCTGAGCATGCCGAGCAACCTGCTCGAGCTTAATATGTTCTCAAATACATGCTGCGATTTTTTTTTCCGCTGGGCCTAGGCAAACTTGGAAGTTAAACAGCAAAATAAAAGCTTCAATATAATAGTTTTTTTTGTTGTCGTTGCCGCCCCTAAACGAGTTTTTGAACTTGAATATGAACACGCCATGAGGACGCGCAAGGCATGAAACTTTTTTTGGCATTGTATGGTAAATGTCACTTGAGATACAACGGTTTAATGAGTTCTTCAACCATTTTGAAGGACTTAGCACCATTGTTTGCTGAATTTTATGAGTCAAAATCCTCTCTGGAATAGGGCCGATTTCCTTCATTATTCTGAGTTCGAGTTTGGGCCCAACTGAGCTGGTTGGGTTGGCTATAAATCTCACGACAGAGTATTTTGACCAAATTTCCAAGTATTTTGGATAAATACACTACGAGAGAGAGGACAAGTTTATACCTTTAATTCACTGCGGAGAGGGATGAGTAGCTGAACGTCAAGGTCGAGTTTTGCTGTAACTAAGAGGTCGTGTTCTGAATTTTCAGTGACCAAATTTACTCACAAAGGAGGGTCGAATCTCCATTCTTGTTGCTGACCAAGTGTACTGTGAAGAGACACCAAAAGAGAGGACAAATCTCTATGAGTGTATACTCGAGTTGTTGCAAGTATTGCTTCTGGAGCTGCATTCCATATTATAGAAAATTTCTGAGCTGTATGGTTGGAGGTACCATCGCTGACTCCAGGAAGAGGCTGGCCCTGATAAGCTAAGGTATACTACTAAAATTCTGCTTTAAGAAGTCATCGATCGAAATGATGGTGTTGTATGAGCCTCCGTAAACCTTTAACTGTAAATCTGAAATTGAGAAGCAGTGCTAGAAGAGATACAAAATGTAGCAGATGAAGCTATCAAGTGCAGAATTATGAAAGAAGGAATCATGTTTGGATTCCTAGTAAAGAGCACTGGTTGAGGAAGCTACAACAGACCTCCTTAGAATAACACAACTTCTAACAAGCTGAGGCTTGTTGAGATATTCTCCTTGTTGGATAGTGACATAGATAGACACCTATGTAGCAGTCAGCATGTGACAATAGCAGCCTCACACTGAAGCATAATGGTAAAAAGTGTTTCGGCAGCTTTCAGATCTTGAACCATAATCAGCAAAGGCTGTTGGAAGGCTTTGACTGTGGAAGATTAAGTCTCCTTACCAAGCTGGTGTCTTGGATGCCCTCATTTAAATTAGAAGTCTTCTCTCGAAAGAGAAGTTGGCATTAAGAGGGAGAATATATCTGTATATGCTCCTGAGCAGATACCCTTTGCTGAACGAAAGAAGATCCTCATGGCTCAGGGACATATGGCTTCAGAGGGGGAAAATTCCGAAGGAAAACCAAGAAGCCATATAAATACCAGGGGTATCTAGTTGCCATGAGTACAATATGAGCCTAGACCATTTGAAGCTGTCAAGTATCTAAATCTGCAAGGATACAAGGGTGATGTATGGGATATGGTTCCTAGACCACAGGACAAAGCAGTTGTCACCTCGAAATCGCTCTACAAGATCAAGCATGGCTCTAATGGAAGTGCTGAAAAGTTCAGGCAAGATTTGTTGCCCATGAGGAAGGTATAGACTATGATGTCACACCTGCACCTGTGACCCGATATACCGCCATTCGATCAATTATAGCCCTTGCTGCTATGCAAAGATGGAGTCTTCATCAGATGATGTGAAGACCGCATTTTTTTTCTGCATGGTGTGATAAAGGAAGAGATATATGTGGAGCAACCTCTGGGGTTGGAAGTCCAGGATCGGGACACCCATGTCTGCAGGATGAAGAAAGCCCTCTATGGGTTGAAACAAGCACCCTGAGCTTGGTACGATAGGATAGATAGCTACTTGATGAAGCTGGGCTTCACTCATAGTATTGCTGATATGAACCTTCACTGCAAGGTTAATAGAAAGAAGCCTCTCACTCTGGTGCTATATGTGGATGAGCTGTATGTGGATGACCTCTTCCTGACAGGTGCTGACCTTCTCATTCATCAGTACAAGAGGGAGCTCGCTGCTGAGTTCGAGATGAAGGACCTAGGACGAATGTCTAGGCCTAAAGGTCTAGCAAAGACCTGGCGAGATTTTTCTTTCTCAAGGAAAATACATTATGAAGTTTCTGGTATGATGGACTGTAAGTCCATGGAACTCAACTTTAAGAAGTTGAGTAGCAGCGTTGCTGGGCCCGTCCTACTGAGTATCGTCAACTCATAGGGACCCTGATGTTCTTAATGAACACTTGTTCGAACATATGCTGTGCAGTGAACACTTTGAGTCAACACATGGTTGATCATAACATTCACTAGGTTGGTGCCAAGAAACTCTTGAGATATCTCTGAGGCACGATGAACAGGGTACGAATACACTACTGCAGGGCATGGCCTCCATGGGTCCTGCCTACGGTTGGCACTGGCGGTGTGGTGGATATCGGCATGCGGATGCACTACTTCACATGTAGATGCGCGAGGGCGAGGGGGCATCTAAAATCGGTGACCTTGGGCACGGCCCGAGGCCGAATACATTGTAACATGTATGCCCTGTTGTGAAGTCACTTGGTTGCGAAAGCTCTTCTGTGAGCTGTTCGAGCATGTGCTAGATGCCACCGTTATCCTTTGTGATAACGAGAGGGGGATTCATTTGTCATAGAATCCCGGGTTCCACGATTGATCCAAGCATGTTGATGGCTAGTACCACTTTATCTAGGATATGGTACAGCGAGGCACCGTAAGACTCGATCATATAGGAACTGATGAGCAGGTCGCGGATATTCGCACAATGCCCTTGGGGAAGGTCATGTTCATAACCTTCCGTGAGAATCTTGGTATCGTGGAACGACCCTATTCTTAGGGCCCTGTTGGACGATGAGCTCTGGGAGCTCTGGGGGGCTTTGGGGACAGCTTCTCGGAGCTATGAGCAACCACAAGGCTAGGCTTGCCGAACCTTGTTGGTGTTCTTGGACCCCACCGTTGTGATTATTGAGTTGGTTTACCTCTCATTATCTATGCCACGTGGCCATGCAGCTAGGTGGGGAGTCATGGGAAGTACCTCATTGTGCAATGAAGATGGAAAGGCTACAGACTCGTAACTAAAATTTAATGGACACCAAAGTAGGTACTCTTATCTAGGATGCAAGTGTTCCTCTGATCACAGGATCTGAGTATAGTCCGATTTCCAGGACCTCCTATGACTGGGGTAAATAAACCAACAGGTTGGTTTGGAACCCTTAGTCCTATAGGGTTTCCGGACCTCTTGAAACAATCTGTCAGTACGATGCTGTATCTGAACAACTGACAAGCCTACGTTTTGAAATAAAGAGGCCAGCAAAGCAAGTTACAGTGGGACGACGCACGATGTTTGGATTGCACTAGTGGACGGAGTTCTCCCTAGTTGAGAGGGAGTGTTAAAATTGGACAACTAGGTCCAAACTTCGAGTTGTGATGCTCAAATGACGATCCCAATATTTTTATTGGATTCCTCTTTCGGAGAGGTGTAAGATTGATCTAAAGATCATCTCGATCAGATGAGCAGAACATGTACTTTGAATTTATTCCACTTATGTGCTAGGTCGGCCTGGAATAAAATATTGACTTAAATGTCTTAAAGGACGTGTCACACACCCCCAAAGATTCCTATATATTGGAGAGACTTAGAGTTCATTTTGACACACATTGGTGTGGAGGAATTCTCTCTCTCTTGATGGCGTTGGAGCTGCGTATTCTTTGTTTGGGTTGTTCTAGGGTTATGTGTGACACGCTCGGCTGAATGACCTATTGAAGACTTTGCTGGTAGAAGCATCCTGCTGATCGCCGTAACACCACCACTCTTCATCTCTGTTTTGGCTTGTCTTCTATCGATCTATTAAGCATGTTCTATCTTCTTCAGTATTATGCCCTAATCTGAAATGGCATAGAACAACTACAGAAATTAACAATTAATCATGTATCCTATCCCATGGGATCTCCTCTACTGGCTATTTTAGGAGTTGTGCTACATGGGAAACCCCAATTTTGGTTGTGGTTCCCCTTCCCGATACTATATATCTCACCCCCTCTGCTCATTACAAGCCCTTTTCACATATTCCCCATCTGCGTCCACATTTGTCCATTGGGTCCAAAAGGTGTTAGCTTCCCCCTCCCCTTGTCCACACTTTGGGTCGGGCCTGAAACGATGCCATAGAGGTTGATGCAGCTAAAAAGAAAGTTAAAAGCATAATTTGGCCACTTACAACAAGAAACATACCACAAAATGCAAAAGATGGTCAGAATGTATCAATTGCAAGACATCAGATGTCTTTGTGACACTTAAGGGGAAAGGTCCCCTTGTATGTTTTCCTTCAGCACAACCCTGACATACACCTTCATGATCATTTTTTAATTTGAGCATCCCTGTCACCACCTTCCTTGCTTCGAGAAGGGCTTTGTAATGAAGGTGTCCAAACCTCCGGTGCCATAATTCTGTTTGACGAATTGTATCACATGTCGTAGGCCTCAGTGGACTTCCTCCAACCTGGTAAAGTGTATCAACTCTAAAGCCAATCATGAGAGCTTCCTTGAAACTCTTCTTTCAGATGTGTACCTTTCCATCGACGAATGCCACCTTGAAACCTTTGTCTTCCATGGTCGAAATACACACAAGGTTCTTCTTCAAATCAGGTACATACAATACATCTTGCAAACGGAGGACTTGACCTTGAGATAAATAGAGGGTCACAGCCCCTGTCCCTTTCACGGGATAGGTGGCATTATCTCCAAGCATAATTTTCAGATTCATATCCTTCTCGATCAAATCAGAGAGAGCTTTTTTAAACCCAGTAAGGTGCCTTGAAGCACCACTATCAATCAACCAGACATCCAAGGTGTCGAGTGGAGATGCAGCAGAGAGGGCAGATACAAGAATGAATTCATTTCTTTTATCGTCAACAATATTAGATTCTTCATACCTAGAATTTCTTGACCTTTTGAAGGGTTGCCCATTTCCATTACGACCAGAGGCAGCCTTCCTCTTTCCTTTGAACCTCTTGTTCCTTTGATTTCCATTCCTCCTATTGTTGTTGTCATCATCCCCGGGAGAATCCCTTCTATTAGGGTATTCTCTAGCATAGTCGCCAAACTTGTTACATGTGTAACATCTTCCTTTCTTTCCTTTGGCCCCTGCTCTTCCATGATTCCTCAGACCACCATTGTTCTTCTTCTTAGCACGAGCGGTGAAGGCAACATTAACTTCATTTTCATATTTCATCATTCTTGTTTCCTCTTGAGTGCATCTCAGCAATACTTCGTCAAAAGCAGGAATCACATTATTATTGAGAATGGTAGTAATGAATACATGCCATTCAGAGGGGAGACCTCCAAGTGTGGTGAAAACCATTTCTCAATCAGCTATTGTTTCCCCAATGGAAAGAAGGTTATTCTTGATTTCAGTCAACTTCAGAAAATAGGATTGAATGGATTCATCCATTCCTTTCTTGAGATTCTTCAATTGGTTCTTAAAGAAAAGAACTTGATTTGCATTGTTAGCCCTAAACATATTGACCCACTTATCATACATCTCCTTAGATGTGCCCAACTCAGAGATGTAAGCAACCAGACTCTTGTGGATGGAATCTTGGATAATCAGCTTAGCTTTGATTTCCCCTTTTCTATACTTCGATTTTGTGGCAGCAGGTGCAGATGATGGAGGCTCTTGGATTTTACCCTGCACATAGTCCATGACCTCTTGATCTTCCAAGACTAAGTCCAAAGACATCTTCCAAGCATGATAGTCAAACTTGCCAGTCAACTTATCATCAGCTTTGAAGCCATTATAATTTGAGGTACCCATGGGTCCTTGACAAATGCTACTTCTTCAGTGATTGCTCTTAACACAAACTTGGGCTTTGTCTTCACCTTAGCTCTGACCCCATGTTAATTTTCGAAGATGTTCTGTGCTTGATGCAACTTTACTTTATACCCGAAAACAAATAGCAATCACATAAACATGAAAGTAAAATGCTGATAGAACATACCAATAGATTGACGGAAGACAAGCCAAAAAATACACTTAACTTGATCAGCAAAATATATGTGTTGTGGTGCGTTACAGCAGTCAACAAGATGCTTCAACCAGCAAAGTCTCCTCACGGTCAGCCAACCAGAAGTGTCACACAACCCTCAAGATAGCTCCACAAAATTCAACCCATAGTCAACAAAAGTCAATGTTGTCTAGTCAACTGTCAACGCAAAATAGCAGAAGCAAAAAGTCAACGCAACAGGTCAAAGGTCAATGTCTAGCATCGTTTTTTTGTGCCAAAGAATGTGGACTGCATAAATCGGAATTTTGGTGGAGTTTCAGGTCAAATGGACCAAGCGTTGACCAAAGTCAACGCTAGTCAAACCTGCGCTGAAACCTTAGACAGATCCGTACAAAAACCCTATCTATTGTTCCACACGTGTGAGAAGAGAAGCCTCCAAATGATGATCGAACCAATCAGACAAAAGAGAGAAGTGTGTGATGAGTGGATGATGAAATGAACTCCAAGACTGTCCAATTTATAGCCATATGTGAGGGTGTGTGACACATCTATTGGGGCTCCAAGCCTACATTACAATTCTGGCCAACCTTGCACATAAGTGGAATAAATGCAAAATGAATGTTCTGCTCATCTAATTAAGATGATCTATAGATCAGCCTTACACCTCTCTGAAAGAGGAATCCAATAAAAATATTGGCATCATCATCTGAGCAGTACAACATGGAGTTTGGACCTAGTTGCCCAAAATTAACAATATGGAACTTGTATTTAATCAAGAGAACAAAGTCCCCTATGCAGGGGAGACTCCCAATAATCAAGAGCACCTAGGGTACTAGGGTATGGAACTTGTATTTAATCAAGATCACTAAGGTTGTTCGACTATGCAGGAGGAGACTCCCAATCAAGCACAAGACAAGAAAATAGAAATTTCACATGGCTGATTTTGGATATTGCTATTTTCATTATGTGATCATTCAAGAGTAAATGTGATGTAAATTTAAAGACTTGTAGTTTATGCATTGACATTGGACAATTTAATCATAATGTAACAAATTATAATGTATCATGTATGTTTTATGATTACACATATTTCTTAAATGTGTGTGTGTGTGTGTGTATATATATATATATATATATATATATATATATTGTGTTTCCCCGTTTCCAAAATTTGGAGGGGTCACGTTTCGTACCCATACCCATTTTGGAAACTTGTTCCCGTTTCCCTATTTCGTGCAACTCAGCATGCCACTATGAAGTGTCCACTTTTGCTCCTGATTAGCAAGCCTATTTACTCAATTTCACTAATGGATTGTTGTAATAGAAGGTGAGGAGATGCATTGGATCTTATACAAGAGTGCAGGTGGGTCTCCATCTTGGACTTGGTCTTCCTATTTATTATATTAGAGTTCTTTCCATCACCAAGACAAATGCCAAACAAGAAGATCACAAAGTAGGACACCAGAGACAGGCACACAGCCAGGGCCAAAACCCCTAACAAGGGGAGAACCCAGTCAAACTCCTCCTTAGAAGATTCAAATCAAATCGAGACAACCAAGACTCCTTTTGACCAGACAAGAGACCTTCCTCACTCCAAACCATCAAGTCAACCCTTCTCCTTCTTCTTTTGTAGTCCTTGGTCTAAGTATTCCATCCTACACCTTCGTTATTCCTTCCTACACCTTCGTTATTCCATCTTGCACCTTTCTTTATAATAACTTCTTTTTGGTGACGATGAAAAACTTCGGTTAGACATATTCTCCCTTCCTTCTCTAAATGCGAAATTTCAGATCACTTGCTTGCTATCTCAATAGGTTGAATTGTGCTTGTATATGTATTCTTCTTCAGTGAGGACGTGACCTTTCAAGTAGGTCGACTTGGCCACTAGTAGAGGTCGACTTTAAGTGCTTGAGGCCGACTTGATGGTGGAGTTTTACATGACTAAAATACATGAAATAATTTTTTCTCTTTGATATAATGAGCCCAAGAAGGGTCTAGAATGTAATGATAATGATAATGACTCAAGACATAAACCTAGAAGGCCTACAACGGAGGCTTTGACCTATTGACCAATGACCCAAGCATGAAACCCAAGCTTTAATAAGTCAATTAAAAAAAAATCTCTCTATTGACAAATACAATTATGAAGACCAACACTAGTTACATTCTTCAACACTCCCTCTTAACTAGGGAGGTATTCATAATTACATATATATAGAGGTACATGGATGATCTCAAAATGATATGCTCTATGAAGTGTCACAACACATGAAGTGCTACAAATTAGATACCTGATCAGGCCATTCTAATTGGGTGGGACTAAGTTGTGTCCCAAACTTTAGCCACTCTAGGTACCATCAAGCTTTAGCTCTAACACCCACCCAGGGAGCTACGGCCGTATCCAAGGTCGAAGCTCCAAGACCATCGCCACCCTCCCTACTTTGAGATCTAGACATCATCACAAGCCAGCCAAATGTCCATCCAAGCATCTTGTCACCCCAAGATGCTTCATCTCTCCTTATTAACTAAACCAAATATATGCACCAATCCAAGCATGCTTCAAACATTCGACCCTTTTATGGAGATATCCTTCGCAATCACAACCCCAATCAATAATAAACTTTCAATATACATATATGTTCGGCCCAAACCTTCAGGGTCTTTAGTTATTTTGATACTACTTAAATCATCATCATATTATCCAAATACATCTCGTTGGAAACTTCCCTTTTCAATTATCCAGCAGCACCAAAACCCAGCCTCGGCACTTTTCAATGTATCCAAGTTTTGTTTGCCACTTCATCAATCATGAACAACCTGTCTGTAGTGCTTCAGCTATTCTCCGACCTCAAACATCTTCATGGCCTTTTCATCAAGTCATTTACTTCTCTTCAAGCTCCCTCTCAACTAGGGAGATATTCACTTTCCAAGTAACTAGGGGACAAATCCATCAACCATCTGACTCTTCACCCAGGCTCTTCCTTTTGAATCAACAATTCATCGGAGAATTTAGACCTTTCAAAACTTCATCATTCCTTCTCATGGAAACATGGTCCTTTGTCGAACTTTAATGTAAACTTTAATGTCATCGAGGTTCTCACAGCTCCCACTTTCTATCATGCTCAACGTTATCAAATTATCATCAAATATGATGAGATAAGCATCTTCGTCATCTTGAAGACTATGTACCTGCAAACCTTCAACAACAAGTACAACCAAACACAAATATGTATGTACAAGAGCATGAAGTCAACTTTATCAGCATGTCATCACAATGGGAGCATCTAGGGTTATTAAAACAAGAAATCAATCAAAACCTAAACAAGGATTACATCACAATTAGTTAGGGTTTTGTTACAAACCATAGATTTCATCATCAAGACTTAAAGTCTTACATATCAACAGCGAAAATCAAGCTCGTAATCCAATCATAGCCTTTTACATTATGCTCTTAGAATTATGTCAAACTTTACTAGGATTTTGTCACAGACCCTAGATTTCATCAATTAAATTATAGATATCAACAACAAAGTTAGCATCCTAGCATTTTTTATCTAGGGTTCCTTATATCAATCTCTTCCTAGGGTGTATATCATAAGCCTTAGATTCACACACCAAACTTCAATAGATTCAATTATGCAGAAGCTCATACACCTAGGGTTTCATTCCTGGGATTGACTATCGCAAGGGTTTTATCATAATCCCTAATTCATCCAACTCTAAAATTTAGTGTTACATTATATAACCTAGATATCATCGACAAACCCTAAAAAGGTAAAAGGCTAAGGTTACTTTATAACATTACCAAAATCCTAAACATCAAGATATCATTATATGTTCTAGACTTTATCAACAACCCCTAAATAGATTGGGGTTTCATTATCAACATTGGCATACCCTTAGCATCAAAAGGCTAGGGTAATGAATCTGAAGTGTTCGGACTATAGAAAGGAGTGCAAATAAGTCTGGAATGGAATGCGGATTGACCTAAAGAAGAACGAAAGGATCAATTCGGATAAATCTGTGTTTGAATGCAGACTACAAGTTTGGAACCAGTGCGGGCTTAAAGAAGTGCAGATATATCACAGCATGATGTAACCTGAAATGAATGCGAAGTCAAGGCAATAGTTGACTGTGTTAAAGTACTGTATAAATATGCAGATCTGTCTAAAGGAATATACGAACCAGTCTGAAGTAGAAAGCAACGTAGGTGAGCTCGTTGGACTATACTACAAAGGGATTAAGTTGAGAAACAGTAATGGGATGCGAGAAAGGAAGGAATGTAAATCTGTGATTTACCTTCCTGATCTACAATACATAAAAAGAGGCAGTATATCTAAGTGAAGAAGTTTCAAAGACATGTGAAGAAAAAGGGTCTCGAGTGACCTTGGCTACTACATGGAAACAAGTGTGTGGAACGAAAGTGGTCGAGTAACTGAGAAAGATAGATCTAGAGACTGAGCTCTCTAGTGTTGATCCAAGACAATGCAGATTGGTGCAGAAAAGAAGGATCAGCGTTGTAGGTCAACTAAGAAGCAGTGACAAGGTCTTGGAAGCATACATAGGTCAAGGGTCCAAATCTTGGTCACGGTACTTGTCATTTGAAAGTCTATAAGAAGAATTTCTCGTGGGTTTTCCTCTCCAAGAGGGAGAGGTTTTGCCCTCGCTCGAAGGGCCTAATTTTGTCTCTTGTATTTTGGTAATTGACTTGATGAAAGACTAAATAAACTAAAAAGAGAAGACATAAGTAAATCAAGTAAGCTCACAAGTAAATATCAAGAAGAGAATTTGAATTAATCATCGGCCCTCCAAATTCTCAACACAGGATACATTATTGAGTTATATCGATCCATTTACATTTTGATGCTCATGATCATTTGTACTTGCTAAATTTTATTGCTTCAAGTTATATTTCAATTTATTGAAACGTTGATGCTCTAATTGATTTATTTACCATCTCCTAGAACTTGTTAGTTTAACAAGCCTTCTTTAGAAACCTTCCTTAGGCTCCACCCCCCTTGGCTTTAGCTCTGAGAGAACCTAGACAGAGAGAGATGGGATTAGGGGACAGCCCTTCTCTGAGCTTTGCCACCAAGGTCACACTTAGTGGGGTCGAGGATTTTTTTCTCACTTTAACTTAGGTGTGTAAGCGAGGCGGCAACAGTTCCCTTCTTGTTGAAGATCATTTTAAGGAGTTTTCTAAGGCTGCTATACACCCTTGCATGCCCCTAATAAAGAGCATTAATCAAACCCTAACTTAATTTCCTTGTCATAGGTCAAATCGTAGAGAGCTTGAATCCTAGTCTTGAACATATTGGTCAGCTTAGGCCTTGCCAAGTCCTCCTCTTATCTTTAGACCTCCAAACTAAATGACCTTGAACCATAGTACTCGAATATCTTGTAGGTAGCATAGGGAAATGTCGCTTGTGGTTGAAATCCCACTGAACAGCAGGAGAAAGGTTTCTGAGGTGACAGTGGCAACCATTCCTCATTATTTCCATAGAGTATGGTCCTTGCCTGGTGCATCCCCCCACCAGACCTGATAGATTTTGAGGCAACAGGACACAGAGTAAGTTTTTAGTATTGCTTTTGCCTGGTACACAGATGTGCACAAATAAGGTTAAAACTTTTAAGAATATTTTAACTAACAACAAAATAACAGTTGGCATAATTTAGAAGTGAAGATAACATTTTGAAAAGACAACCTTGAAAAATAATTTGAAACACTAGATACTGTTTAAGGGACTGCTGCATAGAAACTTAATTTCCTCCCCTTTTTAATTCTGTAAATTGCAAACCCTAACTGCCAGAAAAAGACTTGTTTGTGACATTCTTTAATAACATAATATAGAGATGTTGCATTTTTCTTATTTCAAGTAAATTAGCTGTAAATAGAGGACCCAAGTACGTTTTCAGTATTGATTTTGCCTGGTACATGTGGACAAACAAGGCTAAAACTTTGAATAATATTTCAAGTAACAAAAAATGACAGTTGGCGCAATTTAGAAGTAAAGATAACATTCTAAAGCGATAACATTGAAAAACAGTTTGAAATATTATATAGAGTTTAATGAATTGCTGCATGAAGACTCACTTCTGCCTATTTGAATTCCATTAATTTTAAAAGCTAACTGCACAAAAAACACTCGAGATATATTATAGATCAAGTCAAGCATGTACTGTGCACAGCATCTCCTAGTTCTGCATATGTTACCTTGAACATGATTACACTTGCAAGGATGGTAAGTGATGTGAACATCACGTAATAGATAGGAGATACAACTGCCGTGTTAAAAGTGTCCAGAGCCTGCATTTAATTGTAACTGTGTTAAAGATCTCATCATACTATGCATTTTTTTCCATACAAACATGCACAACATAGTTAATGCAAAAAAACAGTGAAGTAATGGTTATTACCCACATCTTTATATAAATGATTTCCCTCAATCTTTTGATGATTCTAGGAATTGTGTTTTTTAAGAGAAAGCAATCAAATAATATAACATTTATATATATACTAAATATCAAAAATCTTCATGTGTGAGGGTGTGCAAAATAGTTGGACATAATGATCCACCCACTGCTAAATTCGTGACTTTTTTTTGGAATTACCCACTCAACAGGTCCATGACTGCAAAATGGCTAAGTGAAACCCGTCAACCAAATAAGAAGATCTAGTGAAGAAAATCGATAACACCCACTTGATAATATGAGTTGGCATCAAGCATGGAAAAGCAAAGAGGGTTCTTGTTGTGGAAAAAAGACCACACAACCAATTTGTAATGGTGTTCCCATTTCAGATAAAATAATCATAATCCACATTCTGTTCATGGCTTGAATCACATCCAAATAAAGCATTAGTTAAATTAAAATAAAACAGTATGAAGGATATCGTATTATTTGTTCTAAAGACCCCTAATTGATGGTGAAGTGTTCAATTTCAATTTTAATCCTGTCTTTCCTACTAATTTTTTGATATAAGGAAAACTAATACTGGAGCATAGAAGTAAGGAGAAGTCAGCAGCTTTCTGGATTTGCTGAGTAGAAATCTTCTGTTGATATGTAAATGAGATTGTGATTCGTTTTAAAGAAGATAAAGGAAAGAGCACAGAGAATTTTCCCTCACGACTGTCGATGCTACTATTCTACTGTTAATGATGCTACTATTCTGCTGCGAGTGAATGGCTAGAGATTACAACCATATATGCCTCAACAAATGAGCAATTTGTTTGGCTTCACATAGAAGTTGTCAACAGGTACAAAAATGTGTCAAATACCAGGATTCCAAACTTTTATACAACAAAAGGAGATCAGAGGAGGTTCAGACCAGAAGAGCAAGTTTTTGAAATTCATGGACAAGTTGATGCTAACTTAAGAATTATAAGTGGATGAAAAACAAAAGAGATTTCATTTGTGTGCATGGATGACCCAAATGGTTAATAGAGTTCACAAGTAGATCATAATCAATACCAAAAGGAAGCGTGTTATAACTTATTAGTCTCCAATCAATGTTAAAACTGAAAATAATGCTAGTAGCAACAAATTACTAATAACAGAGAACTATGACATAGGCCAAAAAACCATGAAACTTCCATCAATCTAACACCATTGTAAGAAAAAATTAGCTTCCATGTTCATAATACACAAGTATAAAATCACCTAATACTTGTTTGATGACAAATCTATACAAGCATTGCTTAGATCCATATAGATGGTACATGACCCCACGAAGCCAACTACCACTTGGTCTAGTACTGATGGGTTTTTTATCATCCAAATTCCAAAGACCAAATTGATACCTCAGAGTCCTAAAATTGGTCATGCTATAACAGTGGTTCCATAAGCTTGCCTATTTGAGGGTTATGGGGTGAACTATATCACTAAACAACATTGGTCAATTATTGGCCACTTTGTACTCTAAAACAACAATTGTCTAATCATAGATGTCCTGGAAACATAGATTAGACAAATTGCGCTAAGTTGTCTCTAATAGACTTAAAAGATGTAGTGTATGAAGAGTGAGCATTATAGAGTGCCACAAACCTCTGATTCTTAAATACAAGCTATATTACCAGGAAGGAAAAATGTGAAGTGGCAATGACATAGGAAAATGGGAGCAAAGTGTTTCGGGATATAGGAAATGGTGTCTCCTTCCTGACACTTCAGCATATGATGCATATTAGAAATAATTCAGTAAATATGTCTTGAGACTTGTTTGAGTGAATTCAATCAGGAGTTTAAGCATATCAGGATAGGTGTCATGGACAATGACAAAGAGTTTGGTTGTCAATTATGCACATAAGCATGTTGAGAGGTGCCATGACCAAATGCGCATTAAATCAATTCCATGGCCCTTTAGAGTAGTATTCACAACCTCGGCATAGTCCAAAGCCCAATAATCTTATTGAAATGTCCTAACTGTGGTTTTTTATTAGCAATTGTGCACAGCGTGATAGGAGAAGCCTTCCACAAGAAAAGTGATTGAATGGATTCTGAAAAAGTGAAGTGATTGAATATATTTTGGAAACCCAGTTTCTCTATTACAGAATGTAATCTAAGCTTGAACGGATATCTTCAGCGTGCAAGTGTTAAGATGTTGGCATTGGAATGTGTTTATTGAGGATAGGGCTATGGCTTGGCTTTGGTCTATAAGTTTATGCATTTTGGATTGCATTGAGTGTAAAACTCGTAGAGGAAATAACATATATTATTAATTGATGGTGCAAGATGAGATAAGAGAAAATTACAATGAGGGATCGCCTGGGCTTTAAATATAGCCTCAAGGTGTCCCTTGGTGAAGAGGCATGATCTTTGATCATGCCTTTTCAGTTAATAACCTAAGATAACTAATCTAACTAATAATTAATAAAATATTCATAACATTTCCCCTCTCTTAAGATGCTTTGTCCTCAAAGCATATGTAATGATGGACAATGTTGACGAATGTCTGGTTTTCTCAAGCGATGAGCTCTTGCTTCCCATATTTTAAAAAGATCGTGGAGCAAATTCTCGAGTTCAATCTTTTGTTGATCTGGATAGGGAAAAGATCTGATATCGACAGAGTTGGATACTGTCTTGACTTCTATTGGATGTTTGATTTTCCTATCGGAAGGCACTTTTATGGGTAGATCTTGGAATACTTTTTCATGTTTTCCAACTATCCCTTGTTCTTCTAGTGATTTTTTGTGATTCCTTTTTAGACTTAGAGGTAAGTTACCAACAATTATTGTCTGATGTAACTTATCCTCATCATTAAATGTTTCATTCTTAACAACCATAACTGCTTCATCACCGAAGGCCTCAACAACCTCTGTCGTTATATCAGCAGCTTCGGATGTGTTTGTTGCTTCACATGTTTCGTTCAAGTCTGGGAATGGAACATTTTGTTGTTTACAAACATCTGTATCTTCATGGTGATGTGGGGAATCAACTTTTTCCTGATGCTCTTCTGAGTTCCCTGAATCTGTGGCATTGTTTTGTTGAGTTTGTTCCCTGTCAGGAGATATCGGGGATTGTGTCTGACTTAACTTATCTATTTTATCATTTAGCTTATTGCAGAGTTCTGACATCCTGCTCATTGCTTTGTTAAGCTTTTCTGTGGCCTCCCTTCGTTTTACCTTTGCTAAGCTTTTGATCTGATCAATTGTCATCGTAGATAAAGACATACTGAACAGATATGAGGTGAGAAATACTCTTTTGCCAGTTTTTCTTTTCTCCTTTTTTTTTTAATTAATTAATTAAATATTAATTAATTAATTAAACTAATAATAATAATTTCTATTATATATATATTTTTTTAAATAATAATAATAATAATAATTATTATTATTTTATTATTTGAATTATATATATATATAATTATGGGGAAAAAGATTGTTAACCTTGAAAAGTCACGTGCCTTTTGAAAAGTCACTTTGTTTTGAAAAGGCACGTTGTTTTGAAAAGGGGAAATGGGTTTTTAATACCATGGGCCCAAAAACCATGAGCTTGTAAACCACGAGCAATTACTCTTCCTTTTTAATTTTACTTTTACTCTTCCTTTTTAATTTTACTTTGTCTTCACATGTACGTACATCTCTCTTTTTACTTTTTCTTTTTTCTTTTAATTTATTTCGCCCTTTATGTTAACTTTCCTTCTCTCTTTATTTTATTAATATATATATATATATATTATATATATATTTCTTCCTTATTTTTTTTTTAAAAACAAATGTTGTTTCCCACAAGCACTTGGTTTTTAAAAAAAATCTGCAATTTTGGAATTTTCTTGTAATTCCTTAATTTTGGGTGATCACACAGATCCCTAAGAGCGATGGCTCCGATACCAATGGAGTGTAAAAACTCTGGTAAAACTTGATAAATATATATTATTAATGATGAAAGATGAGATAAGAGATGATTACAATGAGGGATCGCCTGGGCTTTAAATATAGCCTCAAGGTGTCCCTTGGCGAAGAGGCATGATCTTTGATCATGCCCTTTCGGTTAATAACCTAAGATAACTAATCTAACTAATAATTAATAAAATATTCATACCTGTGGCATGGGCTCAAACATTCATTTCACATGGAACCCTCTTGTTGGCTTATATATGTAGTTGGCAAGTAAACTCCCAATAATCTATGATTCATGCTCTAGTATTCATGCCTAGTATAGTTACATATCACAATATTATGATATCTCACAACCATCCCGATTAGAGGATGTTGGTGGATATCATCATCCCTTAACAATAGAAGACCATCTCACATGACGTACCGATCTCTCGTCCACTTAACCACGTACAAGTGTCAAATTTTTAACTCTCCTCTCTATCACCAAGTTCACCATATTTTGACTTTATGTTAAAGTTCAATGAATTTTAAAGCCATACTCTTAATTAATTTCATCAAACATCATATAAATACATTCACCGCAAGGAAGGTTAATGTAAGTGACAAAGAGAAACACAAACAATGGCCAATGCACAAAAGGAAAGAGATCAAAGATGTGTTGATGTTATTAACTCGACAATTGCTTCAGATATGCCAGGCATCAAGTACATGCAGGCGATATCCTTAAATTAATATGGGCTAATTCCTTAAGAAACAGCGCAAGGAAATAGGAGCTTGGCAACCAGCAGAATTAGCTAAGTGTGAAACAGTGTCAACTTGTGACAAAGAGAGATAAATTATACTTGTAAAAAGATCAGTGTTTTTAAAAATCGGCAGAATCAACCGAGTTGGACCTCTGGCTGGGCCGGATCAGTATAAAAACCGAGCCAAAGGTCAATTTGTTACTGAACTGGACGAACCAATCACCAACTCGATCAGTTCGATAACAAACTGGTCGGCTCGACCGAGCCAGACGAATCTCGGGCCGCAGCGTAAAAAAAGGAGGGAAACTGACTTCAATTAGTTTGTTTGTGGGTTTTAGGTTTTCCCCATATCCATCTATCTCAGCGTGCTAGTGCTACTACTTCTACAGTTGCAGTTGGAGATCTTGATGAGGAGGAGGAGTCATGGGTCTCCCTGTCTCACTTTGATTCAGAGTTTGAGCCTGATGTTGGCTTCTCTAGCAATAGTGACTAGTGACTAGTGATGTTTTGTTGTAGAGGCCATTTAGAGCCTCCTTGGTTATGTGTTTTTCTTCTGATCTCTATATATTACATGTATTGGAGAGTGCACTGGGTTCCATTTTGATATAATGGATATATTCATGAGCTTACTTTGATCATATGTTGTCTTCTCTCTATATTATAATGCTTTGTGATTGGAAACATGAATGAAAATCTTTAAAATTATGTTTTTTTATAAATAAATAAATATTTAATATATTTTTTACAAAGACCGATTCATTGAAATCAAACCAGCCGAGTCGATACCGAGTCGAAATCGACCCTCGACCAGTTCCAAACACGTGTCAAAGTTTTAAAACATTGGCATAGATTGCTCAAAACTGAGCAAGCATTATATTTCTTCTTTATTTTCTGATTAATGCAATACAAATAGGAAGGGGTTTTGAGCAATTGCTTTCCCTTAGATATATCCTCGTGTATGTGTATTAATTCATGTAGCGTGTTTTTATATTGCTTCTCCATCGTGAATTGCTTTCCGCAGATGAGTAGAGTAGATTTGAGTCTTATGTTTTAGAACAATACATGAACACTATTGAATCTACAATTAATTTCTACACATTTTGCATATTAATCATCCAGGCATTATCTAACATTACATTAGAGGCAGACATCTTGCTTAAATGGATCATTATGATGCTGGAAGAACCATCATTATGAAAGGTTCTTAGGAGAAGCATTTGACAAGGTAGTATGTATTCCATGTAATGTGGAAACAATATTATTAAAGGATGAAGGAATGCAATGGGTCAGGTTGCAAGCTCTCTATGAGATATATATATATATATATATATATATATATATATATATATATATATATATATGTCATGGAATTAGAAGCATAGGAATGCTCATTGAAAGTGACTCTTGGATAAGATTCATGCGAATAGAATCTTGTAGCATGCTTTGTATGATGTTTAAAAGGGAGAATTTGACTTACTTAAGAATTAAGACTTTTCTCTAGATTATATAATTATTAATGATTAATATCCATTATAATCTCGAGAAGAAAAAGTTGTAACGTGGTGATCAAGTTGGATCCTTGGGCACTTTGATACGTGAAGGAAGATTTATATGGAGATGGACCATGAGGATGTTCATGGAACGAGAAGGTCATCATGATGAGGTTAGTTTGATAATCATTATTGTTGGTTATCTTATTAACATATTACTTTGCTACCTGAAACGATGTCGCAAGAATACATAATGACAATTAAGGCAAGTTCAACTATATGGATGGAAATGTATGAAGAATGTTGAGAGAAGCTCAACATCTAGTACCTAGCAACTGTGAAGTCAAGATGTGTCCATCTTGGGATTAAAAGGTAGCAAGTGTGAGAAGATAACCTGAAGGTCAAGGGAGATCACTTTCATGCAGAAGCTATGATCGGCTTGAATTTTGGAAAGGCAAGGCTCAATATAATGCCTTCATCGATGATGACAAGATGAAAGTGATGAGCAAGAAAAATGACCTGAATCCTGTCACAAGATTAAAGAGTGAAGTTGGCTCCATGATACCTCGAAAGGAAGCATGCTAGATACAATGAGATGCAGAGAAAAGAGGGAGCCAAGCAGCTATGGAGAACTGTTAGTTGATTCACTTATGAAGACAAGCTTTAACGCTTGTGGTGTTGACTACCCAAACAAAAGGGAAGTTTGGAATCTCCTCTAAGGTTTGAGAGGGAGCAAAGGAGTCTCCTTAGATAGGAGCAAGGATCTATTCCCTGTGCAAGGGGGAATATGGTTATCCTCTTTGACTGAGAGGAAGTGATGTTGGACATCACATGTACATTCTTATCTCCAGGTAATGAAGAGAGAATGGTAGAAGATTGGATAAGCATTTGTGGTTTCCTTGAGGATATAGAATCCAAGAAAGGAAAGGTACCGACACTCTTTGAGGATAAGACAGGTATCCAAGAGAAGAGTGGTCGAAGAGGACTGATATTCTTTGAGGACTCGGGATTGGAGATCCAAGATAAGAATAGTCCTAAAAGGGCATGCGTTGTGAACATCCAGATGGGGTATGTGCCTTGTAGAGGTAGTGCGGTATCATACATAAAGCCTCACGACATAATGCTCTCGAATGAAGTTGAGCTTGTCAAGTTAGGCCTCAATGACAATGATGGTTATAATGATGATGCTTACTGTTTGGTTTATCAATCTGACTCTTCTTATGAGAACTCTTCAGTTTAAAAATGATGTTGTACTAGTTGTACAATTATGAATACCTCCCTAGTTAAGAAGGAGTGTTGAAAATGTAACTAGTTGTGGTCTTCATAATTGTTGTACTCATTTCAATATGTATCCTATGTAACAAACAAAAGAAGAAAAGAAAAAGTTATTATTATTTAAGCATGAGTTTCATGCTCATTATTGATGGTCTTCTAGGTAAAAGCATGTTCTTCATGCTTCTAGGGTTTGTTAGGTCTTAGGATTTATTGTCATGAGTCAAAGGAGTCAACATCATGTTTATAAGACCCTTCCGAATGTAATTGGAAAATAATTTATTTTGATTCTAGAAAGTCCTGGAAACTCCAAAAGTACAAGTAGGCCCTGTCAGCTTCAAGTCGGCCTAAAGGGAGGGAATTCAACCCCTTGGAAAGGCTATATAAAGGAGCAATTCGACCTCATTCAGCATCCACTCACTCACAAGTTCGATCTCAAGAAGAAAGTTTGATCTATATTTGGGAAGCAGAAGAAGAAGAGAACGAAGGTCTTAGAGAAGAAAGGAAGGACAAAAATCTTGTTTTTGGGCTCAATCTCTCTCACACGTGCAAAGGATTAGGGGTCCTACAGCTTCCAAGAAAGGTCGAAACTGCAGTACTATGTTGTAGTAAAAAGAAGTACAGTATCTTGTTGCTGGGAGGAAGAATACTCTATTTTAACCTCGTTGACCTTCAGAGGAGTTGTCTTGCTCTAGGAAGGTCTCAAGAGGAAGTTGAACTAGGGTTTCTGGAGCAGCAACAATAAGGGCCAAAATTGCAAGACGAAAAGTGCAGGGCGAGTTGCAATATTGAAGTTGGCAGGTCAAAATCACAGGTTGAAGTTAGTTGATGCAGAAACAAGGAAGGACTTGTTGGAAGGGCTAACTTGGTATTTGGAGGACTTGGTCTAGGGTTTAGGTCTTTGTGTCTCACTTGAAGCAGATTCTATAAGAACAATTTTTCAAGTTTTCCCCTTGGAGGGGTTTTGCCCTGCCTGAGAGCCTAATTTTTGTGTCCTCCGTTGTTGTTAATTTTGTTTTTAATATTTAATTGATGAAAAGATCTAAATAAAGAACACAAGAAGAATAACTAAGTTCAAAAGCAAGTATTAAGGTTAAGGAAAATTGAAATATATGTTGCCACTCTGAATTTTCTAACAGAACAACACTCCAACTTCTGCACTAAACAACTCCAAGAGAGGTTGAATGGTATAAGTGAGATAGCTAAAAGATAGTTAGAAATTCTTCTTTGATGCCTTAAGTAGTCCAGCTCCCTTAGTGGCCCCCACAATCCACTAGTTCGACCCTTCTCCCTTGGTGGTTCAAATGGTCTCCCTTGGTGGCCCCCACACTCCACTAAAGATTTGATTTTTCTCTCTCCTAATGCACATTGCCTCCCTTTGCCTCCAAAAATCACGTGGTGCCTACTCCACCCACTTTTCCTAAGTCACAAAAATTGCAAAATTGTGCTACACTTATGATTTTATAAAATAGGGGATATCACATCTTTAGCCCCTTCCTTGTGCTACCATGATTTTTGCAGCATTATAATATGTTTTGACCATCAGTTTCTCTTCTAACCCCACACATTGGGGGTCATCTATTATAAACTTATTTGCCTCTCCAAAATCAGATTAACAGACCTACTCATCCATCATGTTGCGACATAGTTATATGTCCCTAGGAAACAAAGATAAGGAGGTTCATTGCTCCCTATCTACTAACAAGGAGTGATGCATCATTTTTTGCCTTTAAGCAAGGAGCAATGATTGCAGTTGATACCCTTTAGTACCAAGCGATGACCTTGGTAAACTTCTAGATTTGGTATTTTTCAAGGAGATCAATTCAAGAAGGATTGAATTACTTCATCTAATGGCCTGGGAACTTGTATTGGACTCTGAATCCACGAATACCTAGGGGTCTAGATTCATCCTCTCAAATCCTCACCAAGTTTATATAATGAATCCATTCCTATGGGAGAGGGAGATAGGATAAGATAATTTTATTAATGTCCAACGAATGACCACAAAAAGGTAAATGGGACTGCCATTTACAATGATTACAACATGCCTAGCCGGTGGACCAAACAGTCCCCTTCCTTTATAAAAGCAAGAAATACAAACTATAAAGAGTGCAAAGTATGCAAAGTAAAAGCTAGATGACTAAAGCATCTTGACAATGAGCTACGATGAGGAAGTCCTGGAGGAGAAAGAGGAGTCAGAAGGAGGGGCCTACTCCTAGCATCCGAGGCCGATAGAAGAGGACTGAAGGAAACTTGTCAATGTCTGTTGACCCGAGGAGGAATTGGACTGTTGCTGCTGTCGTTTGGAGGATTTGGGGCGTGTCCTGGGGGGGGTCTGGTCCTGAAGCGCTGATGGGGTCCAGTGGGACGAGGCCCCCAGATCCGCACTGATCTAGAATCATGATCTACAGATCAATCGGTGGTTCTCTTGGTGCCCCGCGATGAAGGGAGCACCCTGAAGAAAGCTATGATCCTCTGTGTGGTGTCCAAAACGGTGGGAGGCTGGAGAAGAAGTGAACGATGCCTGAAGGTCTCCTGAAGGTAAAGTGCCAAGCATCTCTGGTCAGTGTATCTAAGGAAGTTGGTCGGGCTCTAGGGGCCCCTGAATAAGCAATGAAAACGTCCTCGGATCTCATAGTAGACTAGGCATCTGAAGATGAAATGTAACTCAATCTCCACCTCCTGTAAGTGACAAAGATGACAGATCCTCTTCGTCCTGTCAATGTGATGGTCTGTCTCCACTCGAAGCCTGTGTGATCCAACCCTAAGTTGCCCGAGAGGGATCCTAATAGCGTGCATCCAATGCTAGAGGGTATACTGGGGTCAAAAAATGAGTCCATCTCTGATCTCCAGAAGGTGCTCAGCGTAGAAGGCCATCTTTGGGCACAGACCGCCCGGAGGATTGATCCATGTAGTCTGAATGTACTGCCTGTCGATGTCCTCCTTGATGATTTTGTTGAGTTCTTGCTGGTTTGGGAGAAGGTGCCTCGGGGCATTCAGTGAATACTGGAACAGGGGGAGATGATCCATCTAGATACCTGTAAGACCTAGGAGTTTTGTCACACCAGTGAACCAACATTTGGTTCGGCCAGTCTGCAGATGAGCGATGCTCTCCGAAGAGCAATAGGCCAAGTATGGGTGCCTGTCTCTACCTCTCTCGTGTCTGCCAGCCCACGGATCCGATGAAGAAATGAGACTATCCTGAAGATCGCCTCCAAGCGGAAGGGCTTAGCCCCGAACTCTGCTAGGATGATGTTCTGAGGAACTGTCTGCTTGCACCGAATGAAGCGGCGTAAGAGAAGGGTCTAGACGCGCTCTGCCAAAGCCAAATCTGACTCCAATAATGAGGGGCCCCAAACCTCTGATCCATAAAGAACGGTGGGGTGGATCAAGGTATCCATGAAGCTCATCTTGGATGAGATGTCCTGGAAGTGGTGACGGAAGCACTGTCTCTCAAGAAGGGCCAGGGAACCATATCCCTTGTTTATCGTGGGCTAAAGAGCCGGCCGTAGGCTGAAACGGGGACCTGTAAACTGCACTCCCAAGTAAGTGTAACTGCTGAAGACTTTGATTTCTTCTCCCTTGAATAGGAAGCAGAAACTCGAGGCCTTCTTCACTCCATTGAAAATTATGACTTTGGTTTTGCTCAAGGTTCACCGTCAGGTGTCGAAGATCACAAAAATCTGCTAGGGCGTCCAGCTGTCTCTATAAGCCTTCCGAGGAGGAGGCTAGGAGGGCAATATCATCGGCAAAGAGTAGGATGGAGATCAAGACATGGTGGAGAAGGCTCCTTGGATATGCTCTTGGAGGAAAGATTCCAACTCATCAATGTAGATCCCGAAAAGAGTGGGGGAAAGCAGGCACCCCTGCTTGACTCCAATAGTGCTCCAGAGAGAGAACATATATGTGATTACACGATGCCAAAATATCAGAGAGAGCCTTCTTGCAGTGGGCTTACATTCTTGAGTTTGTCTGGAATCTGGCTTGTGCGTGTGGGCCAAGGAGGAGTATGAAGCCAAGGAAATAGGAAAAGCCTTAATCAAGACTCAAGGTATAATCATTGATTGATGTGTTTCTATTCTCTTATTAATATAAATTTTCATGTTTGCCCCTCAATTGTCTTGTGTATCCGTCTTTGATGTAAGCGACTGATAGATCTGATTATTCATTGAGTAGATCAGATTAGATCTATAGAGAATTAAAAATTCTTACCAAAACCATTGTGCTTACCAAAAACTCCTGCTCAGGACATCTAACCACAATGGAAGTATCGAAAAAAAATATGTGTGCAAGATAAGTCCCCCTCAATACATCATGATAATAGATATCCATCATCCTGCATCTGACTGCCTCATGTAAAGGGAAATGCCAACTAATAGTTACTGACACCCATGCATCTGATAACAAAATATGCCAAATCCATAACACTCCAAGCACAACTCACATAGTAGGGTCTTCAACTAGATCAAATACCTCATGCTACATAAGAAGTTAACAGGCCTATAACCCGTCTTGAAGGGATGCTTCCCTTCTTGCAACTCAAACTCTCATTTGTATCATCCCATCTTGTGATCTTCCTGATCTATCTTAAAAGTTGAAAAACTCTTTTATTCCTATGGGCACCTATGTCTTTAGCATTGTTGTCTTTGGCATTTGTTTCTTCTATGTGTGGTTATGCATTTCTTATGTAGCACACTTGTATTTGGGATAATTCTCTCTCTGGTGCACCAAGGTTATCTCTCAATAAAGCAAATGAGATATAGCCGAGAATTTGGGATTGTTTTTTGTTTCACTTGATTCCCTGCCTTTATCTGTGACTCTCAACAACTACAGTTTGCATTGGAAGGTTTTCTGTGTCAAGGTTTAGATATTTCATGTGGTATATGTGCTGAGATAGTCATAAACAGACGTCAATCACATAAACTCATGAGTACAATGAATTTCAAGATCCCATAATCAATAGATATGATCCCCAATAAATTCATCTTTAGAACTACTATAAACCTGCAAAGTCCTATTTAAAGACATGGCTAAACTTTACACAATAGATACATATGCTTAAATGTGCTTGAAAAAATCAAGGTTGAACAATCTATGAAGTCGTAATACAGTTCCCTAATGCCTATCTTAGGATTACTATCAATTCCATGCTAAATTTTATAGAACATTGGAACTTGGACGTTGCAAAGGTCTTTAAAATTACTAAAAATGAGTATCAGACCAAACAACATTTGTCACTCTCATCCCTGACAAGATGCAGAAGAAAAGATCTGAAGAGTTCAAAGAGATGCAAAACTGATCTGTCACATTTTCCACTTTTCAGAAGTATAAAATCCATTGTATAGAGGTGCAATAAACTTCCATGCATGGTGAAAGTAATATGCTGCTGTGATTCTACTCCTAAGCCACAGAACCACAGAAGGGAAGAGAATTCAGTCCAATATTGGTGGAAAATCAAGGGGTCCAAGTACTCAATTTATTGTCCCTGTTTTCATTAAGAACAAAATTCCATTGTACAGTTATCACTTCCTACACAATGGAACTGACCTTGAGAACTTTTACCTCAGTAAGCCTCCCCAGTCCTCAGTAAACCAGATATAAAACACCGCATATTTAGATTCTAGATCGAAATATAAACTAAAACAGCTAATACTTTATTTCATATAGTAAGTCAGAAATCTGTGCATGATCACCATGAATATAACCTGTTGCACAAAGAACCGGTATTATGAATACCACTAAAGGATTTTTATGCTGAATATATATATAAGAAGTGTAAAATGCATGCAATACTGTATATTTGAAACCGCTTTTCCCACTCCCCCCAACCAAAACAAAAAACATTAACAATCACCCTTAACACATTGTTCTTAGAAATTTTTATGCTTAAAGACCAACTGCACTATTTCAAGCAGACCTTATTTCAAGTATTAGAAGTTTTGGTCCATTATGCAATTGAATTCATGAAATGTATTTCAGGAAAGTAAACATAAAACTGCATGGATCAAAACATTCATGGGAAATTAACTACCTTATTTAAATAATTCATTTGTGTGATAACACAAGTAATGACAACCAGGGCAAAAGCCCATGTTTGTGGGTAGATAAGCTGATTCATTCCTGAAAATGTAAGTTTCAAAGCAATTCCTAGTGCTTTACAACTCATGACCTGCCAAAAGAAAATGCGCATAAGAACAAGCAAATAAAAAGGACTTATGATACAAGCAAAAAAATTATGGATTAGAAATTCCTAAGACATACACAAAATGGAATTACAAACAACCTATTTGCAACTTTCAGAAATAGTTATCAAGACATACCGAGAGTGATCCCATAAGCGAACAAACACCAATGTATACCATAATATGAGTGGGACCATAATATGGAACGAAATGGAAAATGAGAACTAAAGTCGCTGATACAACCAGCGCCGTATATAACAAGAAAGCTGTTTGCATAATATGACAGTTTAAAACATATGTCAGAACAGAGAATAAATTCAAGGTAATGTCACATGTCCTAGAATGAGGGAAAAAAAGTCTTTGTGTATAATTTCAAGAAACAATAAATTAATAATCAGTGTTCTTAGATGGGGTCATATACACTTATAGAATGGAGAACAAGAAGCATAATCACAAAAGCAGATATGTTACCCGGCTCAGTGGCAAGGCTCCACACTGCCTTCACAGACTCAATATCCTGCTCCTTTGGGGCATGTAGTACAATTGTGGTCGAGCCAACAACACAAAGAACACAACCTAGAATACCAAATATGTGTAGCTTCTCCTTCAGTATAATATGTGCAAGTATTGCACTGCACAAGTATGAAAAAAGTCAGTCATTCTAAGTTCTATCCTTTCAGATTCAATTTTTCCCGCTCCACTATTTTACCTATGACAAAAATAATAAACAGATATCAATGATAAATATTCCTCCATACCTAACAATAATGCTGAGTGCACCTAAGGGGGTGACAAGAATTGCTGGAGCAAATGCATAAGCTGCAAAATTGGCAACCTCTCCAACAATCACTGTTATAATTGACCACATCAGGCCAATTAGTTTGTCTACTTATTCTCTGTCAAATATAAATAAACTTCTTAAGGTACATATGATGTTTAACGTCCTTGAAAACATAAATTAAAACACAAACTTTAAGTGGTCAGTGAACTATGTGCATCAACACAAAAAAAAGGTCAGAGCATCCACAATAATTGCTGCATATGGAGTCAAACAACTTACATACTATACAATAAAATCCCTTTCAGATCGGACAAGCATAATATTCCTGTCTGCATGGGAGAAATCTAAAGTGTCCATACCAAGATGGAAATATACCCAAAAGGGTAACAGGATCTAAAAACCTAGTTATGCAATTGACAAACTAGATTAGGTTTGAGATCTCGAGGGTGCCAGGTTCTGTTCTTGATGTTTCTTCAAAGTTTTTTACATTTTTCAAACTTATAAAATCGTTTTTCCTTATTTATTGAAGGAAATCTTCATTCCTATAACAGAAGTTAAACTTATAAATTTAATTCTACAGGGCTCCAAGTTCTACTTTGTTGTTTATCAACATTCATATTTTTTCTTTAACTTCAGAAACACTACAGTTGAGTTGTGTTTTAAACTTCAAAATCTCAACACTTGCAAAGTTGAGACCCCTATATATAGATTTATGTGCATTGGAGGAAAGCTGTACATGTTTGAACACATATTTGATAGACAGTGAACCTACAAATATTGATAAGCAAGTGCATATCAATATGGTCCATAAGGTAATTAGATTTTGAGGCAAACAATTGCTTCCTGTCTTTAGATATTGCTAGGAGATCAGAATGACAAACACCAAATGGGAGCAAAATGTAGAGAGCACGAAGAAAGCAGAGAATTGCCATGTAAAAACAAAATTAAGCAGGAAGTATAGTTTGAATTTTGCAAGGAAAGATCATTACACTACTTGTGCAATAAATCAAAAACTAATACACATATTCTCAAATCATATAACTAAACCATGTTGAGAAGTTTATAATTAAGATAGATAAGCATTTTTTACTTCGCTAAAAGACAGAACAAGAATCGATGTCTGAAACACAAAACCACTATGTTGTGCACGCAATAAAGCAATTGTTCATACCCAGTCTCAAGTTACACAACTGAAAGCATAGGAAAAGTGTGAGAATCAAGCAGAAAATATGCACTTACTAGTAATCATGCCAGCCCACCAAAGTGGCTCGTATAAGTATGTATAGCCACCTACTCCTGCAGGACATTTCCATGTGCAATGTCATTTCATTAAAATCAGTACGTTCCAAAAACTATAAACTAGGACAAATAAATATAATGCTGAGAAAAGGTTGCAAAGAGGCCGCGTTGACCATGTATGTAGCTTTGAGAATCTAACAAGACCAAGGTTTGCATTTGAATTCTTATTATTCAAGACTCCAAATGGAGAATTGGAACCATAATTGAGGTTAGAAATAGAACATTTAAACCACTTCTTTACTATAAGCAGCATCAACCTTGATTACATATGGACTGTAAATGGCAGCATAATAAAGGAAATGCAGAGTTAAAAAACAAAATAAAAAACAATTCATGGCATTTTAACTAAGCAAACCAGAGATGTGCTTTAATCTTGCAACTTGAGTGTGAGCATGCTATTAACAAAATTCAGCCAGAGAAATTTTTTTACGAAAAACTTAAAGCTACTATCCAAACAAGCATTTAAGGCACAAGTCCATGTTGGAATCACAATTGCCGTTAGACCAAAACCCGCAGGTGTTAGTCTCCGCTACAATCGCCAGAGTTAGGATCCACAAGAGGCGGTTAGTCCATGTCGCGAAACACACGGGAAGCGTTGAACCCAATGTCCAACAATCTACTCCCCAACGCGAGCCGAGTGAGTTTTGAACTCGAAACCTGTCGCTCTGATACCACTTGTTGGAATCACGATTGCCGTTAAACCAAAACCCACAGGCATTAGTCTCTGCTACAATCGCCAGAGTTAGGATCCACAAGAGGCGGTTAGTCTATGTTGCGAAACACACAGGGAGCGTTGAACCCAATGTCCAATAGTCCAATGGTAAATGCGGTCTCCTTGATGATGCCAACCAAAATGGAGACCTTAATGACACCTTGATAAGCAGAAAAGCCAAATTTATGGGCTATGCATGCTTCAGCATAGATAGTTAGGCCAAATAGTTAACTATAAATAGAAAACCATTTATCAATAGCAGAAGCCATGACCTGGAGACAAGGATTTCTTAGCATGTGGATAATGAAATGAACAAAACGGTCGTTTTCCTTGATTTAAAGAGGAAATAATTTACAGATAGGCAAATGTGACAAATTACAGAAATTTGCAATGAAAGTGAAAGTTAATTAAATAGCCATTAAAACAGATGAATGAAACTATCATAATAGAGGCCACCAACTAATGGCAGTTCTAAGAAAGTTCAAAAGTTGCAATGCAAGACGACAATAACTGCACATGTCCGAAGTTTAGGTTAATGTAGGTCATTATAGATGGTCTTTGCCTGTTTAGTTAGCAACAGCATATGATTTCAAAATCTATCCCCAAAATCAAAAGGCCTTAGATAAATAGTAGGAGATGAACCCAAACAAGCAACAAAATCGTCGAACTAGATTGCAAACCTAGGTTTACTGATAAAGTCGCTGTGCCTGTCAAAGGAAGGGCACGAGCTCAATTAAGGCAGAATGGCAATAGTACATAATAAATGTGACAAAAGCATAGAAGAAATTGGGCAAGCTACCTATGTTTGCTAACCATAGAAACACTTAATGATTGCAGGCCTATAGCAAAAGCAGGCTCAAGTAAATCAATTAGACAGAGGGATATATGTACGCGGCATTACACAACAATATAGGTTTTTTTTGTAAGCTTGGCAGGACTACAATTTCATCATGTCCATTATATTACCCCGATTGAGGTGGGGAATTGAACTGGTGACTTCACATCAAAGAGTGCCTTAACAAAGCACCTGATCACCGTCTATCCAAGACCGGGTGGACTACACAACAATATAGGTTATTAAAATGCCACAGTTTTTAGTTTGATTTACAGAAAAATCAGGCTGTACATATGATAATTCATCACATGCAGTCCTGATAACATAGTGCTAGAACCGACTAGAGCAAAGCTAGAAACTATATGGTTTTTGAATATCGACCCCTGATGCAAGGAGATTGTATTGTATTATTGTTAAAACAGACAAAGCAAATTTAGAACATGAAAAATACCAAAATGAACTACCTTGATGAGCTGATCTCAAAGCATTGGGAAGATACATACCTGCTCTAACTCCAACAGATCCTGCCTTCTTCAGTCCTTTCTTCTTCACAATGAAGCTAGCACCAATGAAAATACTCGACGAGAGTGCAAGAATCAATCCCGTGACATTATCAGAAGACATGCCAGAGGAAGAGCTCGGATTTTCTAAAAATTCTGCCATCTAAGCCTGACCCATCAACATGACAATCAAAAATTTCCCCGGTTCCTTGCTGCAATCCTCAAATTTTCAGAATAGCACCATCATGATCAGCACTCTAGGAGATCAATCCCAGAAAAAACCAAAATCAAAAAATATTGGGGATTCAATTATGCTAAGTTCACATCAATCCGTGACATTTGTAACATGAGATTGCATCCTTGACCTGATCGTAAGACCTCAATCCTGTTATTAAATTCCGGAAATTTTACAATATGAGGTGGAATTGCGCTCTAATAGATCCACCTAGAGGCAAACCCAATCAATAAATCCGATTATTCAGTACTTATCGCTGCTAACAACATATCCAGAACCTAATCAACAACAAATACGATTATTGGATACTCATTGCTGCTAACTTCCCACCCATCTGGGACATGGGTTTGTATCCGTCAACCAATTGCGATACTTCAATGCTATATCGAGTTCCAGATTTGTTGTTTCATGTACAGAAGCACTCTCGTAAATCAGCCCTGAACCAATAACCAAATAACAATCCAATATATTACGACCTGAGTGTTGCTAAATCAATATAAAACTCTGCTATATGGTGTCAGTACTGTTCTCGGAGATCAACCCTAAGGCAAACCCCCAATAATAAATCCACCAATTGGACACTCCGTGCTGTTTCTTTCTCATCAATACATTCGATCTTTTTACACGAAGTTGTATCCTTGCCGAATCCTAGAACTTATAGTATAATCACAATGCTAGAAATTCAAAAGTTTCTGTTAAAAGATATATTCCAAGCACTGATCTTCACCAAGTACCTTGTATTTTTTGGCATGAAACGTATAAGCCCTTCATTGATCTTTGCCAGAGAATCCAAATAGGTCTGCTGCCACTGCCCAATCCTGCAAATACGCCACATGGGCAATCCACAATAGAACTTGAAAAGCACAATCTGCATCAGAATTGCACTATCCAAATCGTGGATCAGATCCCATTGATTTTTTAGAAGTGGCCAGGTCGAGAGAACCACAAGAAAACATTTTCTTAGTCGCCCACGTCACTGGGAGTCAAGACAATGGTACCCGATCCTTCGAAAAAAGTTTTTCTTACACACAAACAATATTTTTTGCGAAATGGGCGTCAATGTCCAAACACAGACAGGCCAATTTAGCAAATACGAAGAAAAGAAAAATGTATGGCAGCTCTTCTTTCAATTCCAGTAAGGTTTAACCCACGAAAACAGGTGGGTAAGAGGAATTCCATTGGCTTTTGCTTTACACTTTTCCGACAACACATTATGCAATATTCACATCATAAATAAACAAAATTTTGGAGTATCAAGTGGGTTACTTTTTCCCTGACGTGTTATTGGAGAAATAAATTGCAAGAGAGCTTGGTAGAATATATATCTCAAACCAAACTCGGTATAATAAATAATTATTTTATTAAAAATTTTACATGTTAAAAGAGTAAAGGTGAACAATAAGGATTCAAGGTTTGGGATTCTTCTTACTTTTTTTCAATGTCTTATAGTCTCAAGTTTACCTTTAGTTACTACTTAAAAAAAAAAAAAAAAAAAATAATCTTTGAGTGAATAAGTCCATGAGGATGTGTCAAAGTGGTATCAAATCCAAGTTTCCAAAACTGAGATAGTTGGTAGACCATGATTTCCATTGTGAATTGTGACTGATAGGCAATATTTATGTACACAGAGAGATAAATTATAAATTTCCATTTTGCTAAAGGCGGGACACATACATTATGGATAATTTTCCAGAATGTGATTGTGTTGGGAAAGAAGAAATATATGTACACTTAGGGAAAAAAGCCCAAATTCCCACTAGGGAATTGATGAACATGACACAAGAACTGCATAATGAGTTAGAAAGTTATTATTTTTTATTAAAAATCATGGTATTAGTAATTGATAAAGGTTTTTCCTTTGATTTTGAAAAGGTGCAGAATTGAATCTATACAAAGTGGGTGTTGTATCATGTTAACATAAGATTTATAAATTTATTAATATATATAAATAAGTTAGTTATAAATGTAATTTTTAATGATATGTCAATGTTTTAAAACTCAAAACATGTTTCAAATTCATTTTTTAATATATATTCACACATAAAAAGTATGGTATATAATTAATTTTATAAAATATTATTAATATAGGTTATTATATAATTTTATTTAGTGTAGGAGCATATCTCGGCAACGTAGTAGACATCAATCTGGCAGGCGCACTTAACAATAACACCATTTAATCTCTATGTTAATTTAGTGCACGCGTGTCCTCCCCACGATATGACCTTTGGCAGCCCTCATAAATCGATCTGGGCCCTCTCTGATATATTGCATGGCAACCCTATGGCGTGAGTGCATTCTTGGTACAGGAGTTCACCCGGTTTGACACCATTCTATTAATTGTCCAACCTTCAAGTTTTTCCTTTACATGCGCTTCAGGATCGTCGCATTGTTCATTCTTTCTTGTCCCTGCGGATATGGAGACCTCATCTCATGGCAGATTAGCCATCGCTCAGGATTTATCTGGCAGGAGAATTTGTCTCATTAATTGTTTCATCATGCACTCCTGCGTTGGTTTTGTGAGTCTCAGATCTACCTGGGACATATGGCCCTCGTTGTGCGTTTCACATAACTTTATCTTCCCTCCCCTCACCAAGCTTTCCATGCATAAGGGTTGGTATAAATCTCCTATGATGTTAACAGGGTGGTGGAGTTCAGGGGGTTTGTTTGTTGACGAAGTTGTTGCTCTTCGTTTTGTGGAGTTGGGGTTAGCTCTGGTATGGTGGGTATATCACTGGGTTGTGACATTGTCTCAAGGTCAGTCTCATATGTGTTCCTCCCTTTTCCCTCTACACAAAATATGTGTTAATTTTAAACGTCGACCACATCAACGTTCAGGGCTTCAGGGTGGGAGTCTTTCTCTTGTTCTTTGTGTTGTTCTTACACAACACGGGGTTTGTCCTGTCTTTTGAGTTGGTTATCATTATTTCCCTGAATTCCTTGCAAAGCACATACGCAACTGGAGTATCCTTCAACTGTCCAGTGCTTGTGTGTGGGGTTTGGTATTCGGGGGCTTTTTTGATTTGGTTCTAAAATTGGGTTTAACCGCTCTTGGGTCTATAATGTCCATATAGTTATAAAGGTTCATGCCACCTCTCACAGTCTTGAGGAGTGATATACAGTCACTTAGTTATATGCGTGTTTGTGTTTGCTCTATATGGTCACTCAGTTATATGTTTGTTTGCGTCATGAGGTTTCTTTCACGACCCCTTTAACCCTCCAGTCATTTATATTATTACCCTCCTCTATAGTCAGTTTTCGAGTCAGCATCTAGGTCGTATTTTTCCCTCTATCGTATTGTTTTAATCCCTTTCCTTTTGTCAGATGCAGTATTCGTCTCTTTTTATTACAGGGAATACATGGCACCAAGACAGTGACAACCGACATGACAAGGCGAAGTTGCAGGTTCATCCTCCTTTAAGCATCGACGACTCTTCGGATGGGAGTCTGTAGCTAACTTCTTCAAAGTTATTCCCTTGGAGGTTAGGAAAGAAATCCTGAGGTTGGAGGCCAAGGAATTTGGTGACTGCCAATATTTTTATGATTTTGAGATTAGTGGAAGCAACCTTAAGTGGGTATTGGATCCTAGAAAATTTAGGAAGAGACACATCCATTTTCTTGATTCAATCGCCCACCATCGTAAAATGGAGGCACTGCTTAGCATGGTCATCTATGATAAGCAAGTTGACAATTACAAACTCTTTACAGGCCAGGAAAAAATCAAGCGCATCATGTGGGATATTAGATACAAATTTGACAACATAGTGGTAAGGTTGACTTGGGTGGAAAGGTATATAACTTCAAACTTTTATACTGAATCCAATGGACATGAGGAAGATGATGTAGTAATCAACGTAGTTTCGCTCAATATTATCACTGCAAATTCATCCTTACTGGAGAACAACTCCCATGATGTTGGCTCTCCAGGATCGACAGTCATCATCCTTGATTAGTCTACTTTTATCTCAGTCCTCTCTATTATGTGTTGTGTTAAGTTTGTTGCTTTCAACGTCCTTATGTTAGTTTTCAGTTATCTTATGTCATTTGTAAAGGGTGGTCGATATGAAGATGAAACTTGTTTGTGTGACACCCTATCTTCTGGGTTAATACTAATATTTAAAATGGCCCATTTTTTAGTATCCGGAATGGGGATTTTTGGTTACTATGGAGTTGACAAAGTCATGAAAACTTTCCGAAGTAAAATATCATGTAACTCCCTTGATTATCAATAGTAATATAAAGTTATATTTACAAAAAAAATGTAGTATATTTAGAATTTAATAAATTAAAAATTGTTGTTATAATATAATTTATTGTTGGAATCATGATTTTAATTGCATGGATAGATTTAAGATATTCATTATAATTTAGGATGCAAATATTATAAATTTTTATCATATGAAATTTTACAATGAAATTCATTAATACACATTTACAAATAATAGATGTTGTATAGGGGCATTTATATAGTCTCATTTTTGGCAAGCCATGACCCAATGTCTGATAAATTAAAAATTATTGTTGTAACTTAATCCATCGTTGAAATGGTGATTTAAATTCCATGGATGGATTCAAAACACATATTATAGTTTAGAACAATTGTTTTATGATGCAAAGATTGAAGTTTATAGTCATAGGACATTGAGATTTGCCTTATTTACACATTTGTAAGAGAGATGAAATGTGTGTCTATTATCCCATGCCTAGTAAAGCAAAGCCATGCCCTATGTTATGAAACCAGCTCCAAAAATAGAAGAAAAGAGAGATCAACGCCTTAGAATTCAGCCACTTCGAGGGGGAAACCTCTAATACATTACATAAATGAACAATTCTTGGATGATACAAATGACCAAACCTCCTTTCTATATATAGGAGTCCATGGGGCCACAATGTAATCCTAGCCAACCTAACAATAATAATGTAAGGGCGCAATAATAACAATATGGGGGTTACAGGGGTACAACAATAACAATAAGGGGGTTACACTAACAACAATAAGGGACCATACTAATAATATAGGGACCTAACATGCTCCTCTCCTTCAAAAAAGTGTTGTCCTCGGTAATCACCATAGCTAACGATTAACCATATAAAATTCTCATCCTCCCATGCTAGAATCTCTTAGGTGGGTAAATTCTTAATTTGATAGGATACTGCAGAAATTGATCAATTAAAGTGTTTGTCGAGTTCTTGTTTAAGGACCTTAGGGTTCCCAATATGGTTTTCCCCTTCCTCATCAGGATGCAGCTGATATTGTTTGGTAAGATTTTGTCCCCCTATAACCTTCTTTAAACATGAAACATGGAACACGAGATGCACTCGAGAAGAAGTAAGAAGCTCAAATTTGTATGCCATAGTACCAATATTTTGCAACACCTTGTAAGGACCATGGTACTTTGGTGATAATTCATTATCCTTCTTATCTTGCTTGATGGGAATTTGTTTGTATGGTTGTAGGCGTAAAAATACCCAGTCTCCTACATCAAAACTTCTCTCGATGTGATGTTGACCTGCCTGTTGTTTCATTCGATTTTGTGCCAAATTTAGGTTATCCTTTAAGAGTTGGAGAACTTCTTGTAGATGCTCGCTGTGATCTTCCACTACTTGAACCCTATAATTTTCCCTTAAATTATATGTGATGGACAGTGGCTGCTATCCATAAAGTGCCATAATTGGGGTCATTTTTTCTACAGTGTGGAAGGAAGTGTTAAACCACCATTGAGTGAAGGTAACCACTTGACCCATTGTGCTTGTATAGAGATACAAAACAACGAAGTTAGCCTTCCAAACATTTATTCACTATCTCTGTTTGACCATCCGATTGAGGAAGATAAGATGAGCTATGAGCTAGTTGAGTACCCAAACAAGAAAATAATTCCATCCAAAAATTTCCTGTAAAAATGGGATCTCTATCACTTACAATAATCTTTGGGTTTCCATGTAACTTTTGAATTGTTTCCATAAATGCAGTAGCAATTGTACTTTCTTTAAATGGATGAGATAATGCACAAAAGTGTGCATACTTGGTAATTCTATCAACTACCACCATGATGACACTCTGTGGACTTGATCAGGCTTGTGATAAAATCATTAAAATCTCACTCAACTTGTTGTCTTGGAGATGGACTAGGATTGTCTGAAGACTGGGGTCTGTAATTGTCTCAACTTTATTTTTCTGTCAAACCAAACATTATGCCACAAAATTTTGAATATCATATTTAAGGCCATCCCAAAAAAATTCTTTCTTCACCCTGTGGTAAGTTTTTAAAAATACAGAGTGTCCTCCTAAAGGAGAAGTGTGCAATTCCAAAAGAATATTTTGTTTGAGTTTGGAATTCTTGCAAATATATAAGCGATCTTTGTACCATAAGGAATCATTTTTCTAACTAAATGTATCAGATGTACCAGGATCTTGCTACAACTTTTGAATGACTGTCCACACTTCTTCGTCCTTCTTCCATTCATCCTTTGCTTCGGTTATCAAATCTGATTGGATAATAGAAATGGCACAAAGCAATGCTTCCACCTCTTCATCCTTTCTTGAGAGTGCATCTGCAACAACATTTAGCTTCCCTTTTTTGTAGATGATTTCAAAGTCGTAACCCAACATCTTTGTGACCCATTTTGGCTGCTCTTCTGAAGATAGTCTTTGTTCCAAAAAGTGTTTAAGACTATCATGATCAGTTTTTACCTTGAAGTATCTTCCCATTAGGTAAGGTTGCCATTTCTTTAGTGCATGTAGTATTGCCAACATTTCCTTCTCATAAATAGCCTTTTGTGAATATTTTCCTTTGATTTGACGACTTTCAAAAGCAATGGGTCTTCCTTCTTGCATTAAAATGGCACCAATTCCATTTCCCGAGGCATCACATTCCATAATAAAGGTTTTTGTGAAGTCTGGCGTAGCTAAGACCAGTGCTAGGCACATTGCCTCTTTAAGATGTTCAAAGGCCTTAGTTGTTTCAATACTCCATGAAAATGCATCTTTCTTCAATAATGTTGTTAGAGGTGCTGCTATTCTCCCATAATTCTTAACAAACTTGCGATAATACCCTGTTAACCGAGAAATCCGCGCAATTGCTTTATGGTTGTGGGGACTTTCCATTCCTTAATGGCTTTAATTTGGTTAGGGTCTACTTTAACACCCTCATGAGATACAATATGACCCAAATATTCCACCTCTTGTACTCCAAAGAAACATTTGGATGTTTTTGTATATAATTGTTTCTCCTCCAATAGTTTGAGCACCCTATCAACATGTTGAACATGATCCTTCCAAGACCTATTGTAGATTAGTATATCATCAAAAAATACTAGCACAAATTTTCTAAGGAAGGGTTTGAAAATGGAATTCATCGACCCTTGAAATGTAGAAGGTGCATTGGTAAGGCCAAAAGGCATGACCAAAAATTCATAATGACCCTCATGAGTTTGAAATGTTGTTTTCGAAATATCTTCAGTCGTCATTCTAATTTGATGATATCCTGAACGAAGATCCAACTTAGTAAAATAAATTGCTCCATGTAATTCATCCAATAATTCATCAATCACAGGAATGGGAAATTTATCTTTAATAGTGAGCTTATTGAGCTCCCTGTAATCTGGACACATGCACCATGATCCATCCTTCTTGTGCACCAATACTATTGGAGCATAGAAAGAACTTTGACTAGGTTGAATTATACCAGCCTCTAACATTTTTGCAATCATACGTTCAATTTCGCTCTTTTGGACATAAGGATATCTGCAAGGCCTGATGTTTGGAGGAACACTTCCTAGAATCAAATGAATAGCATGATCATGATCACGAATAGGTGGAAGTCCTTTGGGAGTTTCAAACACCTTAGAATGATTATCCAAGACTTTTTGGAGATCTGGAGAAATAGATGATTTTGATGTTGGAACTTCTAGTGAGCATAATTGTGCAATTACGCCTAGTTGTTCTTTCTTCAAAAGCTTTGTCATGACGTTAGAGCTGATTATCTTTCCTGGCTTCCTTGCGATACCCCGTAATTCGATTTCCTTTCCTTCCAAAAAAAATTTCAAGAAAAGCTCTTGAAAATTAAAAGCTACCGTCCCCAAAGATTATAACCATTGTACTTCTAGTACAACATTAGCACCTCTCATTGGAATGGAAAGCATTGAACTATTCAATACATATTCTCCCATGGCTAGCATGATATTATGGCATTTTCAAGAGCAATTTATAGTTCCTCCATTTGCAACCATCACTTGACATTCTGGTGCTGGGTATAGGAAACAATTCAATTCCTTAGCTACCTTACAATGAATAATATTATGGGTACTACCCGAATCAATCAACACTATTACTTTTTACTTCTTGATATGTCCTATCTTGAGAGTTTGAGGAGTGGTAATTCCTGCCAATGCATTACACGATATGGTCGGACTCATTTCTTCTTCTTCTAGGGTTGTTTCCTGGTGTATATCCTCTTCTTTTGAAGTTTCTTGTTCATTTTCTTCCTCCTCTTCACAATATGCTTAAAATAATTTCTTCTCAGCACACTTATGACCTTTAGTGTATTTTCTATCACAACTGTAGCAAAGCCCTTTTGCTCTTTTTTCTTCTAATTGTTGTGGTGTCAACCTTGTAGGTTGTGGAAATCTAGGAGTAACAACACTTCCATCTTTATAGAAGTGAGTGGTAGGCTTCCTTGTCGCCATAATTTTACATTCAATTTTTCTTGCCAACCTGAATGCCTTCTCCAATGAATCAGGTTCCAAAACGTGAACTTCATGTTGGATGTTATCCTTTAAAGTACCTATGAAGAGATCAATCTTGTGTTCCTCTCGAATATCAGTTACCCTTGTATTCAATTTTTGGAAGTTCTGAATGTGCTCCCCCACTAAACCCTTTTGTTTGAGATTTATCAATTGGCTAAAGAAGGTGTTGCTCTTTGTATCCTCATAATGTGTTATCATTTCCTCAGTAAAAATTGACCAAGTGACAATTTTTTTACGGGAGAAAAGCCATCGATACCATACAAATGTATTTTGTTCTAAATGTAAAGTTGCAATGTGTACCTTTTGTGTGTTTTGCACATTATTGAGATCAAAATATTGCTCCATCTGTAGTTTCCATGTTACGGGATCCTTGCCATCAAACTTCCTCATATCCATTTTTTGAATATGGTGGTTCTTCCCTCCAACATTAGATTTTATGAAATCACGATTAACATTTATTTTGTTCTCATCATGAGTTTTCTCTATTATCTTTTCACCATTAGGAAACATTTCTTGTATCAACTTTGTCAAACCTTCCATGTCTTCTTTTAGATCATTCTTCATGTTTTCCATTTTTTTATCAATCTTAACTTCCATGTCATCCATCTTAGATTACATGCCAGCTTCCATGCCATCCATCTTAGTTTCCATGCCATTCTTCAAACCATCCATCTTAGATTCCATACCTTTCTTCAAACCATCCATCTTAGATTCCACGCCTTTCTTCAAACCATCCATCTTAGTTTCAACGCCTTTCTTCAAAACTTCCATGTCATTTTTTGTTGCTTTTTGCGAGAGCGGAATTTGTTGCACTTGCTCTTGTAATTTTGATATGTCATGTTGTCATTCTTCATCTTCATGAGTCATATTAGAGCCTTCTAAGGCTTGATGGGTGTTGAATTCTTTTTAGGGGGAATTTTAGAACTCAATACTAATATATATTCTAGAATATGCCTTTATAATCAATTCAACTTGATTCTTCAAATAAGACTTATGCAATTCGAAGAAGAAAAAAAATACACACATTTTTCTTGCTTTTGAGGAGCTCGATATTGAAATTGAATTATCTCTATAATTGTGGATCCTCAATATCTGAAATTCGGCCCTATAGTAGCCCTCTAAAGCTTCTTTCAAATGCCACAGGTCTGACATGATTTGGTGTTGTGAAACCAACTCCAAAAAGAGAAGAAAAGAGATATCAATGCCTTAGAAATAAGCCACTTCAAGGGGGAAACCTCCAATACATTACATGAATGAAAAATTCTTTGATGATTCAAATTACAAAACCTCCTTTCTATGTATAGGAGTCCATGGGGCCACAATGTAATCCTAGCCGACCTAACCGTATATGGGGGTTACAAGGGTACAATAATAACAATAAGGGGGTTACACTAACAACAATAAGGGACTATACTAGTAATATAGGGACCTAACATGCCCCTCTCCTTCAAAAAAGTGTTGTCGTCAACGCTTGAGTAGCTTTGGGTGCTTATATATAAAATTCTCATCCTCCCATGTAGAATCTTCAGTGGGTAAGTTCTTCCACTTAATGAGATACTCTGAAATTGATCGATTCCATAACTGTCGAGTTGTTGTTTCCATGACCGCTTCAAGTTCCAATATGATTTTTCCTTCCTCATCAAGTTCTGGCAATATTGTTTGAATTGGAAGATTTTCACCTATAACCTTATTTAAGCATGAAACATGGAAAATTGGATGCACTCATGAAGAAGCAGGAAGCTCCAATTTGTATGCCATAGTACCAATTTTTTGCAACACCTTGTAAGGACCATAGTACTTTGGCGATAATTTATTATCCTTCTTTGCTTGCTTGAGGGACATTTGTTTGTATGGTTGTAGCCGTAAAAATACCCAATCTCATACATCAAAACTTCTCTCGCTACGATGTTGATCTGCCTGTTGTTTCATTCGATTTTGTGCCAAATTCAGGTTATCCTTTAAGAGTTGGAGAACTTCTTGCTGATGCTCGATGTGATCTTCCACTGCTTGAACCTTTGAATTTTCTCTTAAAGATGATGTGATGGATAGTGGATGATATCCATAAAGTGCCATAAATGGGGTCATTTTTGCTGCAGTATGGAAGGAAGTGTTATACCACCATTCAGTGAGAGGTAACCACTTGACCCATTGTGTTTGTTTATCAGATACAAAACAACGAAGATATCCTTCCAAACATTTATTTACTATCTCAGTTTGACCATCAGATTGAGGATGATAAGATGATTTATGAGCTAATTGAGTACCCAAACAAGAAAATAACTCTGTCCAAAAATTTCCAGTAAAAATGGGATCTCTGTCGCTCACAATAACCCTTGGGTTTCCATGTAGCTTTTGAATTGTGTCCATAAATGTAGTAGAAATTGTACTTTCTTTAAATGGATGAGATAATGCACCAAAGTGTGCATACTTGGTAAGTCTATCAACTACCACCATGATGACACTCTTTCCTTCGGACTTAGGTAAACCTGTGATAAAATCCATTGAAATCTCCTCCCAACGTTGACTTGGAATGGATAAAGGTTGTAGAAGTCCCGGGGTCTTAATTGTCTCGACTTTATTCTGCTGGCAAACCAAACATTCCATCACAAACTTTTGAATATCAGATTTAAGGCCATCCCAAAAAAATTCTTTCTTCACCCTGTGGTAAGTTTTTAAAAATCCTGAGTGTCCTCCTAAAGGAGAAGTGTGCAATTCCAGAAGAATCTTTTGTTTTAGTTGGGAATTCTTACAAAGATATAAATGATCTTTGTACCATAAGGAATCATTTTTCCAACTAAATGTATCAGATGTACTAGGATCTTGCTGCAACTTTTGAATGAGTGTCCATACATCTTTGTCCTTCTTCCATTCATCTCTTGCTTTGGTTATCCAATCTGATTGGATAATAGAAATGGCACAAAGCAATGCTTCCACCTCTTCATTCTTTCTTGAGAGTGCATCTGCAACAACATTAAGCTTTCCTTTTTTGTAGATTATTTCAAAGTCATAACCCAACATCTTTGTGACCCATTTTTGCTGCTCTTCTAAAGATAGTCTTTGTTCCAAAAAGTGTTTAAGACTATCATGATCAGTTTTTACCTTGAAGTGTCTTACCATTAGGTAAGTTCTCCATTTCTTTAGTGCATGCAGTATTGCTAACATTTCCTTCTCATAAATAGGTTTCTGTAAATACTTTCCTTTGATTGGACGACTTTCAAAAGCAATGGGTCTTCCTTCCTGCATTAAAACTGCACCAATTCCATTTCCTGAGGCATCACATTCCACAAAAAAGGTTTTTGTGAAGTCTGGTGTAGCTAAGACCGGTGCTAGGCACATTGCCTCTTTAAGATGTTCAAAGGCCTTAGTTGCTTCAGGAGTCCATGAAAATGCATCTTTCTTCAATAATGTTGTTAGAGGTGCTGCTATTCTCCCATAATTCTTAACAAACTTTCAATAATACCCTGTTAACTCGAGAAATCCTCGCAACTGCTTTATGGTTGTGGGGACTTTCCATTCCTTAATGGCTTTAATTTTGTTAGGGTCTACCTTAACACCCTCGTGAGATACAATATGACCCAGATATTCCACCTCTTGTACTCCGAAGAAACATTTGGATGTTTTTGCATATAATTGTTTCTCCTGCAATAGTTTGAGCACCCTGTCAACATGTTCAACATGATCCTTCCAAGACCTGCTGTAGATTAGTATATCATCAAAAAATACTAGCACAAATTTTCTAAGGAAGGGTTTGAAAATGGAATTCATCAACCCTTGAAATGTAGAGGTGCATTGGTAAGGCCAAAAGGCATGACCAAAAATTCATAATGACCCTCATGAGTTCGAAATGTTGTTTTCGGAATATCTTCAGTCTTCATTCTAATTTGATGATACCTTGAACGAAGATCCAATTTGGTAAAATAAATTGCTCCATGTAATTCATCCAATAACTCATCAATCACAGGAATGGGAAATTTATCTTTAATGGTGAGCTTATTGAGCTCCCTATAGTCTGGACACATGCGCCATGATCCATCCTTCTTGTGTACCAATATCCTTCTTGTGTACCAATACTACAGGAGCAGAGAAAGAACTTTGACTAGGTTGAATTATACCCGCCTCTAACATTTATATAATCATACGTTCAATTTCGCTCTTTTGGACATAAGGATATCGATAAGGCCTAATGTTTGGAGGAACACTTCCTGGAATCAAATGAATAGCATGATCATGATCACAAATAGGTGGGAGTCCTTTTGGAGTTTCAAAAACCTTGGAATGATTGTCCAAGACTTTTTGGAGATCTGCAGAAATATATGATTTTGATGTTGGAACTTCTAGTGAGCATAATTGTGCAATTGTGCCTCGTTGTTCTTTCTTTAGAAGCTTTGTCATGACATTAGAGCTTATTATCTTTCCCGGTTTCCCTGCAATACCTTGTAATTTGAATTCCTTTCCTTCTGAAAAAAAATTCAAGAAAAGTTCTTGAAAATTAAAAGCTACCGTCCCTAAAGATTGTAACCATTGTACTCTTAGTACAACATTAGCACCTCCCATAGGAATGGAAAGCATTGGACTATTCAATATATATTCCCCCATGGTTAGCTTGATATTATGGCATTTTCCAAAGAAATTTATAATTCCTCCATTTGCAACCATCACTTGACATTCTGGTGCTGGGTATAGGAAACAATTCAATTCCTTGGCTACCTTACAATGAATAAAATTATGAGTACTACCTGAATCAATCAACACTATTACCTTTTTCTTCTTGATATGTCCTTCTATCTTGAGAGTTTGAGGAGTGGTAATCATTGCCAATGCATTACACGATATGGTCAGACTCACTTCTTCCTCTTCTTGGGTTAGTTCATGGTGTATATCCTTTTCTTGTTCATTTTCTTCTTCCCCTTCACAATCTATGTAAAATAATTTCTTCTCAAGACACTTATGACCCCTTTGCTATCACAATTGTAGTAAAGCCCTTTTTCTCTTTTTTCTTCCAATTGTTGTGGTGTCAACCTTGTAGGTTGTGGAAATATAGGAGTAGAAACACTTCCCTCTTTATAGAAGTGAGTGGTAGGCTTCCTTGTCGCCATAATTTTACATTCAATTTTTTCTTGCCAACCTGAATGCCTTCTCCAATGAATCAGGTTCCAAAACGCACTTCATGTTGGATGTTACCCTTTAAAGTACCTATGAAGAGATCAATCTTGTGTTCCTCTGGAATATCAGTTACCCTTATATTCAATTTTTGGAAGTCCTCAATGTACTCCCCCATTAAACCGTTTTGTTTGAGATTTATCAATTGGCTAAAGAAGGTGTTTCTCTTTGTATCCTCATAATTTGCTATCATTTCCTCCGTAAAAATTGACCAAGTGACAATTTTTTATGGGAGCAAAGCCATCGATACCATACAAATGTGTTTTGTTCTAAATGTAAAGTTGAAATGCGTACCTTTTTTGTGTTTTGCACATTATGGAGATCAAAATATTGCTCCATCTATAGTATCCATGTTACAGGATCCTTTCTATCAAACTTCCTCATATTCATTTTTGGAATATGGTGGTTCTTCCCGCCAACATTAGATTTTATGAAATCACGATTAACATTTATTTTGTTCTCATCATGAGTTTCCTCTACTATCTTTTCACCATTAGGAAACATTTCTTGTATCGACTTTCAGAGCCAACTTCATCTTGCTTTTAGATCATTCTTCATGTTTTCCATTTTCTCATCGATATTAGCTTCATGTCATTCACATCTTAGATTCCATGCCAGCTTCCATGCCATCTATCTTAGATTCCATGCCATTCTTCAAACCATCCATCTTAGATTCCACGCCTTTCTTCAAACCATTCATCTTAGTTTCCACGCCTTTCTTCAAAACTTCCATGTCATTTTTTGTTGCTCTTTGCGAGAGCGAAATTTGTTGCACTTGCTCTTGTAATTTTGATATGTCATGTTGCCATTCTTCGTGTCCATGAGTCATAGTAGAGTTTTCTAAAGGCTTAATGGGTGTTAAATTATTTTTAGGGGCCATTTTAGAATCCAATACTGATATCTATTCTATAATATGGCATTGGAATCAATTCAATTTGATTCTTCAAACAAGACTTATGCAATTCGGGAAAAAATAAATAAATACACACCTTTTACTTGCTTTTGAGGAGCTCGATATTGAAATTGAATTATCTCTATAATTGTGGATCCTCTATATCTGGAATTCAGCCCCGTAGTAGCCCTCTGAAGCTACTTTCAAATGCCATAGGTCTGATCTTATTTGGATTCTTCAAGGCAAAGTTATGTCCAATCTCCCACACTGACCCAATTTTGGACTGGTTCAGTAAAGCGAACTTGTACAACTTGCCACGTGTCACTATTTCCTCCTTTGGCTCTGGAATAGATAGATTGAAAACTGCAGTCCATGTACTTGCAGCCACTTTTTACAGCATTCCAATCCGATGCTCAGAGAGAGAGCTATGAAGATTTTCCCACGATCACCTCTTTGAGATGAAATTCATAAGCCTTAAAAAGCCCTAACTTCCACATATCATATCTCTGAAAATATTGCGAACCAATATCTAAAATTTTGCGACAATGTTCCTCAGGATTGCGGCTTCACACTCTAAAAATTTTAGCTTCTGAATCTTCGTAGAAAAAAAGTTATTACGAAAATACCACGATGAACTGTTTAGGTTAAATTCAGGAGCCTGCAAAATGACCTAACTTGCACAGATCATATATCTGAAAAATATTGCGAACCAAGCTCTGCAATTTTACGAGGATGTTCCTCAGTATTTTGGCTTCGCACTCTAAAAATTTCAGATTCTAATCCTTCGTAGAAAAAAAAATTATAGCGAAAATGCCACGATGACCTATTTGGAGCAGCGAAACCCTAGAATCTCAAAGCTCTGATACCAAATGTTGTGAAACCAGTTCCAAAAAGAGAAGAAAAGAGATATAAACACCTTAGAAATAAGCCACTTTGAGGGGGCAACCTCCAATACATTACATGAATGAATAATTATTTGATGCTTCAAATTACAAAACCTCCTTTCTATATATAGGAGTCCATGGGGCCACAATGTAATCCTAGCCGACCCAACAATAATAATTTAAGGGCACAATAATAACAATATGGGGGTTACAAGGGTACAATAATAACAATAATAGGGTTACACTAACAACAATAAGGGACTATACTAGTAATATAGGGACCTAACATTTGGATTCTTCAAGACAAATTTATGCCCAATCTCCCACAATGACCTAATTATGGACTGGTTCAGTAGAATGAACTTGTACGGCGTGCCACATGTCAATTTTTTCTCCTTCGGCTCTGAAATTGATACAAATTAAACTAAAGTCTGTGTACTTTCAGCCACCTTTTATAGAATTCCAATCTGATGCTCAGAGAGAGAGTTATGATGATTTTCCCACGGTCACCTCTTTGAGATGAAATTCGAGAGCCTAAAACAACCCTAACTTACACAGATCATAGCTCCGAAAATATTGTGAACCAAGATCTAAAATTTTTATAGGAGGTTCCTCAGGATTTCGGCTTCGCTCTGTAAAAATTTCAGCTTCCGAACCTTCGTAAATCGAAAATTCCACGATGACCTGTTTCAGGTGAAATTTGGGAGCCTGAAAGATCCCCAACTTCCACATATCATATCTCCAAAAATATTGCGAACCAATATCTGAAATTTTTACAGGAGGTTCATTGGGATTTTGGCTTCGCTTAGTGAAAATTTCAGATTCTGAACCTTCATAGAAAAAAAAATTTATAGCAAAAATGCCACGATGACTTGTTTGGAGCAGCGAAACCCTATAATCCAAAGCTCTGATACCAAATGTTATGAAACCAGCTCCAAAAATATAAGAAAAGAGACATCAAATCCTTATTATTTAGCCACTTCGAGGGGGAAACCTCCAATAAATTACATAAATGAACAATTCTTGGATGATACAAATGACCAAACCTCCTTTCTATATATAGGAATCCATGGGGCCACAATGTAATCCTAGCCGACCTAACAATAATAATGTAAGGGCACAGTAATAACAATATGTGGGTTATAGGGGTACAACAATAACAATAAGGGGGTTACACTAACAACAATAAGGGACCATACTAGTAATATAGGGACCTAACATTTATACAAACATGCGCACAAATGCCAATTGATCTCATTGTAACTTTCTCTTTTATTTAAATAAACATTATAGTTTGTTACTATAGTTCCATGTTTTTAAGTATATTTTTCATATCACAACAACTTTATTTTATGAATGAAAATATTGTAGGCAAATTCAAGGGATGATTTCCCACATTCGTGGATGGCATCCCTATTAATTTTGACAACATAGACTAGTGCACCTCACCCAAAGGAGTTAGAACTAGGCACCTATTGACACTAAAGTGGCCAGACAATTAGTGTCATTGGCAAAAGACTATTTAGCTAAACCCTCAAGTTCCATTGACTTCATACAATAACTAAAGATCAATGATGTGTATATCTTGTCAATGCTCGAGTTTGGGTTTTTATTTAAGGATCCCACAAATAAAATGTTTTGAGTATAAGTGGAAATTCATTTCTTTTGAGAGGACACTTATCTTGGATACACCAATCTATCGTTACTTGCGCCTTTTAATTTTTTTCCCAAAATAATTGGAATAGTATAGGATTTATACATAATTTAGTTAATCACTCATGCCATAAAGGTGATCATGCAACTAAAAAGCAAAGGGAAAACTAACACAAACGTGATGGCTGTGATGTCCGGATGTGAGGTGGAATCACTGGTTGAGGGTTGAGGTGGTTTGGCCTCTAGAAGCCCTGGATTTGATTTGATTGGTGTGTTTGATGAGATCCCACATTCATGCTTGGAATATGGCGCGAGGTTGACTAGATGAATAGAGATTTGGCTCAGCCAATTTATGGTCGGGTGGAAAGTGGAAGTCCCATATCCGGTTGGTTTATACATTCATTAATGAGCAATTAATTCCCATGGTATTTGGTATGCAAATGTATTGATTTATATGTGGATTCTACTGATGTTGTACCCATGGCATTTTTGTTGTTATTATGTTGGTTATGAGCATGTATTTTTACAGTGATGATGTATGTCCCTCCCCATTTTTTTACTTGTAAATGAATTTGCAATGAATCTATGGTCAAATAGATTGTATGGTCGCTAATGATGTAGGGGAGCAATGCTTCTTAGCGATTCTCAAATAGATTTTATGGTGGCTAATGATGTAAGGGAGCAATGCTTCTTAGCGATTCTCAGATAAGTATGAGGCCCATTTTCTCTGTGCTATTGTTTATACCTGTAGCTTTCATGTTTGTGACATGTTTGGCGAAATGCCTGTCATGGCTAGCAGGGGTCCAATTTAGTCCTTATGGATGTTTTTGTAAATACATCATTATTTGAATGTTATAAATCATCTATGAACTTGTCATGAAGTTTTGGGCAGAGCACTAGGTTCTGGGCCTTAAAAAGTGGCTCAAATCCCGGGGATGTTGGCACAACACTGAGGAATTTAGTCCCTGGACGCTAGCATGTGGGCTTATGCATGCATCCAAAGCCTCATAGACGTTGGCTTGCAGGCATGTGCATGCATCCAGAGGCGCAGAGGCTAAAAAACTCAGTGGGACCCAAGGACAGGATGCTTGAATGGTTGGGTTAGCTCCTGGGGGTGTTATTAATGATATACAAGGTTCGTTTGAAGAGTTTTCATCGATTCCACTTCCTTAAGGTCATCAAGGAGGTTGAGTCTGATCATAGTGGCCTCTCGTCACATGTTTACCCTGGTTGGTTAGTTACTTGGGTAGATGTGGGAATAGGGTGTTACAAAGTGGTATCAAAGCATGGTTCACCCCTTGGATTGGATGGGCGATGTGTTTTGGCCATGCATTCATGTCGGTTGCATGTGTGTTAATCAACCTTGTAGTCTATATGCTTGTTGCATATGCATGGTATTAGTCATGGTAGCAGTGATGTCGCCATGTGAAAGAGGATGTTGTTGTTGTGAAGTGTGTCTTCATGAGTGTATGATTGGTTATGCATTGAATGTGTTTGTCATGCATACATGTTGAATGCATATGTGTTCCTTGTGCTTGTATTCTATCTGCTTGTTGCATATGCATGGTAGTGGTCATTGTTGTGGTTGTGTTGCCATGTGGAAGTTGATGGTGTTGTTGTTAGATGTGATCATAGTAAGTGCATGTCAGTGTCTATATGTTGTTATGCATGCATTATCATGGTTAAAGTTGTTGTCCATGAGGTCATTGTAGACATTTTAGGTCATCGTGATGTTGTTGATATGTTATGATGTTGATGTGTTGGTTGAGATAGAGCAAGAGATGCAAAACATAGAAGTGAAGTTGCAGCATTAGAATTCAAGGTAAGAGAAGAACCTCATCCAGGTTGTATGTTTGGCATGCAGGTATGTGGTTACATGAATGGTAGATGTTAGTGAATCGGTGTGGTCATATGCACATGCGTCGACTAGTCATGATTGACAACAACTTGTTTTTATATGAAGTGTTGTTGTTGTTTTATGTTAGTTAACTTGATGAATGTGTTATATGTTGTTGATAAGTATGATGTATGATAACTTGTTTATTGTTATGTGATAGTTAACTTGAGGATTATGATATATGTTGTTGATGAGTATGTTATAGGTTAACTTGTTATTGTTATATGTTAGTTAACTTGATGATTATAAGGGTTATTGTAGTAAGATCTTTATGTTATATGTATCATGATAATTTGGATTGGCCTATGCAGTTGGTTAGGGTTATAACATTCAGGTATGAGTCGACCTAGTTATGATAGTGTGTTGTACTAATCTAGACTGAATGTGCACATGTGATTGTTATGCATGAATGACAATTGTTTATGATGTTAACATGTTAGCTAGTTACTGTTATGGATATCATGACCTTATTTATGTTTGAGTTGATGTGTTGTGAAGTCATATCATGCTAATCTAGGTTGATTGTGCAGACAAGGTAACCTCCCTTTCGATACATTAAGGCATGAGGTTGCTTGTGTCGACTACTTGATGCTTAATTATTTGATTATGTCATCTAGTTGGTGTTGGGTGTTTGGTGTCTATTATGTCATCTTGTTGATTTATATAACATGGTACGTTTATAGTTTGTGTGAATGTTTGATTAGTCACATGATATGAGTATGTGTTTATAAGATTGCATGAAGAAATTATCTTGTTTTAAGATGGTTTTACTAACACATGTGTTGGGACAGATGATATGTACTTGAGTATAAGTAGGTGATAGTTGTAGTATTATGATTTTGACTATTAGTTGATTATGACATGGTTGACAGTATTGATAGATGTTGATTTTAGTTAATAGATATGATGTCTTGATATTTGGAACATGTGGTTGACATGTGTGAACAATTTCCGGGAAACATGATTGGTATTAGCATGACAAGGTAATAGTTGATGTGTTTATAGAACCAACAGATGGGTGATGTGACAATACATAGTAGGACGTGATTATTGTAAGGCAAAAGAAAGGAATTGGGTAAGAATTCATTTGGAAATGTTTGGGAACCACAATTCCAAATGAATGAGCGCTTGCATGAATACATGAAGTCTTCTTAACCCTAATCTTGTCTGACATTATGTGGATATGTGCTATATTTATGAACATGTATTTGACAGGTATAACAATTGGTTTCTAGATATGGTTGGATTCGTTGAGGGAATGGAGTTCTTTGAGAGATGATATATGTATGTGTTCATATATAAGCGAGTGTGTCTAGCATAACAAGATAAGGTAACTAGTATATTGCATGTTTATATTATACACTAACAGTTGTGTGTTTATGGCAGTGTGATGCAAGGGATTGCATGGCACAAGAGATTGCCATGAAATCTTTGAAAAGGCTCGGGTTGAGCTTTCCCTTGGAAGATTTGGGAACCCATGGTGAATTGAGTTATGGTGTTTGTTTCTAGTATTGTGCTTTCGGTCTTTTGTGATTTGTTTATGCTTGATTTGCAGTTTTTTTTATGTCTGGTGCAAGGCCTTGCCACTTTGTTGCGGTATCGTATTTTTTTGGTTTTCCATGGTTTTCTCCTTGTTGTTTCGTGTTATTGTCTTCTATTTTTTGAGATTGCATGAGTAAAGGCAGTTGAAGGCAAGAGTATGACAACCGATTTGACTAGTGGGGTTCACTGGGATAAATGGATGATGGAAGAGCAGTCATGAGAAAGTTTATTAGGTAAGGTAAATTAAAGGGATTTGAGGCATTAGATTCCTTGGCTAAGTTGGGAAATGTGATTCTCAATGTTGTGCATGAATAAAAGAAGTTCTCTTAACCTAGACCTTATGATATCTATGCTAGAAAATTATATATTACAGAGCAATGGATCACATAAAATATGCGAAAATGCAAACATAAAAAACATATAAAACAAGAAAGACACAGATATATGTGGTTCACCCAACTTGGGCTACGTCCATGGAGAAACAGCTAGCCCTTCCTTTATATTATCCAGCAAAATGAAGAGACACACCCTATAGCAGATCCGTTGTAATATCCACTACTCTCTCACACAATCCCCCTTTCTCGTTTTCGCACATAATACACACACAATATACAGCCACAATACAATACCCTCATAAGAACCGAGGGGTTGCCTTCTAGGGAAAAAACCCCTAAATTAAACATAAATTCTACCGTAAGATCATCTGCCTAATGAACGACCCAAATTGACTACGAAATTACAATATTTTACAAGGCAATTTTACATTTTTTTATAGCTTTGGGGGTGCTACCATCACCCCCCGTGGACCCCCCTGATGGCGATCGAACGATGGGTGGCGTTGCCGCCCCGTTAAGAACATGGATCCAATGCAGTGATACATCTAAATAAATAAGATAATCAGGCTCTGCACCCAACAATCTCCCACTTGGAGACTGGTTGTAGCAACTCCACCGCTGCTTCATTTGCTGGACAATTACTCCACTTTGGACCTGGTTGTTTCTCATGTTCATCATCATACTTGAAGACCAATTGAAACTGACCAGAGTCTCAGTTTCTCCCTGGTTACAACTTTTGTTAACATATCTGCAGGATTCTGGCTTGTGTGTATCCTTTCCATCTTCAAATGTCCATCTTCCAACACTAACTGTATGAAATGGTACTTGAGAAGTATATGTTTAGTCTTGGAATGAAATGTTATGTTATTTGCAAGATGAATGGCACTTTGGTTGTCACTGTATAACTTGGCCATCTCCTACTTCTTACCCAATTCGTACATAAACCTTTGTAACCAAATCATTTTTTTACTAGCCTCTGTAGTAGCAACATATTCTACTTCTGTTGTTGAAGTGCAACAACACACTGCATTTTCGAAACCCAACTGACAATTGTTCCACCTACAATAAATACATACCCTGTAGTGCTCCTCATGTTATCTCTATCACCTGCCATTTTTGCAATAACATATCCCTATAGAGAAATGTTTTAACCATCAAAGCATAATGTTTGATTTGTGGTACCTCTCAAATACCTGAGAATCCATTTCACTGCCATCCAATGTTCTTTTCCCGGATTGTTCATGTGCCCACTTACAACTCTCACTGCATGTGTAATATCATGTCGTGTGCAGGCCATTGCATACATTAAGCTTCCAACTACTGGTGCATATGGAACTTTAGACATATAATCCATTTCTTCTTGGGTCTCGGGGCACATCTCCTTACTAAGTTTGAAATGGTTAGCCAAAGGTGTACTAACTGGTTTTGAATTCTGCATATTAAATATTTCCAACACCTTTTGTATGTACTCATTCTAAGACAATGCTAATTTGTGATTTTTCCTGACTCTAAAAATTCTCATACCAAGGATTTGTTTTGCAACTATCAAATCCTTCATTGCAAATGAATTTGCCAATTTTCCTTTGAGCACATTTATTTCCTACATGTTAGACCCCACAACAAGAAAGTCATCTACGTACAATAACAATATAATATAGATGCCATCATTTTTCTTTTTTTAGATAAACACGATGATTATAGTGGCATCTAATATAACCTTGTTGGACATAAACCTATCAAATTTTAGATACCACTGCCTTGGAGCATGTTTTAAGCCATACAAGCTCTTCTTTAACCTGCACACTAATTTTTCCTTCCCTTTGACCTCATATCCTTATGGTTGTTGCATATAGATTTCCTCTTCCAAAATACCATGGAGAAAGACTCTCTTTACATCTAACTGTTCAAGATGCAAATATTCTGCTGCTATAAGACTTAAAATAGTTTTGATTGAAGTCGTTTTAACAACATGAGAAAATATTTCATCAAATTCAATACTTTCTTCTATGCAAACCCCTTCACCACAAGTCTAGCTTTGTACCTATGTTTTCCTCCATCTCCTTCCTTCAACATGTAAACCCATTTATTCAGCAATGTTGTTTTACCTGCAAGCAACCTGACTATGTCCCAAGTCTGGTTATGTATTAAGGAGTCCATCTCTTCTTTCATGGCTATCTCCCACTTCTTCCTGGTTCCTTCCTGCATTTCTTTGTCATAACATTTTGGTTCACCAGAATCAATCAACAATACATAATATAATGAAAGAGAGTATTGTTCAGGGGGTCTACTTATCCGGGTAGATCTTCTGACACCACTTTCAGGTGTTTGAGGTGGTTGTTGTTGTGGTGGTGGTGTTGTTGTTGTGGATGTTGATTATTATTATTTTCAAGCAACTTTACTTTTTCTGTGATCTCATCAAGAACTGTGTATTCTTTAATTTAATTTTGTTGTTTCTTTTCCTACAACTGATCCTTATACAAGACCTTTTCATTGAATATTACATCTCTTCTCCTAATTATTTTGTGATTTTCATAATCATATAAGCGATAACCAAAAGAATTAACACCATATCTAATGAAGGTATGTTTCTTTGATTTTGCCTCAAGCTTTGTTATATTTTCTTTATTAATGTGGATAAAGGCTTCACAACTGAAAGTATTTAAAAATGAGTCGTTTACCTTTTTACTTGTCCATGCCTCCTCTGGAATACCACCATCCAAGGAACTTGAACACCCTATGTTTATTAGATAAACAACAGTATCTATAACATCTACCCAAAATTGTAAAGGCAATCCTGCATGCAATATCATGCACCTTGCATGCTCCATGATTGTCCTGTTCATCCTTTTTGACACACCATTTTCCTGTGGTGTTCCTGGAACTGTCTTCTCTTTGCGAATTCCATGCTCTAAACACTACCTATCAAACTCTTTGCTGCAATATTCACCTCCATTTTCTGATCTGAGACACTTCAACTTATTTCCTGTCTCAATCTCAACCAAAGCTTTCCATTTCTTGAAAGTATCAAATACATCAAATTTATTATGAATACAATAAATCCAAGTTTTTTTAGTTGCATCATCAATAAAAGTAACATAATAAAGAGAGCCACCGAGAGATGATACCTGAGCTGGTCCCCCATGCATATGTATGCACAAGCTCTAATTTTTCTCTTTTTTTCCCCAACTCTAAGAAATTTGAATCTCTTTTGTTTTCCATAAACACAATTCTCACAGAAATCCAAATCAATATCCTTCAAACCTGGCAACAAATTTCTTGAGTGAAGAATATTCATCTCCTTCTCACTCGTGTGTCTGAGCCTATGATGCCACAATGTTGCATCTTCTCTTATGGAGGTTAAAGCATTAACACAATTAGAAATAGCATTGCATAAATACAATGTACCAACCTTTTCTCCTTTTTCTATTACCGGGGCTCCTTTAGTGACCTTCCAGGTTTTATCTGTAAAATTTGTCACACAACCTTCACCACCTAAATGCCCTGTTGAAATCGGATTTTTCTTCAGATCTAGAACATAATTTACCTCCTTTAACGGTCATCGGTTTCCATTCTGCTATTTTACAATAACTTTACCCATTCCAACGACTTTATAGGGTTTATCATCACCCAGACTTACCTGTCCAAAATCTCTTTGAACATAGTCATGAAAATGTTTCTTATCAGGTGTGGCATGGAATGAGGCCCCTGAATCTACCACCCAGGCATGAATAACATTTTCTAAAGAAAGAATCAAAGCATATTGTAACACATCACCTATAACATTTGCTTCATGATTGTTTTCTTATTGTGCATCTCCTTCTTTTCCCTTCCGAGACTTACAATCTTTCTTCAGGTGTCCTTTCTTCTCACATTTCCAGCACACTATCCTCGATCTGGACTTGGATCGGCCTTTCCTTGATTCACTGTGATATCCTGGGTTTTTTCTTCTTTCCATTTTTCTTCCCCTAGTATCTTCACTCAAAGCATTTCCCGATGTCTCACCGGAGCTTTTCTGTTGCATTTCCTCGCTAAGGATAGCACCGAAAACATCATCAAACTTTAAAGTACTAGATCCAGAGACAGAGTTAATAATGGCCATAACTAAACCATTCTAACTTTCTGGCAATGAGCACAAAAATAACAGAGCCCTAACTTCACCATAAAATGTTACCCCTACAAAACTTAACTGACTTGTGACCGCATTAAATTCATTCAAATGATCAGCAACATATCCACCTTTCGACATATACATATTAAATAAATGTTTCATAAGAAAGACCTTATTTGAGGCCGAGGGTTTTTTCATATAGTTTCACCAATGCTGCCATTAAACCCTCTGTTGTTGTTTCCTTCGAAATATTGAAGGCTACTGACGTTGCGAGGCACAACCGTATTGTTCCAAGTGCCTCTTTGTCGAGAATCTCCCATTCTGCATCTATCATACTCGATGAATTCTTTGTTTTTTCGCTCAATGTTAGGTACATATATTTCTGATATACATAATCTTCCATCTGCATCTTCCACAACAGGTAGTTTTGGCTGTTAAATTTCTCGACACTAAACCTACCATCTTCCGCCATTACTCCCACTCGAACCGGGATACCTTCTTTTCTGCGAGTTTATCAGCCAAATAGACCTTCGGCTCTAATACTAGTTGCTAGAAAATTATATATTACAGAGCAATGGATCACATAAAATATGCAGAAATACAAAGACAAAAAACATATAAACACAAGAGAGACACAAACATGTGTGGTTCACCCAACTTGGGCTACATCCATGGAGAAACAACTAGTCCTTCCTTTATTTTATCCAGCAAAATGAAGAGACACAACCTACAATAGATCCATTGTAATATCCTCTACTCTCTCACACAGTACCCCTTTCTCTTTCTCGCACACAATACACACGCAATATACAACCGCAATACAATACCCTCATAAGAACCGAGGGATTGCCTTCTAGGGAAAAAAAAAACTCTAAATTAAACATAACTTATATCATCAAATCATCCGCCTAGTGAACGAACTAGATTCACTACGAAATTACAATATTTTACAAGGCAATTTTATATTTGTTTTTAGCTTCTGGGGGGGGCTAATAAATTCGCCATCACCCCCCTCGAACGGCGATCAAACGACAGGCTGCGTTGCTGCCCCATTAAGAACAAGGGTCCAACGCGATGATACATCTAAATAAAGAATATAATCAGGTTCCACACCCAACAATCTAGTAATTATGTTGTGATCTTGATTATGTTGGTGTCTATATATGTATAGATGTATGTATGTATGTATTTCATGTCTGAAAGGGTCGTCATGGATCATGATTATTTAATGCTAATGTTTGTATGCATATATGTATGCATGTATGTTGTCATCTGATGGGATCATGACTGTTTTATGCTAATGATTGTATATGTATGAATCTATCTATCTATGTCACTGTCTGACAGGGTTGTCAGGGATCATTCTTGTGGAGGAATGATTGCTTATGCAAGTGAATGGCATGAAGAGGTTCTTGGTGTTTTCAAGATAAACCCCCTCTGTGAACATAGGCAATATCTCTACCCCTATAGTGGGTCTAGCAACACGAGATTCTTTCTAACATAAGCTTTCTTAACTAATTATTACAATGCAAAGAGGAAAGAGACATAAATACATTTTTTCAATCGCTATCCTTGGATCTGTTGATGGTAACCTCGATCCACGATCCTTGTAGGCCTGCTTCCTACAACTGATGGCGCGCGAATACCTGTGGATGATTGGAAGACAAATGTTATACAATATATAATAAACATAAACACCAGATATCTAGCAGATCAAGTAGTACGAGAATATTTGCATAATCATGTAGAAAAATATAGAAAGCAAACATCAGATGTTATTATTGATAAATTACAAAAGGAGAGCTTACAACCAGGCCTTGATGTCGGAGGCGTTCTTAGGTGAAAATTTGAGTCCTTCACCTAGCTCAAAAGAATTCCTTCTTCCATGCACTTATGCTTAATCGTAATGCTAGTATGCAAAGGGATCAGAGTTCATACGAGTCTGACAATGGTCAACCAAGCTCTAAACTTAGGCAAATGGGGGATGTGAATTTATAGCAAGGAGAAGGAGGTTGGGAGCCCATGAAAGGAGGAGGAAGTCCCACTTTATAAGGGATGATCCCCCATGGATGAGATAAAGTCTGTAAAATGATAGAGCTCGACCTTATCATCTTTGTTCAACAACCAACTCACCGCCCTTGAGCTTCTACAGGTCGAAGCTTCTCCTCCATTTGAGGAAGCACTTCCAGAAAGTGGATCAACGTGGCTTTCCAAGCAATTAGGGTGCTGACAGCGCTGGGCCAGAACTGTGAAAAGGACATCAGTGTGGTCATGGCACTAGGAAGAGCGCTGACCCAGGAAACTAGGAATTTGACCAAGTTTTTTTAGTAATCTTTCAAGGAAGTCTTCTTTGGATCTTCAAGGGGACATGTTAGCATATTTCTTGATGATGGAAACACTGCACATGATTTTTCATGGAGCATTTCAGGATCAGGGATGGGAAAATGAGCATGGTGACAAATTACTGTGTAATAGATGTCCCCCTAAAGCATGAAGGCAAAACATGGAGTGATGGCTGAAATGCTTTATGAACCAAGGCAAAGAACGCAGACCACCTTTGGAAAACCTACCAAATCAAACATTTACAATATATGACATCTTTGGTATAAACATTCCTAACCATATAATGTTGCACTAGGCATCAAATGAGACATGAGCCCATAGTATGGTCGCATCCATTTGTCTAAAAGAGATCATAGAAATGGATCCGCGGTATGGATGCAACCATCCGTATAGATAGGATCATGTACACAATCATGAATACACAATAACTCCTCGCAGCCTGGACCCAAAAATCAGATGTGACCCAGGGTCTTCACTACGATCTCAATCAACCCAATGTACAAATCTAGCCATGTGAATAAATGTGTTGGTGTAAAACATGGTAGAAACCACCTGATTACCGTCCAATGATGAAAACCATTAACAGGCACGAGAGAGACCACCAATAATGACGATGGACGTCAAGGTATGACAACAGAGTCTACAAGTGTGAATGGATGTGTTGAAGTCGAACACTTGCAGAATCATTCGATCGAAGGCTGATTATGTGAACCTGTTGTCGAACATGAAGAACTTGTCGTTAAGGCATGCAAGCTCCAAGGTACTGAACAAAATTTTCTAAATCACCTTCCCCGATAATGAGTTGAAGTCGACAGGAAGTGATTCGTCGAAGGAGGGCCATAATGATTCCCACATCATCGACACGAAATGACAAATATCTTAATATGATATAAGTGATTTGGGATTGTAACAGAGGAGGTCAGATATGTAGAATACGATTGAAAAAAAAAAAGAGACTTCTCTTAAACATATTGGCGACACGACTTCGGAGTGTGGAAGCATTTCACTCAAATAGGATCAGAGGTCATGTTGAAAAAATTGGTAATCATATAAGAGGCATACAGATTTCCCAAACCTATGGATGCAAAGTGATGAATGTAGGATGTCCCCAACCCGACATGAATTGCAGATGAGTGTCATGTTCAAGAGTGACAAGATGGCCATAATACACACAGGATGTTCACTTTCAATTTTCCCATGTTATTGCTAACGAGTACCTTTTTATTTTTTATAGATAGCATGAAGAGGATAGCATATGCTGAGCATGTAAGTTCATTATTCGAATGAATCCATCCTAGTAATTTTAGCGAGCCTTAGGAAGAAGGAACTCGGTCTCGTCATGGTGACTAGTCTTTCATCGTTCAATCTTTAACGAGTCCAACGAAAGGTAAACTCAATAACTTTTCATGTTTAAGGAGTTTGAAAAGAAACAAAAATGAAACTCCATCATGTCCATTTTCGTAAATTGTCTCTTGAATCAGAATAGGTAGAAAACAATACTCGAGAAAACCTCTTGACCATGTTTGATCAAGTTATACATTTTTTGTAAATAGTAAATCTCAACATGAAAAAGGGGTAAATGTATATTGAGATCATGTCGTTTCATTTACTTTAACGAGTTTGAAATGACAAGTACTCGACAATATTTTAATTTTTCGATAGTCAGAAAAGAGCTGAAATTTGACTCGTCCTGGAGGAACGAGTGGTATAAATGGTAGAAATTGGTTTTGGTGATGGTGGAACTGCTCAAAACATGTAAACGTCAAGAGGCTGGCTAACAAGACCACTCATCGAAGCGATTCCTCAAGAAAGGGTAAAACAACCAAGTGAAAGCGTATGATCATACAAGTAGATGATGATGATGGAATGAGAAAACCAAGGCTCATCTGGAAGAAAATAGGCAATCACGAGAGGTAGCATGAGAATGGTTTAATTTTTACACAATATTGAAACATGGGAAACTTTGCTTGAAAACCCTTGAAAATGGTTTCATTTTTACACAAGCTTGAAACACAGGAAACTATGCTTGAAGTAAGTTTGCATGCCCCCAGCATGGTGAATCAATTCAAGGTACATTCCCCCAAGCTTCAACTCACTCACCTAAGTAGACTACTGGTTACTAACAGGTGGGTGGAATGAAGTTCAATTACGAGACCAAGTGAAAGAATCGACTGGAATTTTATGAGATCCAATCAAAGACACATATTGAAAGGGGGTTTGTTTCATTTTTTAAGGAGCTTGACACAAGAAAAGGAACTCAGCTCCAACACCTGATCATCGTCCATAAAAGGTCATGGTTTCCAAGAGGTTTTCATAAGAAGGGAGAAAAACAATATGGAAATCAGGATCTAATGCCTCCAATACATGGTGCACTATATCACTCAATGGATAATCAGTAGACATGGGCATGGAACATGTTGCCACATAATTAACCTGCAACAGGGAAGATACCACTGGAATGTAAAAACCATTAAGGGATGATGGTTGATTGGGACTTAGATTATGACCATTTAATGAAATTTGATCAATGGTCACAATTTTTCCTTCATGTGGGAAACAGATCACACGAAAGAGAGAAGAGCCAAGAGCTCCCATGACATAAGTATAGCCCATGCCCAAGAAGTAAGTTAAATTCCAAAGGGCCTTGGACAACCATCACCTCTATATAGACAATCTTTCCTCCCAAAGTAATAGGAAACTTAGGAAGGATCCCCAACGGTTGATTGGTTCCTCTGTTAAATGTTAACAAATTCTGGGTAACACGCACAAGCTGCGGAGAACCAAAATCTTTCCAAGTAGTCGAGGACAAAATACTAACAGATTCACCTTCATCTATTATGGTGCTAAGTGCGGCCACATTATAAGTTTGTATCGTGATCTCGAAGGGCACGTAAGAAGGAAGGTGATATCCTGTCAGTCGACTCCAATCAAAGGAAGAAACCAGACTACTTGGAGGGGGGACCATGGGAATGGGTGAACTACCTCCTTATGCCACGAGAACAGGATGATCACCCTCTTGTACTAGGGGAATGGGAGGATTACCCTCTAATTCATGGGAATTTTAAGAAACAAAAATAACCTTAGTGGTATGAGGCTCACTCTCTATGGGGAAATCACGATCCACTAAGGGTGGAATCAAGTTATTCGTTTTCTCAACCAATGGTTGGTCGAGAATGGACTCATGTGATTCACTTTTAGAGAGAGTGGGATCGACCAAAGATGACTTATGGTCGATCACTTGATCAACTAGTGGAGGATCACAGGAAAGCTTTTGGTAGCCAACAAGAAGACAGGACTGAGAAGCTATAAGGTTATACAATGCTTTGGAGGCTTCATCCATATAAGGACAAAGGTGAATGGGATGATTCTCTTCACATAACCTACAGGGAAATATGACTTTAAACTTTTTACCATGGGCCTTATTATCACTAGTTGGGGTTTTGTCACAAGCATGATCTCTAGAGGTCAATGACAAAGGTCGATTTGGGCGAGTGGACCACACTTCTAAAACATTTGGAATACTAAGGCAATCTGAAGGTGGTCACCCTTACGTAGCTTGCAAGGGAATTTGAATTTGTAGGACTGAATGGAAGATTTTTCAACATTAGTTGCATTGGAAGCAATGGTTGTTTGGTTCCCCCCTTGCTTATTTTGCTTCTTCTTCTTCATCCTCTTATTCTTCTTCTTAGCCTCCCAGTTACTAGAATTCAGAATTTCACCAAGTGAAGAGGAAGAAGAAGCTTGGTTGAACTTACATGCTCAACATATGCTATCCTCTTCAGATGGAATGATGGGGGTTGAAAATAACCAAACTGGCAAATCAATGGTTAATAGTGAGAGGGACAACATTGCCATATAGGGAGTACCAACATTTTCGAAAGAAGAAAAATGACTAGGATTCCCATCTGAGGGGATTCCTTGATTGTTAAACTCAGGAACAATTGCCATTAGTCCTAACCTAAGATATTGTAGCAACGGAATTCGTAGATTTGAATCTGTAGCAGCAAGATTGTAGATTTGTTTGACTTTGATAGCAAAAGGGCTTTTAATTATAAAAAATACACGGGGTATTTATAATAATAATATTTTATTGATAAGATATGACATGATTGAAAGTTTACAATGAGGTCCCGCTTTTATACCCATGCAGGTACCTTTTCACGAATGGGCATGTCTTTTAGACATGCCTTTTCATTAACCTAATGACTATTTAACATAATCCTAATTGATTAGTTAGTAATTACATTTATTCTCTTTTATTCTATTAATAACTATATTTATTACTTTAGTTATGAATTAGATTCATAACATTGCCTCCTTCTTCGAAAAGCTTTGTCCTCAAAGCTTAACTTTTCGACACTTCCCTTTACTTGAAATTATCTGCTAAGCATGTCTTTAATCACTGGTACCTTCTTTGTGCTTTTCACATTGTCCTAAATTCATATTCTCATTTTTTTTTTTTCTTCTAATAATAAACTTTTTGCCTTCCTTAAAATGTAACTTGTATATATATATATATATATATATATTTATATATTTAGTATTTAACTCCTTTATATATATAATTTATCTTCTCTTTTTTTGATGAAGAACCTCTTGTAATGCTGATTTTGAAACTAAATTATATATATATATATATATATATAATTTTTAAAATGTGTTTTTTTTTTTTTTTAATAAATTGACTTTGGGATGTATAAGCTTTTAATAATTTCCTTTCAACCCTTTTTAACTTTAATATGGACTTTGACCTCTTGCCTTTTCATAAAAGCTCTTCTTCACTTAACCAAATTCCATATAATATAATAATGCCATGTCCTGCTAAACACTTTATCTACGAACTTTAACCTTTAGCCTAGCCATTGTGTGAACCCTTTTGGTCACTTGTTTGTCGTATCTCTTTTTTTTTTCCATTAATTTAATTAATTAAATAATGACTTTAATTAATTAAATTAATAATAGTTATAACGATAAAACTAATATGTATATATACATATATATAATATATATATTATATAATTTAATACATATATATTATATAACGTTTTATTTTTTGTTACGATTTTAATTAAATGGAAACCAGTCACACCGTTTTGTAAAACCATACCCCGTTTTCTTGAAACCGATACACCGTTTATTTGCAGCACGAGCCATCTGAAAAAAAACAGAAACACGGCAAGAGCTGAAAACTCAGCGGGGTTCCTTCAAATCTGCAGGGGGTCTGATATATGTGCTCGTGACGATTTTCCAACGGATTTCCGATTTCTTCCACGGAAGGAATTCCCAGTCATTTTTATCAACGGTCAACGTGACAGATTTAGTTACACCGCGTTCACTCAAATATTCCACCAAAGTCCATGACCCTTTTAATAAGTTGGAAAAAATCGATATAAAATCTCCAACGCTTGTGATTTTTTTCTTGAGAGTCCTACAATGATGGCATGGCGTGGAACACCTGCCTTTGACAACATAAACCATGGTTTAGCAACATATGGTAGACCACATTCGAAGCGAAAATTCTTGGCCTGTTGGTACGATAAAGGATGAATCACGCCACGAGGAGTATGTACCACACTACTGTTATTACCGTTTTGTATTATTCTTAACGCTCTTTGCACTTTCTCCAGCGGAAGAAAAAATGCAGTACAACTTTCATTTTTTCCACCAGCATTTAATGCTACTGCTCGACCATCACTATCAACTACAGGTGCACCCCTTGTCCCTCCGTGAACCTTTGAAGCTGCCTGCATATAAAACGTATTGAAGTCATTGTAGCCATTATTTTTATAGTGAGGGGCATCTCGATCCACACGGTCCAAGGTTCCTGTCATAATAGAAAGACTTTCATTACGGTCATTATCTGTAACAGAATATGTGAGAATAATAGAACCTTGCATCGGACTTTGAACAACAATGCTTGAGCGGACTGTTATGCTCGTTAACGGTATTGCAGATGAAACAGCTCGTGACCCTTGATGTGAACCAGGTTGTGTCTTACATAATCTAAGATCCCGATCTCTTAGTTTAAAGTGAATCTTCTTTATGGCCAGTTTAGCAGCATTCACGGTTTTAAACAGAACATAAGCAATGCCCTTTCCTCTGCTATGTTGAGGATCTCTAATAACCCGAATAGATTCAACACTCTCCAAATGTTTAGTTCCAAGGAATAGCTGATATAGTTCTTCCTCCTTCACATCAAAAGGAAGATTCTGAACAAATACAGTCCGCTTATAATCATAAGTAAAATGGTTTTTGCCTTTAAATTTCTTGCAAGGTGGATATGCTCTATCCACATGAATATGGTTTCCACCAAGCTCTGCCAGGTTGTGTGGCAAAGCAGCATTTGCTGATTCTTTATCTTTGAAAACAACATAGGCATGGAGACTATTATGAGGGTCATCAATCTGCCCCTTGAGGATTGCATTCTTTCTTGGCAATTTACTATCTAAAATTGGAACAGAATGCAACTTAACTGAATCCACTTCTCCAAACTGAGAAAATTCCTTTATCAGCTGTTTCCTTTTGCATTGCCGCTCCACAGTGGTGTTAATTATGGTGTCCTGATTAATGTCATACTCTCCCACACAGCTATGCGCTTGTATGCATACCTTATTGTCTTGCTTCAACGGGTAGTCATCAATGGAAATGGATTCCATTTGCTTCCATTGTTGCCTATTTGCTTCTTTAATAGTTTTCTGGCTAGCAGAATCTTTTTTACATTTAACATCTACATCATCATTATAATCTGTTTCACAGTTATAAAGTTTTTGGATTGCACACTTATGTCCTGTGAAATATTTGTCTCCACACTTCCAACAATTCTCTTCTGTTTTACTTTTATTACGCATTGGTGGGGGAATATATTTGGTTGTCTTTTCCATGGATGTTTTACTTGATTTCCCCTTTGCATAACTGACTGCTTTCTCATTATTACCGCATTTTTCATCTTTCTGTTTCTCATGTTTTTCTTTTCTATTACGAGAAATTTTTTTAAGATCTGCATAATTTTTTTTAAATCGTTTGTGACTTCCGCCCAAGAATTCTCTACTTTCTGAAGCTTTTGTTGAACTTTCCTAATCAGCTCAATTCTGTTGGGATCTTCACGTAATGACACATAGTGTGGTAGTTTATGTCCATAGGCTTGTAAACTACATTCGTAGGCTTGTAAAACAATGTTATGTGCCATTGCTTCAACTTGTCCTTAATATGGCTCTGATATGGCTCCGATACCACTGTAGCAGCGGAATTCGTAGATTTGAATCTGTAGCAGCAAGATTGTAGATTTGTTTGACTTTGATAGCAAAAGGGCTTTTAATTATAAAAAATACACGGGGTATTTATAATAATAATATTTTATCGATAAGATATGACATGATTGAAAGTTTACAATGAGGTCCCGCTTTTATACCCATGCAGGTACCTTTTCACGAATGGGCATGTCTTTTAGACATGCCTTTTCATTAACCTAATGATTATTTAACCTAATCCTAATTGATTAGTTAGTAATTACATTTATTCTCTTTTATTCTATTAATAACTATATTTATTACTTTAGTTATGAATTAGATTCATAACAGATATGCTAAGGAGTTGTGCACGGGTAAGATGTTATTCCCTAGGTAGTAAATTTTATAAATTAAACACAAAATAAATAAATAAAGGGTAAGCTAGGAAAAAAGGTTTACCAACTATCCGTGAACTACAAAATACCTCATGGTGAACCAAAAAGTACGGGCAGGCAATCTACCCGAATGTTGTGTTCGGTGTATCATGTTTACAAGGTGGCCGATTCAGTTACCTATGGTAGGCTTGCAACCTAATGGTGTCTTCTCATATATATACGACGGTACGTGGGAGTCCAATCCATAGTAGTGATGTCTAATGTGTAACCATTGGATGAGAGCGCCCCAAATATACTTATCATACATCAATATATCCATACGTGGAATGTGATATCACCCCCGGGCTGTAACGCAGAACGTTAGCAACAACTCCTATGTTTTACGACGTCGGAACACATCTCTAGCCTAGACCGCTAAATGTTTGTGTTAATTTCAAATCCTCCTTAGGTTAATCGGAGTTCATTTTAAGTTGATCTTGATTAAATTTTCAATTTCAAGGCTCAAAAAGATGTCACCTGAATACCTATAATGCAACTAGCATGAGAAAATGACTCTTTCAATTCAATGAATGCTATCTAGTTTAGGGAAGAGTTTCAAACAAAGATGCAACAAACAATAATGCAAAAAACGAAGCCTTTCTTTACGAGATGACTTTCACTATCCCAATTCAAGTCAAAACATTCAAAGATGAAAATTATGGAATGTAATCTATGCAAAATTTTCTTTTTTGAAAATTACGCAACTGTAATCTATGCACAATTTCCTAAAAAAAAATTATGAATAAGAATGCACCCAATGAACCCTTTAGCTCCTAATCCTTTAACAATGTAATCTGATAGATCTCAAAAATTACTCTTCAATGCAATATGATCTAATGCACTTTAATGAAAAGTAAACTTTGAGATTAAAACTAAATGAATGCAAGATAAATTTATTTTATGGTCTCAAAAGAACTAATAATGTTCAATCAACAACAAATCAATATTCCTTCCAAACACACAAGCAACAAATAATAATTTTAATTGACTTAACGAACCAAAGACTCAACCAAAATTCACTTTTACCACTTCAAGTATAGGATGGATTTTTGCACACCACAAAGAAACTAATACCAAACAAACAAGGTTTGATACACACAGAGCAAGAGGATGACTTCAAAGATCAGGACACACTAGGCCTTTTAGCAAAACCCCCACAAATTCTCAAATTTAAGGATCAACGCTACTTTACATAGAGAAAAATTGTGCTGACAGTGTCTTCAATGCTGCTTTAGAACCCCAAACCCACGCTAGGAGTGTTACTATGCATAACAAAAATAACACTGGTCTACGAAATTGTACCAGTGTGAGGAGAAAGTGGAAAACAGGGTTTTCAGCGTGATTTTACTTAATAAATATTTGTGTTGATAGCATGGCTGTTTCTGGAAAAAGACATGCTGGTCGAGGAATGCTTCGGAAAATCAATCCAAACCGAAAAAGGAACCTAGACCTGATACTCTAAACCAAAAATCAAACTCTGTGCAAACTCACAGAGACCAAAGTAAGCTTAGATTTCAGAAAGTGGAAATGATCCAAGGTCAGTTCAGGGAAGGAATTAAAAGGCTAATGCTCCCTAGTGGAGTTTCCAGTTATGTTGTCAAGATAAATCCCCTCTGTGAACAGAGGTGATCTCTCTAGCCCTAGAGTGGGTCTAGCAACATAATATTCTTTCTAACATAAGCTTTCTTAACTAATGCATACAATGCAAAGAGAAAAGAGACAAAAATATCTTTTTCTAATCGTTATCCTTGGATCCGTTGATGGTGACCTCGATACATGATCCTTGTAGGTCCGTTTCCTACTATTGATGGCGCGCGAATACCTGTGGATGATCAGGAGATAACAGCAAACATGATACAATATATAACAAACTTAAACGCTAGATATCTAGTAGATCAAGGAGTACCAAAATATTTGCATAATCATGTAGACAAATATAGAAATCAAACATCAGATGTTATTATTGATAAATTACAAAAGGAGAGCTTACAACTAGCCCTTGATGTTGGAGGTGTCCTTAGGTGAAAATATGATTCCTTCACCCAGCTCAAAAGCATTCCTTCTCCCATGTACTTAGTCGTAATCACGATGATATCATGCAAAGGGATGAGAGTCCAGACGAGTCTGACAATGACCAACCAAGCTCTAAACTTGGGGAAACGAGGGACGTGAATTTATAGCAAGGAGAAGGAGGGTCAGAGCCCATGAAAAGAGGAGGAATGCCCACTTTCTAAGGAATGACCCCCCATGGATGAGATCAAGGCTCTAAAATGAGAGAGCTTGACCTTATCATCTTTGTTCAACAACCAAATCACCGTCCTTGAGCTTTTAAAGGTCGAAGATTCTCCTCTATTTGAGGAAGCACTGGCAGAAAGGGGATCAATGCAGTTCCAAGCAATTAGGGCACTGACAGCACTGGGCTAGAACTGTGAAAAGGACATCAACACGGTCATGGCACCGAGAAGAGCACTGACCCAGGAAACTATGAATTTGACCAAGTTTCTTCAGTAACCTTTCAAGGAAGTCTTATTTGGATCTTCAAGGGGATATGTTGGCATATTCCTTGATGATGGAAACATTACACAGGATTTTTCACTGGGAATTTTAGGATCAGGGACGGGAAAATGAGCATGGTGACAAATTACTATGTAACACTTGGTCTTATGAGGAATCAAGTGGGAAGAGTAACTATGACAGATCTATGAGGTCAGTATCATGTGGAAATGAATTGATATTATATGCTTGTACTATGCATATGTTTATGTTATTGAGGGGTACATCAGCAGAGTGAAGGTAGTGTGATTTGTGACATGTTAAGATAAGCATGGATAGTGGAAAGACACTAGTAGTAAGGTTGCTTTATGGAGTCAATGTGTGGTCTCTAGATGTGTAGTACTACTGTTGTGTATATGTTGTGCATGTTGTATATTCAACGAGTGTACCTATGGTGATGTGTACATGTAACATATGTAGTATTGTGTACATATGATGTTGTATGTCTGTTGCGTATATTGTGTTGTGTGTATATTTCATATGCAGTTCTAGGTATATATGGTGTTATGTACATGTTGGATATGCGGCGTTGTGTGCATGTTGGATATGTGGTGTTGCATACGTATGGTGCTACGTACATGTTGCATATGTAGTGCTATTGATCTGAATGGAATGTGGCATCCACCCATGGTATTCATCCATCCATTTTATTTATCTGCCAATGGTATTGTAAGTGGCATATATCCATGGTATTCATTCACCTATGGTGTTTATCCACCCCTGGTATCTATCCACCCATGGTATTCTAGGTGACATCTACCCATGGTATTCATTCATCCATGGTATTTACCCACCCATGAAATTTACCTGTGGTATTGTAACAAAAAAATTCTATAAGTAACAAGTCGCATTTTGTAAAAGGACAGATTGTCCACCACAATGCAGCTTTTACAATTATTCTTTGTTTTAATAAAACAAGTTTCAGATCTTGGGGGCCTCCCCCCCCAATAACTAGATCAGTGGTATTAGATTCAGGTTACGGTTCCATGGGAATGAGGGTTTGAAACATATTTCAATTTCAATGTCTTGCAGTAATCTTCAACAAACTTCATTCAAGTTCCACAGTCTCCACAACTGACATGAGAGAGTGAAAAATATCTCGTTTGAAATTATTTTTTATTATCTCAAATGGGTTTTTTTTTATGGAATTTGATTTCGTTTCCCGGTTTGAGAGATATGAGCAATTTAAGTTACACTTGTCTGGAACATTGTGTCGCCACGCGCCCTATGAGTTTGTGGAATCATTTTCTTACCCCACATGTCATTAAATTTATAGTGTGTTATATCAGTGGAAATATCTCTTCAATACCTCAAATGGGTCTTTGACGAAATTTGATTTCATCATCTATAGCAAAAGTTAACAACAAAGTTGAATCTAGAGGTATATAATGTTAACTAAGCCTTTACAACATCTCGTTGGATAGGAGAATCTACCAGAAAATCCACCATCATGGTTATGGATTACCCACAAACCCAAGGTTATGGGTCAACCACACAAAACCCTTGTCATCGAAGTCTATTTGCTAGGTTGCACGTTGTTAGTATCACAGTTGGTCACAAGCATTACAGGTATCTCTATCCTCAGATCTTAATTTTTCATGGTTATGGGTCGTCCACAAACCCACATTTCATCGAATTCCATTTGCTAGGACACACACTGTCAGTATCACTGTTAGTCACAAGCATTACAGGGTATATTTATCCTCAGATCTTCGTTCCTCATGGTTATGGGTTAACCACACAAAACCCTTCTTTTCAGTGGCTCTTCATATTCAACAAAGGCTTCTCAGGAGGGAACTTCACGCAATGGGGACCATTACTTCTCAAGGAGAGAGGAATGATCCAAATGGAATGTGGCATCCACCCATGGTATTCATCCATCCGTTTTATTTATTTTCCAATGGTATTGTAAGTGCCATATATCCATGGTATTCATTCACCCATGGTATTTATCCATCCATGGTATTCATCCACCCATGGTAACTACCCATGGTATTGTAGGTGACATCTACCCATGGTATTTACCCACCCATGGAATTTACTTGTGGTATTGAAACAAAAACATGCTATAAGTAACAAGTCACATTTTGTAAAAGGACAAATTGTCCACCACAATGTAGCTTTTACAGTTCCTCTATGTTTTAATAAAACAAGTTTCTTTGTGGTTTTGTTTACTTTGTGTTCTCATATTTTTTCTGGCATTTCAATTTTTTAGATCTTGGGGGCCTCCCCCCCAAAGATCCAAATCAACTATGTACATATGGTGTTGTGTACGTGTTGTACATATGGTGCTATGTACGTATGGTGTTGTTTCATGATTGTACATGTGGTGTTGTGTACATGTTGTACATGTGGTGTTGTGCATGTGGCGTTGTGTAGATGTGGTGTCATGTACATGTCGTGCATGTGGTGTTGTGTACATGTGGTATTGTGTACACTTTGTACAGGCGGTGCAGTGTACATTTGGCGTTGTGTACACATTGTGCAGGTGGTGTCGTGTACATGTGATATTGCGCACATGTTGTGTATAGGTGGTATTGTGTACACGTTGTGCATATGGTACTAGTATACATGTGGTATTGTGTGCAGGTCAAACATGTTGTATTGCAGGCATGCAGTATTATGTGTGCACATGGTGTAGTCGTGGTATTGTGACATGTGTATTCGTTGTGTTGTACTCTGTAAATGTATATGTATTGTGTTGTGTTGTACACTAGATGTAGGCGTATTTATTATGTTGTATTGTACATCGATGTAGGTGTATGTGTTGTATGTCGATGTAGGCGTATGTGTTATGTTATATTGTACACTGGGTGTAGGGGTATGTGTCATATGTTGGTGTGGGTTCATGTATTGTATGGTGTTGTATGTCGTATGTGGGTGTATGTGTTGTGATGTACACTACGTGTATGTGTACGTGATTGAAGAGAAGAAAATGCATTGGGTGCTTATCGAGTGTGGAAACCGATTTGATGTGTGTATAGAAAGAACAAAGGCAGAAGTAAGGATCGATTAAGGATAAGTATCTATATTTTATTTCAGTTCTAATATGCATGTGCTCTATGATTCTGACTTATGATGGTTACATGTGATTTATGATTATGGTTTACGATGATTACATGCGATTCATGATTTTGCTCTATGATGATTATGTTTTGAGTTAACCAGATGTGATATGTTTATACATGATGATTTGATCAAATAACTAGTTTGACTTGTGTGATAGGAAGTAAACATAAGTGCAAGTGCACCTTATTGACGGGCTACCAAGGAGGTATGATTTGAAGTTATTTCAACGTATTTTTAATATAATGGAAATTATGTGCTTAGTACAAGAAAGCATGTAATGCTCGGTTTGGGATGGTTGAAACCGACTGCAAGAACAAGCAACGTCAACAAAAGTAATTGGAACATGCAACAATATGCTGGTAAAAGCACTTCAGGAGCAGGGCCATTGTAGGACACTAGTACCAAATAGTGTCCATTGATTGTCATGAGCATGATATGACCGATATGATGGTTTTGAGGTAGGGATATGCCTTGGTTTTTGTATCTTCCGATGGGAGGATGCCTTGCCAAGGGATGGACTGCCCAGGATGGGGGTGCCAGCGAAACTTGGAAGGTGTGTGACTACACGAAAGGGGGTGAACGGATTTCCTGAGGGACTGTGTAGCAGAGAAGGGAAGGTCATGGATTTTCTTTGGTCATTAACATTGCCAGATGGAATCAGATGCGCATTGGGAGCGTGCCCTAGAATAATGAGTCGGTAATTGTTCATTGAAAGGACAAGTGGCGTGGGATTATAGCACTAGACATTGGATGCATATTTGACTTTGGCATTGGATTATGGACTTCCTGGGAAGGAGGTAAATCCTGGTATTACTTAAGGGTGGCGGTGTGAAACTCTGAATTCCCTTGTTGCAGATGTAGGCATCATATCCTTTTATTTCTTGGTTGAACAAATGTGCATATGTGTATATTATTGTAAATATTATATCGAGCTGGATTTTTAAATGTCCATAGACAATATGATTATTTGTTAGCTGAAGAAAATGTGGTTGTTATTGTAAATAACATAATGAGATGTGTTATAAAGCTTTAGTAAACAATATGTTTGTCATGTTTTCAACAGTGGTCATTGTAAATACTACAACGAGCTATGTTATAAAGCTCCATAGGCAGTATCTTTTGTTTTTCTGGTTGTAGGTGTCATTAACGGTGTTCCCCCAAGGGGAGGGGGGTTCTATAAAAACCTTGGTTAAAAATCCATGTAAAAAAATATAAGATCAAGGTCGTGGGACACGTATTCCAAGCTTAATGTTGGGAAAAACATCCTAGTGGATGTTCATTTGGTTTATTATGGCTAAGGAAATTGGCAAAGGCAATGGAAAATTCTTTGGAAAGGCACGAGGCATTAATTGGAATTTTATTTATGAAAATTATGGAAAATAGGAGAAAAATAAGGTGGAAGGTCACAAGTTGTATGTGAGGAGGAAAATGAAGAAAAATAATGGAAAATGAAGAAAATAGAGGCCTCATTGCTAAAAGAAGGATTTTGAGGATCAGTTGGCAGGATTTTGCTCACACTTGTAGCTCTCATTCTATTCTCTATATCTCTCATACTCTTGGATACTTATAGTTTTCTTGGAGAACTCTTAGAGTAGGGTGGAATACTGTAGATTTGGAGCAAAAAATAAAAGGAAAGGCAGGAAAGCGCAAGAGGGCATCGAGATCAGCGACTACAGTTGGATTGCTTTGCAGGTATCAAGTTGCATGTATGGTTTCCTTGCTAGTTTTGGCATGCATGGTGTGTGCATGTGTTTTCTTGGTCATGATCCGTCATTGGCATGGAGGATTGCCTGGATTGACAGTGGATTTTCCTAGCCTTGCCATTTCCTGGATACCCATGGTGTTGTGGGTTCATTTTCATTTTTTGTTTTCTGGTTGGTTCTCTTGATTCCTTCAGTTGTGGGTTGAGTTATTAGTTCCTGGAGCCTTGGTTGGAAAAATGCTCTGGAGTCTGATGAACAATTGTTGGGTTGGGTTACTAGTCTTGGAGCCTTGGTTGGACAAACAATCTGGAGCCCTAAGTGGGTTTAGTTACTAGTCTTGGAGCCTTAGTTGGAAAAATTCTCTGGAGCCTGGAAACAACTAGGGTTGAGTTAATAGTCCCGGAGCCTTGGTTGGAACAAACACTCTTGAACCCTAGAATAGCTTGGATAGAGACCAATCCATGATGGTTGTAATTTCTGACTATGAGGTGGAATCACTAGTTGAGGGTTGAGGTGGTTTGGCCTCTGGAAGCCATGGACTGGTTTTGATTGATGTGTTTGATGAGATCCCACATTCATGCTTGGAATATGGCATTATGCTGGTCACAGGCATGTATTTTTACAGTGATGATGTATGGATCTCCCCATGTTTTTACTTGTAAATGAATGTACAATGAATCTATGGTTAAATAAATTGTATGGCAGCTAATGATGTATGGGAGCAATGCTTCTTAGCGATTCTCAAATAAGTATGAGACCCCTTTACTCGGTTCTATTGTTTATACCTGTAGCTTTCATGTTTGCGACATGTTTGACAAAGTGCCTTTCATGGCTAGTAGAGGTCCAGTTTAGTCCTTATGGATGTTTTTGTAAATACATCATTGTTTGATTGTTATAAATAATCTTTGAACTTGTCATGAAGTTTTAGGTAGAGCATTGGGTTATGGGCGTGAAAAAGTGGCTCAACTCCCGGGGACATTGGCATATCACTGAGGAATTTAGTCCATGGATGCTGGCGTGTGTGCTTATGCATGTGTCCAGAGCCTCATAAACATTGGCTTGCAGGCTTGTGCTTGCGTCTAGAGGCCCAGAGTCTAAAAATCTCAATGGGACCTAGGGGAAGGATGCCTGAATGGTTGGGTTAGCTCCTGGGGGTGTCATTGATTGTGTACAAGGTCTGTGTGAAGAGTTTTCATCAATTCCACTTCCTTAAGGTCATATAGGAGGTCGAGTTTGATCATAGTGGCCTCTCGTCACATGTTTTCCCCGATTGGTAGGTTACTTGGGTAGATGTGGGAAGAGGGTGTTACAAAACCAATCCCCTTTACCTACATGGTCAAATACTAAGTTTAGCAAAATTATGGTTTTTTACTCACCAAAAGTGGGTGACCCCATAAGAGAAATTTTCCTCCCATCGTTTCTTCCAACCAACCAACTAGTAACCCCTAGCAACCATTACTAGTTGATGATGATGTGCCATTAATATCTCTTCCACCTGCATCAGTCATATGTTTGCTCACTCATCTGGCAAGAGCACATGTCGAAACGCGGGCTTTCGATCAAAAGGTACTTTATTCATTTTGCAATCGGGTGCTTATGCTTGTTTGTATTTGGGTATTTGACATGGATTATGGGGTAACCTAGAAGAAAGAGGCGTTTTAACTGTGATAGTATTCCCTCACCTTCAATGAAGGGTTAATATTTCATACTATTCCAGTGGGACCTCCTCTAGTGGCCTAATGGGTATAGGAGGGGCACTACTTGGGAAACCCCGATTGAGATAACGTAGTCCCATATTTCCCCATTCCATACTTGCCAGTTTCCATACTGCATTTTAAACCCTATATTCCACCTCCCTTATTTGGGTTCAACTGACCATTGGTTCTCTAGGATTTGGCACCATATATCCTCATGCCAGGGTAGTGCCTAAAACTTTGCCCCGGGAGATTGGTGCAACTAAATGAATAAGAAAAATCATATGATGACCACACGAAAAAATAAAAGAAGATAAAAATGCAAAATATGATTGGGACATGCACATTAGCACACAGGAAAAAGCCTAGCATGAGCTCTACCTCACTCATTATTCCTATCACTTAGTTCCTAAGCACATGTTGCTCTTCATATTATGAGAAGGAACCCTTGCATGTTCAAACCCTTGCTGGGAAATGAGTTGCCTCGTCGTTAAGGGGGTAATAACTGTTATACATCATACAAAGCTAGCTCTAATACTTTGAGCTATGAGTAGTGATACAAAGAAAAATATAGAAAAATAAAAGTTGCATAAGAGGGATGGAAAAGCAAAGGTCGAGTTGGTAACTCATGCATCCATAATTGCTCCCTCCCCACATTTGTACGCTCAGGATGAGGAGCCCATCATTGTTGCTCCCTTTGACGATGGAACTTGGTCACGATGTATTCTCCCCTTTGTTCCATCATCATTCACATGACACTTATCAATTGAAGGGTGGACCAAGGACACACCACTTTTCCTTGGGGGTTGGAAACACCGAATAGGATGGTTTATTAGCAACTCCTACCTAGGGAGGTAACACCATTGCAAGTTAAAATCCTTAATTGTGGAAGGGGAGCCTTATTTGAAATGTCAAATTGCCCATTACTTTCAATATTGGTCCACTTGGATGCAAAAATGATTAAATCTACTTAATGATGTAATGGCTAGCACTGAATATTATGTGTAATTGTCAGGTGGTTCCACAACCATGGCTTAGGAAACTTAACTTTGTCCCAGGTCTTCCAAATGAGCATATTGATAGCCATAGGTGAGGCGTTGAGAGCCATGGGACTCCAAATATAAGTAGAGCATCATACATACCCTTGGGAACCTCCAACACCCATAACGTTCCAACACTTTTTCCTACATTGTTGACTTTTATGGGATGATGCACCTGAACCCAACATGCCCCCAACCAACTTAGCATTATTAAAGGGATGATAGTTGATCAAGGGGCTAAACGAGGATGGAATTTCACCTTGAGACATGGGAGGGCTAACACGACCTTGAAATCCCCTAACATTGGAGCAAAGACAGGCATTTTGGCCACCTGGAGACCCATGAGACCATATTTTGACCCAAGACGCAATTTGGTAACCCACAAAGAGACTCTTGAAATAAATGTGAAGGCCAACCTTCACATTCCAATTTTAGATGGATTCTACACCTCACTTGGCACCCTTCGCCCTCAACGCATAAATTAAAGGGCCTACCCATGGATTACATAAGAAATTCATCTTTATTACTCATACGTGTGGGTGATCATTTGTATTTTGTCATTGGCTATTAGGTCAACTTGTGAGCTAACTTGTTGTTGCATCATTATTTTATTATTTTATGGGGAATTAGGCTAAAATTAACTTTGTGACTCCTCATATAAGTAGATGAGAGATCATTTGTTATAAATCATCATCACAACTTAGATATTTTAGCCTCTTGAGCTAATTCTACCTTCTTGTCTTGTGGAGAATTTGAATCTATGAATTCATTTTGACATTTGGAGTTGATTTGTTTATATTTTGAGCTATTCTTTCGATCAAATGGATGGAATCTCTAATTTGGATTTATGCAGGAACACAACATAATACACACATAACCATAGCTACAAATATGCAACGGAAATAACAATTCATTTCATTAATATCAAATGACAAAAATATGCTTACAGGCATAATGGAAATAAACTAACTAGGGCATTGGTAGTGTATCTCTGAAAAGAGATGTGGCGGCTATATACAAGCCTCTCAACTGTGTTACAATGAGGCTCGAAGGCCTATTTATTGTTGAGAAACAATGGAAAACCCTAAACATCCAAAAACCTAACCCTAGGAGATGAAGCACAAAAACTATGGGCCACATTTGGGTAAATTGGTACATCAATCGTCCTGAGGACGTAAATTTGGCATACAATCTTCGTTTGACGCGCTCAATACCTCCTTAGAAATATTTATCCGAGGACTGCAAATTTTGAGTGAGCAACATTGATCAATGGAGTCATGTTGCTCTCGGTTTTCCAAAAAAACGTTGTTTAGGGCCTCAAAACGGCTCCAGAAGTTCAGGACCCGAAAAACTACTAAAAATAGTAAGTTGTGCTGAAAATGAAAAATTGAAAGGACTAGTGGTGGGAGTTCAAATGGAATAGGTGGGTGGCCGCCAATATCCACCTAGATCATTAGGGCCTCAAAACGACTCCGGCAGTTCAGGATTCGAAAACCTGCTAAAAATAGTAAGTTGTGCTGAAAGCAAAAAACTGAAAGAACCGATGGTGGGGGTCCAAATGGAATAGGTGGGTGGCCACCAGTATCCACCTGGATCAATCTCTTTGCATGTTATCTTGTAAGTGCACCTATTATTGAATATTTATTTTCTACATTTCTAGAGTATGGAATACGTTGAATCTAAGATTTGATATTGTGCCATAATTTGTTGAAATTTACTGAATGTTATCTAGATGTCACTATTGCATGCATTACTCGCGAATAACATGTGAATTAATATCCTAGTGGTGAAATTTTACTAGCTCCCATGAAGATTCCTTAATCCATTACATAAATAATTGCTTGTGTTTTGGTGGTAGGGCATCAAGAATTTAGCCTTTTTATAAACTTTTTAGTTGTCCTATCAATTCATAGACTCCATACTCCTAAGGGACAAGGCACCGATCCATTTTTTTGGTGATCAAACACACTTCTTATCCATAAACTCTTATTTCCTTAATTCAACCCCTTTAAGGCCAAGCACATTGACTAGGCCTTGGCGTGAATCCCTAGGAAAGGTTTATTTCTGAAATTAAAGAGCCTAAACATCAAGAAAATTATATTTTCCATAAAATATACTCTTTTGGTGAGCATTCACTTCAATTTTTTCCATAAATTCCTTTGCTCTAGTTGTCTGGCCTAGTGTAAACCATGAGTTGGTCTTGATTCAACTTAGGGGTTTGTTTAAGGGTTTCATGTGTCTTGATCGTGTTGCTTGATGCAGGGGCATTAGGCCCAAGACGATATTTTGTATATAAATAACATAGGGGGTCTCTTGTTTTAAATTTCCTATGTAATTATTTTCATTTGAGTCATTTTAGTTAAATCTGGAGGGAATTGTAACTGCCCGAATGATTAGTGGGCACCTGAAGAGATAGTCAGTTTCAGGAGTTAGGCTAAAATTAGGATTTGAGGAGTTGTTAAATCATTGTAGGAAACTGAATCGATTGATTCCCATTTTGTATAAAAATAAATCCCTGGGGCAGAGTCCAAGAGGCCTACATAGAGAGCTGCATAGGGTTGCGTAGAGTTGTAGGAGAATCTACAGAAGATTGGCTGCAGAAGGGTCAATTTATTGAAAATATGGCCGAGCCAAAAGCTGTAAGTAGTGTCACTGTATAATGAAGAATTGTTTTAGCATTTCTGTGCATCCGTTGAATTGTTCCTGTGTGAAATGCCTTAATTAACATGTATGAGCAGGACTTTGTAAATTGAGTTAAGAGTCTGCCTATACATTCAAAAATGAGAGTGTATGAGAACCACTGGCAATGTATTGAGTCAGTTCAAGAATTGATTGAATGGGCAACTCATGTTAGGAACCTCTGTGTAAAGGCTAAAAATGAAATCCTGTGTAGGATTGTTATGGCGCTAGGTTGTGAATCCCATATAGGGTTCTTATTGTGGTGAGAGGTCGACTTAATTTGGTACATGTAACCCGTGAACTTATGTCTCGGAGGAGCTGCATTAAAACCCAAAAGTGAATGATAACACAGTGATTAGATAAAGACCGTGAGGGTTGGAGATAGCCTAATTGAAGTCTCGAATTGCAGACATCGTTGAATAGGATCGACAGTATGGTGCATTAAGATATTAGCACTAATAAAAAATGACGAAATTAATGACTAGGTGACTAAAAAAGTTAGTCACCGCAATTATTTCAAGTGAATTAGTACTAAATTTGAGCAATTTTAAGTGACCGAACTAAAAATGACTAACTTAAATGACTAATTTAGTCTAGGAATAAAATATATGACTAGATAATAGGTGACTAAACTAAAAGCGACTAACTTAAATGACTAATTTAGTTTAGGGATAAAATATATGACTAGATAATAAGTGACTAACTTAAATGACTAATTTAGTCTAGGATTAAAATATATGACTAGATAATAAGTGACAAAAGTAATAATGATTAATGTACATGACTATTATAGTCCAAGAATAAAGACATGACCAAATAACAAGTACAATAAGTATATGAATTAGTAATTTATGTGAGTAATTTTTAGTTGTGTCACTCCATAAATAGAAAATTACAATTTTGATACCATAGTGTTACATTTCACTACAGGAGTCTCTGAATCCATTTGCAGTGTTGAAATTTAGAGACAAATGGGTCTCTGAATTTACAGTGTTAAAATTCTGAATACCCTTTTGTCTCTAAAGTTTAACACTACAAATGGATTAATCTACAATTAACATAATTACATGTATCATCTATCTACTTTACATTAATTCCTTCATTATTATTTTAGTAAAGATAATATTTAGATAGCCAAATTAATATTTATATTTATGTGTAACCTTTGGCCATAAATTAGTTTATTTTTTAAACTTCAATGATTTATGTTAAAAGTGCGAGCTCATTTAAATCTAGTATTAAATCATCATATTTGCATTAGATAAATACTAAATAGATAAACCTAAAATATATATTTATAGACCTATTTAGTAAATAAGTATGAACCTTTATTAATTTAGGTATGAACCTTAATTTTTATTTTTATTTATTTATTTATTTTTATTTTTTAATTAATTAATTAATTAATTTATTTATTTTTTTAATGTTGCATGAACCTTTGTTTTTTTGCAATTCAATGTTCTATTCATGTAGGAAAAAAGAAGTACATAATAATAATTGTGTTTCCTATCGCGCGCGCAGGTTTTTGAACCTCTGCTCTGCCAACCTCTTCGCGCTTTGATTGCGCCTGGGCTGTTGGCCACTCCAGCGCGCCCCAGCTCCTTCCTGCTCAGGGCCAGATCCGGCCATGGATGATCGCAGGGCTCCTGATCCCCCTTCGCCTTCGGAGGTTTATGCTTTTAGAGCAATGATTGCAGCTGCTCCCAAGCGCCCTCCGTCATTGTCTCAACAGAAATTCGTGAAAAAAATGGATTCAATCCCCACCGTGGCCCTTCTAGAAGAAGACACCTGCAAATCGGTGTTGAATCTGGCGGAGAGAGGACTCATAGGTCAGTTCACGGGCCTCTAGCCCTCTCCCAAATTAGTTGAGGACTGGACTCAAAGGAACTGGAAGCCTCTGATCAAGGAGGGAGTCAAAAGCTACTTCGTAGGTAAGGGTTTCTTTGTGTTTGTTTTTGAAAACCCGGAAGACAAAGGATTAATCTTTAGAAACGGACCATACTTCATGGGTCCTCAGGGCCTTTATCTAAACAAATGGTCTCCAGACTTTGACCCCACCCAGGATGTCCCGGTCTGGGTTAGACTCCCTCATTTGCCTCTCCACTGCTGGAATAAAAAATCCCTCCAGATAATAGGTAATGCTTTGGGAAAATACATAGACCAGGCGGCACGAAAGGATCAGTACTCCTGCGCACGCATCTGCGTGGAAGTGGACCTCGAATAAGGACTACCGGAAGTAATCAAACTCACCGTTGCTGGGTGGACGCATGTCCAAAAGCTGGACTATGAACAACTGCCATTTAAATGCAGGCATTGTCACGGGCACGGTCACTTTGCAAAGCACTGTAAGAAGAAGGCTGAGGAACAAGTAGATAAACAAAACGGGGAACAATGGACCCTAGTCCAGAAAAACACAAACTCAAAAAAAGGCACAGGTAAAGGAAATATGACTGGAGGCCATTCAAGCTCCAAAAGCAACCAAGAAGCGGAAGCAACACCAAATGGACCAGAAAGAGAACAGGTCAACCAAGTCAACTCAAACCAGGAGAATGAGGAACATGCTGTCCCCTTACCTCCAAACAAAGAGGGAGAGGAAGCAACACAGATGGAGGTAAATCAAGGCAGTCCCACCAATCCTTCATACGCAGAAATAGCAAGGAAAAAACCTGTGGATAGCTCTAGTTCTTTTGAGGATGAAACCTACGAGTGTCCTTCCAAAAAAGCAGGAAGGAAATCTCGAAAAGAGAAGAGGGAAGAAGAGGCAGAAAGACTCAAGATTCAAGGAAGTCAGTCCACAATAGAAATGTCTATTGGGCGAAATACCAGACCAAGGCCTTCCAAGGGAGGCCCCAATCCCCCTCTTGGTAAATAATGAAACTCGTCTCTTGGAACCGCAGAGGTCTTGGGAACCCCTCTAAAGTAGAAGCAGTCAAGGATCTACTGAAAGCTGACCCCTCAGATATTCTCATGCTCCAAGAGACCAAAATAGAAGGGCAAGCCCTTCTAGAGCTAGGCAGATCAAAGTGGAACAAAAGAACAGGAAAAGCAGTCAATTCAAGGGGAACCTCTGGAGGATTGGCAACACTTTGGTCGGATGACCTCTTCCAGCTGATAATATCCCATGAAACCCAACACTAGATATATACAGAGCTGAAGCACAAGGCAAGTAAGTTGTCCATCTCTCTCTTCAATCTTTACGTTCCGGTTACTTATTCAGAAAAACGAGATTGCTGGGATACACTTGTGGCATTTCTATAGCAGACTTCTCCCAGCAACATCATACTTTCCGGGGATCTGAATATTGTTTTGAAAGCAAAGGAAAAGAGGGGGGATTCCAGTTCCAGAGACCCTATGCTGGCTAAGGTTGAGGAGATCTCCCAACTCTGGGACCTATTAGATTTCAGGCCCATCCATGGCATTTACACTTGGTCAAATAATTAGGTTGGATTGGAGCATATATCTGCTCGATTGGACCGCTTCTTGGTGCAAAGTTCCATTTTGATGAACAAGAAAATAACTTCCAAATTTTTTCCCAAACTCTCCTCAGACCATAAGCCGATTCAGCTCCACCTGGAAGATGAAGAAGACCTGGGACCATTACCTTTTTGATTCAGCCCTCTCTGGATTGAGAGAGGTGGATTCTTTGAGACTGTCAAAGCAGCATGGGCCATACCATTCTCGGGATCCTCCAGCTACTTTTGGGAGCAAAATCTGAAAGCTACAAAGCATGGTCTGAAGGATTGGATTAAGAAACCAGAAACCAATCCCACCAATCAGAGAAAAGAGGCAGTGCAGACTCTGATGTCCCTGCAAACTGATATGGAGAGTAAAGATATTACATCAGAGTTGCTGGAGGAAGAAATAAAAGCTCAAAGAGCAACGTATCAGTCTTTTCGAAAGGAAGAAGAATACTGGAGGCTTAAATCTAGAAGCCTGTGGTTGAAGGCCGGGGATCGGAACACTCCCTTCTTCCACCGGCAATACAGAGCGAGACTGTCAAGGAATTACATAGCAGAAATCAAAACAGCTGAGGGTCAAGTTTATAAAGGATTCAATCAAGTCAAAGCCGTTGCTAAAAACCACTACAGGAATCTGTACAGAGAAGAAACTCAAAGCAATGATGAGGAGGCGGCTGGCTTTCTCTCCAGTATCCCTCCCCTCATCAGTCTTGAAGACAATTCAATCCTCTATAGACCTATTACTGAGGAGGAAATCATAAAAGTTATTTGGTCCATGGAAGCAGACAAGGTCCCTGGGCCTGATGGATTCACAATCCATTTCTTTAAATCCTGTTGGCACATTATCAAGGCTGACCTGCTTAAAATGATAAGAGGATTCATGAAGAAAGCTAAGATTAATGGAGGAACCAAGTCCACTTACCTGGCTTTAATTCCCAAGGAAACCAATCCAGACTCCTTTGCTAGATTTAGACCCATCTTGCTTTGCAATGCTTCTTATAAAATTATGGCAAAACTTCTAGCAAATCGGATCAAGCCACTGTTAAAAATACTGATTTCCAGCTCTCAAGGTGGCTTTGTGGAGGGTAGGAACATTATGGACAACGTTATCCAAGTTCAGGAGACAATACACTCAAGCAAACAGCGGAAGGAGAGAGGTATGTTGATAAAACTAGATATGGAAAATGCTTTCGATAGAGTAAATCACAACTTCCTTTCCAAGGTCCTGCTCACCTTTGGTTTTTCGACACACTTTGTTGAATTAATTAAAGCCTGTATTGATAGTCCGTGGATTGCTCCGTTAGTTAATGGCAGACCAACTAACTTCTTCCAAGCTCAGAGAGGTATCAGGCAGGGATGCCCACTTTCTCCCTTCCTGTATATCTTAGTGGCAGATTCTCTTAGTCGAAAGCTTACTGCAGAAAGATTAGATGGTAATATTCTGGGTCTCAAACCTTCCAATGGAGCTGAACCAATGAACCACGCTCTCTTTGCCGACGATTCTCTTCTCCTTGGAGGAGCTTCCATCAGAATAGCCAGAGCATTCGACTCAGTCCTCAGAAAGTATTGCAGAGTTTTAGGTGCCTTAGTTAATGAGAGTAAGAGCGAAGTCTACAGCTGGAATATAGATCAACATGAACTCTCCGCAATCACTGCTCTCCTCGGATTCAAAGGTCAAGCAAATTGGGACAGGTTTAAATATCTTGGCCTCCCCATAACATCTGGAGTTAACAAGAGATCGCTATGGAGTGACATAATCTCAAAAATCAAATCCAAAATTGTTGCGTGGGGAGGCAACTGGTTGACTAAGGGAGGTAAAGTAATTTTAATTAAATCCTTGCTGTCTGCACTCCCAATTTTCCAGGCAACTTTTCTCCTTGCGCCAAGAAATGTGATGGATCAGATCTCCAAGTTGCTCAGAGATTTTCTCTGGCAGGGAGGGAAGGGTAACGAGAAAAAAATGCACCTGGTTAACTGGGATGTGGTTAAAAAACCACTGACAGAGGGCGGGCTGCAAATTAGAGATCCCACGATTGTCAATCTAGCGTTGGGAGGAAAGATTTTGTGGAAGCTGATCCACGAGCCCTCTCATCCGGTCAGTGTAACCTTGCGCTCAAAGTATGGACCCAATAACACACTCACCAATCTTCAGAACGCAAGCGCAACTAATAGCACGTAGGCTTGGAAATTATGTTGTAAAAGCAACATCTTTTTCAAAAAATTAGTCTACAGGATACCAGGAAACGGTAAGCGTACACATTTGTGGCTTGATAGTATAATGGGAAACGAACCATTAGCTGAGAACGAGGACATTGCAGACATTAGGAATTGGCTGGAGCGTGCAGGAGTAAGAAGACTTTATGACATCTCGAGCTGGGATCAGCGTGGAGACTGGAATGGTTGGGATTTCCATGGAGTGCCAGCACGGTATTCTCATCAACAAGCAATGCTAGTCGATCTGTTGGAGGACGCTGCTCCTATTTGTAGATCCAAAAAAGATAGTTGGGGCTGGGGACAAACTGGAGTATATACCATAGCAGCTGGTTAAAAAGCATTACGGGTCTTTAGAAATAGCAGTCAAACACCGGAGTTCTGGAAAAATGTTTGGGAACCTCTTTCCCTTCCAAAAGTAAACTTCTTCTTCTGGACCTTGGTCCATAATAAGCAGCTTACGGGAGATAATCTGGAAAAAAGGAACATAGCAGGGCCTCACAGATGTGCACTATGCAGCAATAACTTCGAAACAACCCAACATCTTTTCATGGAGTGCAGATTTGCTGAAGAGGTTTGGGTTCTCATTTTACAAGACTTTCAGATCCCAGCCCTTAAGCAGAACTCTGTTGCAGATCTCTTTGCCTCTTGGAGTCAATACTATTCCCATCGAATCCCTTCCAAATATTTCTGGCGTAGAATCTGGATAGCGCTCCCCAAATATGTATGCTGGAAGATTTGGTTGGCCCGCAATCAGAGGATTTTTAAGGCGCTGCTATATACCCCACTGCAGGTAGCTGGAAAAGCTAAGTCCTTTTTCTTGGAAGCGGCCCAATATCAATATTTTAAAGAAGATCATTTGCTACTGCCTGAAGAAAAGAGATGGCTAGGAAGGCTAGTGACACACCCACGTAAGTATCTTCAACCCCCCCAAAGTGACAATTCGGAATGGCGCATAAGATATGAGGATGATTTTTTCCAATCTTGGTGGAGGTCTCAAAACTTATCCACTATCTTTTTTGACGGGGCGTCCAAGGGGAACCCTGGTGCTGCGCGGAGCGGGTGGTGTTATCTACTCTCCTAGTGGGTCTTCCAAAGACTGGTTCTGCTGGGGAATCGGTAAGAAATCCAACAATCATGCAGAGATCCTTGGGCTTCTAAAAGCCTGTCTTATCGCAAGAGATAAAGGTATCAAAGTGCTCCAAGTCTTCGGTGATTCAGAGATAATAATAAAAAATATCAACATGGAGACTCTGTTCAGCAATGCCAGCCTTAATAAAATACTGGACAGATTGAAGAGAGTTATTCTGGACTTTGACAAGTGCAAATTTCACCATATTCTGAGAAAGTTAAATAGTGAAGCTGATAAGATGGCAAACAAAGGAAGCTTGCTCATGAAAGGGCAGCTCATTGTCAACAATGTTAGCACTGTTCAAATGCCCTGAAAGTTGTAATAGCTCTCTAGAAGCAATAGAAAGAACTCTGTTTTGTAATAGGGGCTGCCTCGGCAAAGGCCCATAATCTTACAATATAATAATATCCATACCCGTTACAGTTAAAAAAAAGAAAAAAGAAGTACATAATGCAGCTTACAAAACAGGTGGTCTCACCCTGACCAGGTTTGTCGACTAAAATTTGCACCAGATGACAAAAATACAAAAGAGAGACCAGGGACATTCTCCATAAACGGTTGGGCCAGACACACCAAAACAAAGATAAAACATAAAGAACACCAGATAGCATACTAGTCGTACGACGTGATGGATGCAGGGTTGTCCGGGGCTGTTCTTGGAGGTGGTGGTGGAAAAAAGTCACATTGAATGTGCCCTTCAAAGTGCGCCAACCAAGTGTCCATATTTTTTACTTTCTCGTGAGTGAGTTGATTTTGGCCTCGCCAAACCACTACCAATCTCTTCCTGACTTGGCATTGTAAATAGTTCATTCGGTCCAATGTTGCCATCTGCTCTGCATGCTCCCCAAACACATGGACTTGCATAAATTTTGGTGGGTAGCAACCACTAGTAAGTCTACACATTTACAATTTTACTCCTACACAAGTGTTGATAAGTCTTAGTAAATATGTTTAGTTACATCTTATTCCTATCCATTTTATGCATAGACTTGCTTAAATGATGGGAAGTAAAGGATGGTAAATATGTTATTTACCAGGAGCATATGGAGACCCTTGCAGCTAATTATGTGATGGGTAATTCTTCAACTGTTCGCTAAGAAATACGTGGCTGGGAAAGGGATATACAGACTGACCCTGAAGATAATGAAGCGGAAGTTGAGATCTTAGATTTCATTACTGAGCCTGGCAATACCCGTGGTCGTCTTACTTTATTCCATTAGACTATTCATACATACTGGATAGTCAAGTGCCTTATAGCAAAGGCTATTCAGAGTTTCCCTCATGTTCAAGTTAAGACAGACCCGCCAAAGATAGAACCTCGCCTTCAGGACATGCTTCAGGACATACAGAACCAGCTGCAGCATATCAAGATCACTCAATATCAAGCAACTGATCGAATTAGCAAATTGGATGATCGGGTAGGCTGTATGGAGAAGCTGCTCCAGCAGTTGCAGCAAGTTGATATGCCTGGGTCTACAGTGAAAGACCCAGCTCCAGTTTCCTCATCAGATGGCTAGTTGTTTTCCTTTTTATGCTGTTTGATGCACTTAGTAGTTGTATATGAACTCATTTTATTTCATAAGTATATTGATACTTCAGTAGTAGGACAGATAACTCATGTGATTTATAGACGGATGAAACAATTTCAATTTTGGTTTGCTTTTCATGCTTTGAGGTGGCCAACAGACCTGGTTTCCTACGGGCAGGTTGAGGCCACAGACTGAATTTTATATTTTGTAGCCTGTCCTATAATTATAAATAGAAAATAGTGCGGTCCCACCAAATTTACCAAAAAAAAAAAACAAAAAAAAATGTTATTTACTTCCTTCAAAACTTAAGATTGAAAAATCACTACAAAAATATCTAAAATAACACATCATTTATATTACAACCATATCCATAAATTATGGCATAAAATATGTGAGTGAATCCACATGACATTATCTTCTCTAAATGCTGTAATAAGGCCAAATTACCGTCCAATCAAATGTTTGAAAATTTTCCTAATAATATTGAAAAATAAATATTTATTTTACAAGTCAATACTAGAGCCCTCCCTTGGTAGAGACTAATAAAGCATTGGACAACTTCTAAAATATTATGGGTTGAAAGAATTTGTCATCTTTATGACACCAAGAAAGTTTTAAATAAATATTACTTTCTTGAAATGTCCTATACACACCCAAATTAGATCACAATTCAAACTGTCATTATTTTAACTTTTTAATTCATCACAATTATAAATTTAGAAATACTTGTCTTTTATATATATATATATATATATATTTTTTTTTTTTTTTTACAATAAAAAATTAATTATATATTTAAAAATATAAACTAAATATATATTTTTTTTTAACTGAAACGGTTATTTTATTGAAAGAGAACGGGTTGGGCATAGCTTAACAACCAGTACAATTTTCAGAAATTACATTTGCTTTCTTTCTGCTTAAGGTATGTTTGCTGCGGTCGATGTATCTGCATTGATGCTAATCATCCCATCCTGTAAAGAGCAGCCGATGTTCGCCAAGCTGTCAGCTTCCTTGTTTAAGCCTCTGAGAATGTGGAAGGCCTGAACTGAAGAGAAATCTTTCAGAATTCTGTTTATTCTTGAGAGTTGCTTGTTGAGCACTGGGTCCTTGAGTCTTGTCTTGTTAACTAGCGTTTTTATCAGCAATTCTGAATCTCCAAAAATTAGAATTTCGTCTGGATTTCCTTTTCTTGCCATTTGACAGGCTTTCAGGAGGCTGAGGATTTCAGCATAGTTATTGGTTTTTGTACCAAGGCCCCAACTGAAGACATCTTTGCTCCCATTCTGAAAAAAGATCGCCCCACCAGCACCTGCCTTCCCTGGATTGCCTTTTGAGGCTCCATCGAAAAAAATGGAGCACTTGCCCTGAGATTTCCACCACTGCTGGAAGCTGTCCTCTGTTTCTCTAATTTGCCATTTTCTTGTGTGCATAGGGCGGTTGAATGCAGGAGGCCTGGGGTTTCCTGTGTATCCATCCAACCAAACCCTTTCATCGGTGCGTAGGGAGTTATCGTCTTTGGCTGAGGAATGGTGTAGAGTTTCCAAGAGAAGTTTCTTTGCCTGGTCTGCCACTTTTGCTGCAGGCAAATCTGTATTGTTGAAAATTATTTCGTTCCTTGCTAACCAAATCTTCCAACAAACGTACTTTGGAGCTGCAGTCCAGACCTTTTGCCAAATTGACTTGCTGGGAATGCTGAAGGGGTATCTGTCATTCCAAGAGGAGAACATGTTGCTGATTGTACTTTGGGATGGGGGGCAGACATTCAAACCTGCGAGGAATAAAGACCATACATCCTTTGCAAAATCGCAGGCTAAGAATAGATGAGAAGCAGATTCCAAATCTTTTTTGCAAAGGACGCATCTATGCGGTCCGACTATGTTCCTCTTGCACAAATTATCTCCAGTTGAGATTTTGTTGTGAAACAGGGTCCAAAAGAAGAAATTGATTTTGGGAATGCCAAAGCAGTCCCAAATCTTTTTCCACACAGCTGCTGGGTGAGGTGAATCTTTTTGACTCTGCAGCTGGTAATAACCATGACTGACTGTGTATACTCCTGTCCGACCCCAGCCCCAAACATCTTCATCTTCAGTGTGTACCGGTGCGAAATCAGAGATTGCAGCTTGAAGAGTGTCAAGCTGAGTGTTTAAATGTTCAGGAATTCTAGGGAAAGACCAGCATTGCCAATTCCCTTTTCTGTCCCAGCTGGAGATGTCTTCAATCTTCCGTATGCCTTTAGACTGTAACCAGACTCTTACCTCTTTAATTCCTTGATTTTCTGCAAGAGGGCGATGCCCCATAACGCTGTCTGTCCATAATTTTGTTTTTTTCCCATTGCCAGGGATACGGTATAAGTGGGATCTGAAGAATTCGATTGCTTTATAACACAATTTCCATACCTGAGTGCCTTTTGGAGTTTTCCCTGTCTTGAAGGATTTAATAGGCTGGTTTTTGAGGTATTTCAGGTTAAAGATCTGGCTTACTGGGTGAGAAGGATCTGCGTGTAATTGCCATAATAATTTACAGCCTAGAGCAATGTTTGCATGAGCATGGTCTCGAATTTGAAGACCTCCCTATGCCATAGGACGTTTCACCGTTTCCCAGTTTATTAAGTGAAACCTGTTGGAGTTTCCTCTCCCGCCCTTCCACAAGAAGTTACGCATGAGTCTGGAAATTTGGTCAGAGATAAGCTTTGGAGCTAGCATGAGGGACGCTTGATAAGTGGGCAGGGCAGAAAGCACTGATTTGATGAGCGTTAATTTTCCCCCTGAGGATAGCCAGAAGCCTCCCCACGCTGTGATCTTCCTCTTAAACTTCGAAATAACATTTTCCCACAGATGATTTATGTTGGAGCCAAGCGTGATAGGAAGGCCCAGATAATTAATTTTTTCCCAGTCTGAGTGACCTGCGTACCCCAACTCATTTGCAATTGTCTCGATTTGATGCTGCGCTGTGTTCCACCCATACACTGCGCTTTTTCGTTCACTCACCAAAGCTCCAGAGATGCTGCAGTATTTCTGGAGTATAGCTCTGAAGGATTTTGCTATTCGTGGCGATGCCCCTCCGAGCATTAAAGAGTCGTCTGCGAACAGAGCGTGGTTCATTGGTTCATAGCCTTTCACGATTCTGATCCCTGGAAGGCTGCCCTGTAGTTTTTCCAGATTTAGTTTCCTACTCAAAGAGTCTGCCATCAGAATGTAGAGGAAGGGTGAGAGGGGGCAACCCTGTCTCAAACCCCTGGAAGCTAAGAAGAAGGAAGCTGGACGACCGTTAATCATGGGCGCCAACCAAATCCCTTCCAGGCATGCTTTGATAAGATTAATGAATGTCTGACTGAACCCAAATGACAAAAGGACCCTATACAAGAATGAACGATTGACTCTGTCAAAAGCGTTGCGCATATCAAGTTTTATGAGCATACCTTGTTCATTGCTTGAGTGACTGGACTGAAGAGCTTCCTGAACTTGTATGACGTTATCCAGTATGTGCCGACCTTGAACAAATCCCCCTTGGGCAGGGGAGATTAATTTTTGCAGGAGAGGTTTAATTCTGTTCGCCAACAGCTTTGCCACGATCTTGTAGGATGAGTTGCACAAAGAGATTGGCCTGTACCTTTCAAAAGAGCTTGGGCTTGCCTCCTTTGGAATAAGAGCGAGGAAGGTGGAGTTTATACCTCCTCCTATTTTAGCCTTCCTCATGAACCCGTGAACCATTCTCAGGAGATCAGATTTAATAAGGTTCCAGCATTTTCTATAAAAATGTATTGAAAAACCATCGGGCCCGGGAGCTTTGTCCGGCTCCATGGACCAAACAATGTCTGCAATCTCTTCTTCTGTGACATGGCTTATTAGAGTGTTGTTGTCTTCTGCGCTGACCAGATTTGGAATGTTTGTGAGGAATTCGGCTATATCTTCCTCACTCCCATCCTTTTCTGCACTAAGGAGGTTATGAAAGTGTTTCACCGCTGCATCCTTGATTTTCTCATGTCCTTTGCAGACCTGGCCACTAGTTGTGATGATTTATGCAATGTGGTTTCGCGAAAGGCGCGCCCTGTATTGCCTGTGAAAATAATTGGTGTTCCTATCTCCAGCTTTGAGCCACAAGCTGCGAGATTTGATACGCCAATACTCTTCCTCATTTCTGAATGCTTTATATGTTTTCGTTTGGGCAGTTTTTTCATTGTCTAGATCCCTGGGTAAGATGACTTTCTCTTCCAATCCCACTTGAAGATCTTCCAGCTGATTGACTGCTTCTTTTCGCTGACTAGTGGGAGTGTTGATGTCTTGTTTTATCCAGTCTTTTAATGCCTTTTTAGTGTTTTTCATTTTTTGTTCCCAAACATAGCTTGGAGAGCCATAAACCTCAATTCTCCAAGCTGTTTCGACAATTTCATCGAACCCTTCTCTTTCTGCCCAAAGAGGGCTGAAGCGAAAAGGGAGAGGGCCGAGATCTTCTTCTTCCTTAAGGCATAAAAGTATTGGCTTGTGATCTGAGGTAAGCTTAGGAAGAATCTTGGAAAAAACAATTCTTCTGTCCATCATAATTGAGCTGCTAGTGAGGAATCTGTCCAACCTTGCTGAGATGTGATGCTCACCTGTTCTGTTGTTAGACCAGGTGTATTCTCCTTTCACTGGTTTAAAATCTACTAAGTCCCATTGCTGAATGAGGTTCTCCACTGTGTTGAGGAAGGGGTCTCTCAAAGAGGTCCCTCCTCTCTTTTCTTTGGGATCTAAAATTATATTCAAATCTCCACCAATGACTATATTCATCGGGGTGAGGAGTTCCATATAGTCCGAAAGTGTATTCCAACAAACTTTCTTCTCCTCGTAGTGCACCGGAACATACAAGTTGAACAAGGCTATCTTCATATTGCTAGCTGTTTGGCGCAGTTCTGTGAATATCCAGTGTTGAGTTACAAAGGAGCTTTCTAAGGTGAAGGAGCTCTTGGACCAGAATGTGCCTCTTGCACTGACTACCTTTCCTGAGTCAAATTTCCATCTTGTACTGCTGGTGTTTAGAAGGATTTCCCCTTCTATTTTTGTCTCCTGGAGCATGAGTATATCTGTGGATTCCATCTTCAATAAATCCCTGATGGCCTCTGCTTTTGTGGGATTCCCCAGACCCCTGCAGTTCCAAGAGACTAGCTGCATCATTTATAACATGTTGGGGTAGGTCCACCTCCCTTAGGAGCTCTTGGCCTGGTGTTCCTTCCGAGGGTCATTTCTATGGTAGCTTGACTGCCCAGAGTTTTTTGTCTTTCTGATTCTTCTTCCCTGGTTTCTCTGTTTGATTTCCTTCCAGCTCTCTTTGAAGTTCTTTCTAAGATCTCTTCATCCGAAGAGCCCTCATTTTCTACAAGCTTCTTCTTTTGTTTGATTATATCAGCATAAGAAGGGGATGAATTATTGCTGGGATTCAAGATAGGAGAAGTACCTGGGTCTGAGGGTTCGATGATGTTCTGATGGGGAAGGTCTTCCCGGACTGCATCTGGAGGATCTGTTGGTGGAGTGAGAGATTCAAAAGGGTTTTTGTCCTCTTCTATGCTGATAGTTTCCTTGCTTCCAACGATTTGAGTGCTTTCATTTTCTTGCCCTGATTTGCTCCCTGTCTCTTTTCCTTTGTTTTTATTGTTCTGCCTACTGTTTGCCGGTTTCTTTCCCTGTTTCCATTGTTCTCCTTTTTCCTTCTCTGCAGTTTCCTCATTTTTTTTCTTGCAATATCTTGCGAAATGCTCGTATTCATGGCAGTGTCGACATTTAAAAGGCAGCTGCTCATAGTCGAGCTCTTGGATATGAGTCCAATCTGCCACTGAGAGATTGATTGCTTCAGGTAAACCGACCTCCAGATCAACCTCAACACAGATACGGGCACAGGAGTATTGATCCTTCCTCGGCGCCTGATCAATGTATCGTCCAAGAGTATTGCCAATGGATTGCAGCGAACTCTGGCTCCAGCAGTGAAGAGGGAGGTGGGGGAGGCGCACCCAGACTGGAACCGCCGTGGGAACGTCTTGAGCAGGGTCGAAGTCGGGTGTCCATTTGTTCAGGTAGAGTCCTTGGGGGCCCATGAAGTATGGCCCGTTTCTGAAGATCAGACTTCTATCTTCAATGTTTTCAAACACAAACACAAAGAAACCTTTGCCTACAAAGTGACTCTTTATTCCTTCTTTGACCAACGATGTCCAGTTTCGCTTTGTCCATTCATCTACTGATTTCGGGGATGGCCATAACCCTGTGAACTGGCCAATGAGACCTCTTTCGGCGAGATTCAACGCTGTTCTGCATGTTTCGTCCACAGGCAGAGCCACCGTGGGGATGCTTCCTAGTTTTTTGACAAATTTGGACAGAGAACCATTTGACCTTTTCCCTGAGGCAGCAATCAAAGTTTTGAATGCCTCCAGATCAGGATGAATCGGAGGGGATGCAGCCGAGCCCCCGCCAGGGTCCATGAGAAACTCACGGAGAGGGAGGAGCCGGTCAGCGCTGTTAGATCAACAGCAGAAGGTCCATGCGAATGCGTGTGGGAAGAGAGGGTTGGAAAAAAGGAACCGGGCAGGAGGCCAGGCCCGAGCGCCGCGCCTGAGAGCCGAAACAAGCCCTAGCCAAAGCTTGGAGCTGGAGCGCGCGAAAAATTTAAACTAAATATTTAAACCCAAGATACCTACCATTATTTTAACTTATTAATTCATCACAATTATAAATTTAAAAATACTTATCTTTTTTATATATAATTTTTTTTTTACAATAAAAAATTAAATTATATATCTAAAAATTTAAACCCAAGATACCTACCATTATTTTAATTTATTATTTCATCACAACTATAAATTTAGAAATACTTATTTTTTATATATAATTTTTTTTACAATAAAAAATTAAATTATATATTTAAAAATATAAATTAAATATTTAAACCAAAAATACCTACTATTATTTTAACTTATTAATTTATCACAACTATAAATTTAGAAATATTTATCTTTTTATATATAATTTATTATTATTATTATTTTTTTATAATGAAAAATTAAATTATATATTTAAAAATATTAGCTAAATATTTAAACTGAAGGTATCAATGTACCAATGAAACACAACTTTTACACTAAACTTCCCAAAACGGCGCTCTCTTTACAACTCTGTAAACCCACTCAATTCCAGCGCACATCAAAGAGCACAATGTGCGAGAAGTCAATTCCAGCGCACATGAAAGAGCACAATGCGCGGGAAGAATATTTACAAACACAAAGAAGAGGGCACATTGAGCGGGAAGAAAATATGCAAATACCAAGAAGAGAAGCACACTGCAACAAATTCTTGGAGTCCTCTTACTGTCAAATTTTCTTTCATATTCTCCTCGGTGATCGCCCCGGTCCAGAACTGCCTTGGAGCTTCTTCCGCCAAATTTAGAGGCAAGACGACTCCCATTTGCCCTGAACAACAATCCATAAGACGAAGAGGTAGCGGGATTTGATTATCGCAAAATTATAATCAATTTGGATTGCCCCGAAGTGGATATTTTGTTTATATCCAATTCTAATCTTTCTTATTTCTTGATTCAAATGCAGGAAAAATAATCTCGGGAAATGCAGGAAAAATAATCTCCGGAAAAATACGCACCACTTTCCAGTGGATTCGTAACGGAAAGCCGTGGCAGGGATCAAGCACAAAATGGAGCAGTTCCATCAGGACCACTGCTGGATTTCGTTCCATCAATTCCTGCCAAAGAGCCCAATTCTAGTGTCGACTAGAGAATCCCTCTGGAACAAGTAAATATGCAAGAACCCAATTTTGTTTCTTTTTGAATGTCGGTTCAAATCCCGTTTTAAAGTGGCCTGGATAAATGCCCATCTAAATTTCAATAACTTTTTGAATCAGTCGTATGTTATGTTATGCAATCTGAATTTTGCCCAACATAATAGTCAGTGGGAATTACCTTAGAAGTTCTACAGTTGGTTATGTTTAGATAAATTGTTTAATCATAATGTACCAAGTTATATGGTGAATCCCTGAGTTGGAGTTATTAAATTAAATTTTCCTCATAAGAATAATGTAGCAACTCATCATAGCGAAATTATTTTACACTATTAGAGGCAAAATTGCCCAGCACCCCAACCCCCCAAGAATGGAAGACATTTTCCATGTTATTGTTTTTAAGATATCCATCTGCAAAAACCTGGATATATGAAAAGAATTTCAAGCGCATTAACATAGAAAATGTCTTGCCTTTCCTAGGTATCCAAAGCTTTTGCGGCCAATTATGCTGACATGCCATACTTCTGCACACAATTATTGTAATATGCCAAATGTTTGCATCTTGTTATGTTAAGAGAAATGAAAAATCAGATACGTAAGTTGTTCCTAGCAACAAAGTAGAAGAGAAAGACACTAGCTGGTGAAACTTAGGGCTCAAACCTAATTCCATGCTTATTAGGTATTCATGTTCTAACTTTGTCTTGGAAAGCCACTCATAAATTTTGATCAATTCCATCCATGCTCTTAGAATTTTTCTCATAGTAGTCTTGGCGCTCCGAGGCATTAATGAATGGATCGTTCTACTTTGATGTGGCTTCTCTAACTAGTGACAAAACTAGTAATAATGGTAGCATTAGGTCAAGGCATTAATGCGAGTGAGGCAAAATAACGAAGTAGAACTAAATATCTGCATGCACTGGCTCTGCTTGACCACCCTTCAAGACAAAACTGATGCACTGGTACCGCTTGACCACTCGTCAAGACAAAACTGTGGCTATCTGCATGTACTGTCACCGCTTGATTGCCTTCATCTACTAGCATCACTTACCATCTGCATCTACTACCATTGCTTGACTTATAGTGCCTCATTTATCGTTGTTGCAGTATGCTATGGATATTTTGGTTATGATGGTCTATCTCTTTGTATTGCTCATTGTTTTTTGTTGTGAGGGTCATGAATGCTTCCTAAATGGTTCCTAATTAGTTTTCCACAAGCCAGAGCCTTCTGCTATCTTGACCTCTACTTACCATAGAGGATATATTCTCGTAGAGGATGTATTCTCAAATAAGGAAGCGCTAAGCTGCTCCCATACTGCTGCATCCAACATGGACTCAGTGAAATCGAATTCTTAAGTCCCTATAGTAGCTTACTTTGAAGCTTTTGAATCATGTGGAGCATAGAACATTTGAAGCAAAAATTTCTTTTAGGTATCTACTATCATTTAAATGTTTGTTTTACCCATGTATAAGCCCTTATTAGAACATCACTATAGTCTGCAAAATGGTTCATGCCTCCACAAATGGAAAGATTAATTGTGGCTACGTAAAAATGGGCAACAAATGGAATCCAAATCACATTGATTATCATAGTTTTTAAAAGATGAATATATTTGAGTATACATATTTTCTATTTTTGGAAATTTCAACAATGCCATGATAAAAAAGATTAAATTCTAAGTTTAAAAAATATTACATAGAAGTTGCAGAATATATATTTGATTTTAAATGGAGTACATATGGTTGAACTGGCACAATTTAATACTTTGGGCATGAACACAATTGTGCCAATTTAATACTCTGCGCATGAACACAATTATCAGGGCATGAATACAATTCGACAATATTAAAATAGATGATCAAGAAAAACTAAACCAACACACACCTGGTCTGTTTAATCAACAAGTAAAATTAATTGGTATGAGCTTCCATTTATCATTATTCAATGATTGATATCCTTACCTCATGTTGCTTGCTATTTGGCTGGTGCATGCATTCTTTCGGTGCAGCAAACAAAAACTTTCACGATGGGGTGGGGTGTGCCTGGCCTGTCGGAGGTAAGCTTGTTGTTATTTCATTAATAAGAATGACTGCCCAGTGTCATGACTTGTTTCACAAAAAACGTGCCTTACTGAAGATCCTGCCTTGGGGTCTTGTTGCCTAACCTGAGTCTAGTCTGAAAGGATCCTACCTACTTCACCAAAGCCTATTCTAACGTGAGTCCGCCTGAAGGAGGTCCTTCTAACAATGGGAAATATTAAGTATGGTGTATGGATCCCCCACTTCGGCGATGAGGCCTATTTTCAGTAAGGGTTGAGTTCGGCAATAATATTTTTCCTTAATAGCTAAACTGGGCAAGAATGTTACTTTCCCTCCGGGAGTATGGGCTGGGTGGAGAGGAAGATAAAGGTCACTTTCCCACTAGCAACATTCCAGCTTCAGGTTAACTCACAGTCTACAACCAGCTATTTTGTTTAGACCTTCTAAATCTCCCTTGCCTTCCAATTCTCGCAACTTCCTTCTCTCTAGATTACTAGAGGTCGATTTGTTTTATTATCCCCGTGCTAGTAACTGCGTAGGGGCGCAAAGATAGCAATGCCAAAAGCCACGCAACCAACACTATGTATCGGAAATCAATTTGTTTTATTATCCTCGTGCTAGTAACCACGTAGGGGCGCATAGATAAAAATGCCAAAAGCCACACAACCAACACTATGTACCAGAAATAATTTTTTTTTATTCTTCCTGTGCTAGTAACCGCGTAGGGGTGCATAGATAACAATGCCAAAAGCCACACAACCAACACTATGTACCTGATAATTGCCCATCCTTCACATGCGCAATTGAAAAACTCTATATACCCGATAAACCCTCCAGAACTGCACTGGCAATGATGAAATTTGATATATTCACACTGGTTATCATGATTCAAGTGTCATTTTTCTACTCTAAAAGGAGCGTTGTCTTCATCCTCCATAGATGACACCATGAGGTCATCTTGTTTTACTTCTGAACAAGTTGCAGCAAAGATACGACTGACTTCCAGGAGATTTTTTGCCAGATGATGGCCTGATTTTGAGGCATTTTCATTTAGAATTATTGAGAGTATATGAATGAACTGAATTTTGAGCCCTTACCTATTCATTAATGCAAATCATTTTCAGACATGGGTTCATTCAAAGGTTGTACCAGCAAGCGAGGTGGATGATCCAAGTATGGTAATGAATGGAGCACTCAACGGATATGTGAAATGCATGCAAGCTCCAACTCAAGTCTTTTCCTTCCATCATTTTGTATATTAATAGACACAAATTACTTGCAAGGTGCCACGTTATATGCCTATCTCATATCCCTATCTAAAAAAAGAATTGGCAATTCACTAAAAGTTATCCAATACACCAAAAATCGCATAAGGTCAAAAATAGATATACATCTTTATGATTGCAACACTTAGGCCACTAAACGAAACATCCATAACAAATGTCAAAGCCTCCCCATAAAATTTCTGCAATGGATGGGTTCTCCTACTCCCCGCCATTAAACGAGAAGTAATGATTTCTGTCATGGATGGGCACTATTAAAAGACATGCAAACCATCTAAATTAAAAATAACTCTTATTAGGATAAAAATGACGTGGGAGCTTTAAAGGTTGTAAAATCAACTCTTCAGATCTCCTCCAAATAAACTAACAAACTCAGATTTTCTTCTGCAAGACAAAAGTACAACGTGTGGCGATGGTATTACTCGGTAAAAAGACAAAATCACAAGGTGAAGTTGCCTCATAAAGTTGTAGCGTATAATTATAAAACACAAGTAAAAATTCTACCACCCAATAATGATTTTAAAAGATCATGATATCCATCTCTCATAGGGACGAGGGGCGATCCTCCTATCATCGTGATTAAAAGGTGTAGCTCCTCGATAAATATCAATTATTATAAACAAATGGGCGAAATCCCTAGGAATTTGGACAAATGAAAATCGCTTGCATGTCAAGTTCTACAGTGAAGAATTAATCTAAGTAAGAATGTATCAACCTCAAAAATGAGTTGAAAAATCAATTTAATGTCATTATTATAGTAAATTACGGACAAAAATAAGCCTCTTAAAATTTAAAACCAAATATATCAAATTTCTATCCGAAGCATCCTCAAACAAACTAATTATATGTATTTCTGAGAGTAAAAACCTGAAAAAAATGTAATGGATTATTGAACAAGTCGATTAAGCCATACCTTTAAACAAACAAAGTTGAGATTTCATGAAGAGCTGATAGCGATTTACAAAATAAATTCAAAGAAACTGAATAAATATTCATTTCAGAAAAAGTTAAAATATAGAGCAAAACAATTCCATATGTTAATAAATTGGAAAATCGCTTATCACTTCTGTTAGGGATTGGCTCGACATGAACTGAGTTGTTTTAACCCGTTGCCAAGGGCGATAGAGCATAAGTGTTCGCTCGAGGGAATCAAACAAAGTTATGCCTCAAACAATAAAGGCCATCAATTTCCACAGGGGGTTGCTAGATTCATGATGACAAGAGAAAATGTCATCAATTGTCACAGGGGGTTGCTAGATGGGGAATCGAATCGAGAACATATCAATGAATTGGGAAGCACTCACTCAACAACCTATCTGTCATTGAATATGAAGGGATAGAACCAGTAGCCCCATTAGTGGCATCTAATTTTGGGAGAGGAAAGCAGAAATATATCGAGGGTTAGAAATGAACTAAAGACAAAACTTCATGTTTTTGACAAAAGAAGATCTCTCTTTGACGAGGGAGAAAAGAGACTGGCTTTCCTCATTTCAATACATAGTTGACACATAAGCTTTTCCCTTAGATGGCAACGTAATGAAAGCCATTCAATCTCATTTTAAGCATTGGGGTATCTCGCCCCTTCCAATAAATGCAATGACTAAAAAGGGGGTCACACAGTTAGTTGTACACTGAGTAGCTTCTTTCTCCACACAACTATTTAGGAAATAGTTGTGCAGTAGTGCAGGCAGATGCACTGACAATTGCATGGCCGACAACATAGTTTTTGGTGAAACAACTTCACACCCTCCATGACTCCTTAGCAGACAATTTGGTGATGCACACAAAGCCAACTGAAAAAGCATGGTACCATAGGTAGCATACTTTTGATGAACCTTGGACACTGCAGTACCTAACTCAACTCTTAAAAACTGAAATATTAAAGTTGACTTAACTAGTTGAGTAAAAAAATCAAAATATTAAAGCTGGGAAGATTGTTGACATAGCTTATCTACTCCAGCAAGGCAATTGGAATATAGAGACCCACTTAGAATCTACATATTTCTCAAGAAGTTGACAAAATTGCTCTAAAACCTTTAAAACCCCAAGCATTTCCATTGTTGTGGGTGTGATTGTGTTAATTTTGATTAACATGTTCTTTGCATAATACAATTACTTCAATGTTTCTTATAAGACCATTTATTATTCCACACATGAAATATCATCTTATTGATTGAAACTGAAGAAAGAACATAAATTTTAACTGCAGAATACAAACCAAGACAAAATAACACAAATATATGGCACAAGCCAGGGAAAAACCTCAAGGCAGGGAAAACCCTTGATCACTTCTTCTTATTATCAATATCCAATGTTCAACAGAGAGAGAGTACAATAATATGAGTCAAAATAGACTTGTTAAATTAGTGTTCAAAACAGTCCTGAAGCTTACTGCCTAGTTAAGGTTCCTAACAATCACTGAGTAACCTTCTTCCAATGAATTGTACCCTTTGTTGTCCTTTACAAGATGTCCAACAATGCTGTAGGACTTGCGGTTCCTTTTCAAGTCATCCAACAACAGTGCTATGCTAACAGTAATAAGAAGATGCTCACAAACGAGGGTTAAACTCTTTGTTTACATTGTGTCTCTCTCTTCTTGAATGAAGCTAGGGCAAAGGACTCAGATTAGGTCATGCATCCCTTACACACATGCTTTCATACTAGCTGTTGTAGCAGGATTTCCTATGGCCTGAACCAGAATACAAAGCATGAACAAATAAACCCCAAAACTCACTTTTAAACCAGTGTCCTGATCTGTGGCTCCACACAAATAATGTGACCTTCTCTTGAAGAGATTCACACCCAAAAACCATGATGAAACATCACGCAAAATTTCCCTCTAACCTGCAGCTAGCTGCCTGCTCCTACTCGAACCTATGGGAGATCAATACAACACGTCCTGCTTGCTTCTCCACGCTATGGTTGCCTCAGAAAGAATTACCCAAGAGTTAAATGCACTCTTTTAGGATGATCTCTAATGAAGATTAGGGATCCCTATATATATAACAATTTGTCCTTATGGAGGTGAAGCTGACCTTAACACTTGGAGGCAAAATTTGAATTTGAAATTTTCAGTTTTCTCTCCTTAATAAGGTTATGTCTTGTGGAATTTCTTTTGAAATAAATAAATATTTTTCTCATCCAAATTTGGTGATTTTAGGTCGATTTCGGTCCTCTCAAAAAGAGGGATTAAATGGAATGATCATCTCCATCAACTGAACAGATCTGAGTAGAATTTGGCCCTAGTTGCCAATTTTAACAGTCCCTCTTAAATAGGGAGAATTCCACTTGCCAGTCCATCTGCTGTTATAGATCATCATGCCATCCTACCATTATAAACGATAATGAACCATCTATGTCTTCTTTTCTCTACTCTACTGAGCCCTGATGTGAATAATAAAGAAGAATTTATTGATAGTGATTCACAAGACCTTGCCACTCTTCACTGACAAAATTCAGTCTGGAGGTAGAACCTCAATTGATCCCAGATCAAGTAGATAAACACCAAGCACCCTAGCATAGAGAGTACGACAATACACAATGCATCCATCAGTAGTGCTATGGTCTCTATTATCATTTCCCAACTCATTGGCCAAATGAGAGGTACTTCCCATGAGTCCCAGACTTCATGGGTAAAATGATGTAGAAACACCAACAGGGAAAGATTATATCACATCCTGCTCATAATCACATGTAGGGAAAAGAGAAACCACATTCTACAAACACACATCACAGTCACATGTAGGGAAAGGATAAACCACCTCCTACATGCATGCAAAACATCGAGAGTAGGGAGTAGGGAATGGGCATCCTACATGTGGGGAAAATGATGAACCAAGTCTGACTGACATTTTCACAACCATATGCCTGAATGCATCTCTCTCTAGGGTACCCACGGGAGAAGGTGAACCAATCATTTGACTCATATGCCATAGGGGAAGGTGAACCACTCATCCTATGCATATCTCATAATACGTAGGGGAAGGTGAACCACTTATCCTACACATGTGTCCGCAAACATAGGGGAAGGTGAACCACTTATCCTACACACATGTTAGTTGTCACAGGGAAAGGTGAACCACTCACCCTGTACATCGTGAACTTATAGGGGAAGGTGAATCACTCACCTTAGGGTCATTTATAGCTCAAAGAAGTACCCTAGGCCTTGAGGAGCTCCTAGAGCTCAATGTTCAACCAAGACCCTCATATTAGGGTCTTTCTAGGACACCCAACCTCTCTCTCTCTGAAGGAAGTTAAATTTGTCCTTACCAAGGGGTTTTGAGGGGATGTTGTTAACCTGTACATCCATCCTGTAATGTTGGAGCTAGATTGCTCCCCATTGTGCCATATCAAATAAAGTGGAACCTAATGTTAAGCGGCGGATTCCAACACAGGCTCACATGACTCAAATGTCTCCATAATAGGCCATGCTAGTTGCTTCATTCGTTTAGCCTCAGCAGTGATCCCAAACTTTAGTCCTTCATTCATTCATGAAATAAAGGTGGATCCCAAGAGATATAGGATCTAGAAGTGCTCTTTCCATTTATGATTTTGCCAATCCAACAATTTTGGCAGAGTACTACAGATCATAGTTAACATGGATATCTTATTGAGCATTAGAGCCTTCACAAGTTGTATGTATTCAGATCAGCAACTTGTCCATTTTATTAGAATTTTAAGCTTTAGGAAGAAGTGCATCAAGGCTAAGACAACCCCTCTCACATCGAGAGGATCTTTATTTGTGGACAAACATCATCAATAGATGTAAACTGACCATAGCTCCCTCTGAAGATCGGAAAAGTAACTTCGCCCAAAACATAACTATTGGGCTATCTGCAACTTGCTATTAATCAAGGTCATTCAGTCATAGTCATTTGGCTTCTGCAGATCAATGTCTTATGACATGGTATTTCTATTGTAAAAATCAATAGGCAAGAAGAGTTGACAAGCCATTCTGCCAGGGATTCCATAGCTCCCTCTGAAGACTTAATTCAATTGAACATTCAACCTTTTTCAATATTCTCCTCATCTTTAAGATGAGACATTATCATGTTGCAACTATATCAACAAACTTTCAATTACCAGACTTCAACAATGCATAAGTAAACTCTCTCACATATTCTTCCCGTTTAACTGACAGACCTCAACAACAGTATATCAATAGAACCTTATTACTGATTTCATAAGTATTACTGACTGAATGAAGATACCAAGGGACTTGCACCATCCTCATCCAATTAAACCTTCTCTTGCATTACACAATTCAAGCTAGTCTGATCTCTGAAGTGCAAATCCTAGCAATATTTGTAATGATAATGTTGTGTCACTGTATTGGCACACACCATATAACAGTAACACACTAGCATTTGTATTAGAACATAAAATTCTCGGACCATTCTACCTTTACCACAGTTCTTAAACTTGGACTAGAAATTTTTCCCATTTGAACAAATGCTATTACTGGTGATGCGTCTTAGGATGAATACACTTGTACTTCAATTTTACTGATATCCTTGATTGTATGGAGGTGCCAAGTGATTCACATCGAAACTTCCTTAGAGTGATTTGTTTTGAATTTTCTTTTCGTAAGAGGTGTGCTTCAGAATTTTACACACTTGATGTAGATGACCTTGAAGAGAAGCCTTAAAGACCTCAAACCAACCTTCCACTATATATATTTTCTGTAAAGTTAGTACCTTTGATATGCTTCAGATCAACACACAATCAATATTCAAATTTTAAACCTTGGGAAATCTCAATCAAATCTGAATTTGACATGAATGATTGGCTTAGAAGCTCACCCTAAATGTTTCCTCTGTAAATGTACTATCATACCTTAAATGCACATCCTTACAGAATTGCAAATCTGTCGTATAAGCTTCTGAGGAAGGGGCTTCATCTTAGTGAGTTTCAGATCCAATCACTAAATTTTCAACATTAAATTTGTGCAATATTGTTCAATGGATACATCAGATTTGTCTAAAATAATATTGAAGACTCTGCCTTAATGAAATGCATGCTTCATATCTGATGCACAGATCAGTTATTGAAGGATGGATGGATGGCCTTTAAAATCACCAGAATATTAACCCTAAGAAAATAATTCTTCAAGGTTCAGCTTGAAGTGCTCCACAGAAATTTTCGAATGAGCATACAATATGTCTACAAATTTGTAGACTCAGTGTATTAGCCTAGGAAATTGCTACCTCAGGGTTCAAGCTCATAATTTAATTATTCTAGACGAGATATACCAACCCAATTATATATCACAGCGATACTCATTTGATATGAATTGCGTTAGAATTTAACCTTTCAGGAATTACCACAGAGTTATGCATAACATATATAAAGAACAAGTAGGTCACGAGAATCTTCCAAGATTGATTGAAATAAAAAAAAAAACATAATCACCCTTTGAACAGGCATTATGCATGTAAGATCCAAAAAGTTTCAAGACATGATCTCTTAATTAAGTTAAGATTTCTAAAGATATAAATTGTGACTTTAATTTGATAACTTTGGAAGAATGTCATGACCTTGTGCACATCTTAGAGCTTGTTGTGTTGAGTATCAGCAAGGTTGTGACTGTTGCAAGCTCCCACGGATTTTATTCAAAACTCCATGCAGATATTGAAGACTGTACAAGGGCCACAAAAGGAATAAATAGTTTTTTTTTCTTCCAATATTTTGGGAAAAGACTCAAGCATACACTGGAAAAGTTTTCTACTTTGAGCACTAATTCAGGTGATGTTCTTCAACAGATGACAAACGTCCAAATATAAAGTTTCAATATTGTTGAGATGCGAGTTGAGGTATATACCATGATGGAGGAGCATACCATTGTCCGAGAGTAGAGTAGAAACATATGGCATGAATCTTATACCTTTAGGAGAGAGAGGTTTGAGACATAGGTGTCGAGAAACCTTAACGTTGTTCCATAATTCTTCTAACTTGCATATTTTCCAAATGAAGTGGCCCTAAAACAGTCCTGGAATCTTGACCCTGAAAGATAATTACATATGAATAACTTAGCAACTACCATAGATCCATCCTTCCTTTTGCTGTAAATAAATTAGGTAGTCTGCACTCATAGTCCACCACATTTTGTTCAAACTTCAGAGAGGGAGGAGATCATGGATACTTTGACAACAAAATTATTTCAGTGATTGCTATCACATTCACTCTAGTCTTGGGCTTATCCTCACCTGGCTCTGATCCTATGTTAATTTTGATTAACATGTTCTTTGCATAATACAATTACTTCAATGTTCCTTATAAACCCATTTATTAATGCACACATGAATTATCATCTTACTGACAGTAACTAAAGAAAGAACATAAATGTTAAATGAAGAAGACAAGCCAAGCCAAAATAACACAAATATATGGCACAAGCTAGGGACAAACCCAAAGACGGGGAAAAACCTTGATCAATTCTTCTTATTATCAATATTCAATGTTCAGTAGAGAGAGTAAAATAATATGAGTCAAAATAGACTTGCTAAATTACTGTTCAAAACAGTCCTGAAGCTTGCTGCCTAGTTAGGGTTCCTAATAGTCACTGAGTAACCTTCTTCCAATGAATTGTACCCTTTGCTGTCATTTACAAGATGTACCACAATGATCTAGGACTTGCTGTTTCTTTTTCAAGGCATCCAATAGTCCTATGCTACCAGTAATAAGAATATGCTCACAAACGAGGGTTAAACTCTTTGTTTACATTGCGGCCCTCTGTCCTTGAATGCAGCTAGGGTAAAGGACTCAGATTAGGTCATGCGTCCCTTTCACACATGCTTTCATACTAGCTGTTGTAGTAACATTTCCTATGCCCTGAACCAGAATACAAGAAGTGAACAAATAAACCCCAAAACTCACCTTTAAACCAATGTCCTGATTTGTGGCTCCACAAAAAGAATTCAACCTTCTCTTGAAGATATTCACACCCAAAAACCATGACGAAACATCACCCAAAACTTGCCCTCAAACCTACGGCTAGCTGCCTGCTCTTATTTGAACATATGGGAGATCAATACATCACGTCCTCCTTGCTTCTCCAAGCTGCGGCTGCCTCAGAAAGAATTACCCAAGATTTGAATGCACTCATTTAGGATGATCTCTAATGAAGATGAGCGATCCCTATATATATATAACAATTTTTCCTTATAGAGGTGAAGCCAATCTTAACACTTGGAGGCAAAATTTGAATTTCAAATTTTCAAATTTCCCGCCTTAATAGGGTTATGTCTTATGGAATTTCTTTTAAATAAATAAATATTTTCCTTATCCAAATTTGGTGATATTTATGTCGATTTTGGTCCTCTCGAAAAGAGGGATTCAATGGAATGATCATCTTCATCAACTAAGCAGATCTAAGTATAATTTGGCCCTAGTTTCCAATCTTAACATATTGTTGTTTTCACATTCTCATTATTTCGAAGAAGAAAACAGAAGATTAGCAGTGCTTAGGAGACAACAGACAATAGACTAAGTATCAATAACTAAGGATTTTTGAAGGAAATCTCTCACTATTGATTAGTTTAGAGTACTCAAATGGTTGGAATCCTTTGGCAGATGAAGGAATAAGTTGTGAACACTTCCAGAGCTTTAGATTTAAGCTTGAGGAGATTGAATCTGCAACACAATATTTCTTTGAAAAGACTTTGTTGAGGAAAAACAACTACTGTGCTGCTTATAAGGGGGTTATTGAGAGACGTGTCTTTTTTGGTTGTCAAAAGCATCAATAAGATGAGTTGCATGACAGAGGAATTATAATTCCAAGAGGGTCTCAAGACTCTTTCGCATGGTGAGGTTTAGAGGCTTTTGTTGTTCCATAGGCGGAGGCGAGTGCTTTCTTGTGTATGATTTTGCACCCAACGATAATCTATTGCATTTTCTGGATGAAAAAGATGGGAGGGCACTCGACTGGCCTGACAGAGTAAGGATTGCACAGTGTTGCGAAAGGTAAGTCTCATTTCCTTGTTCGTTTGCTTTTTGTTTGTTTTCAGATGTTAGTATGCTGATGAATCATACGTATTTTGCCTTAACTAACACATTCACATAGCAGAAGTGGTGTTACAGCAAGCACAATTTCATTAGATAAAGCGTGTGGCTGGGAGTCCATTATAAATGCAAATAATGTTAAATGTGGGTGAAAATTCTTTTTCTACAAGACCAAATTATTCTTCTCTTATTTTCAAAGTTGAGGCTCATGTTATTCACTTTTGGCTTAGAAATTGTGTAACAAAGGCAACCTCAATAGAGGCAAAGTTCAAGCAATTCCTTTCCTTCACAAAAAAGAATCAATGTTGAATATCTTGCCCATCTACTTCTTTTCTCAGACACCAAATTTACATAGCAAAAATACTTTGCCGTAGTCTAGAAGTAATATATCGATGCTAAGCGCATGAACCAGAGAGAAAATTTCATGCACCAGAAAGAGCTTTCAGGTCATGAATGGAATCATAGCCATTTGAGTTGTGTCAAGAGGTCAACCAGAAATAATGTTGCTACCCTTCCAATTAGCCATGAAAAAGAAGCAATGGACTCTACACCGGACAAGGATGGGGTACTGGTTGTATTCGCTGTACCATTTCTGCACAATCAAATCAAACAAGTCAGTGACGTTATCATTTACTCATAAATTACAAGAAATTATTGGTCTACAGACAGAAAAATCACTACTGTAAAAACATTCAAGGATGATTGGTCTCTTTGTCTGGATAGTCAGAAGGGGGTAAATGGATGTAGGACAATGATTGTTGTTCTCTTTACCCAAACGGGCATGAAATCGACCCACATGTAGTTAGCACGCAGCACACAGTGGTGTTTGTCAACTGATGATCACAAATTCATGTCTCATACGACCTCCCTATAGACAAGCACAGTGACAGTTTATAAGCTGGCCTAGGAAAATGGGGATATAATCCCTACCGCCTGTTAGGGTTCTTCAAATTTAGTAACAGGAGGTATATCAGTCATAAAGTTTCAGAAAATCAGATATAAAGGCAGTTGGATTCTGATTGCGGTTTTTACGATAGCGTAGATCCTAAACTCAACCTCCAATGTAATGAGACTCTAGTCATTTCTAGTCCCTAGGATTAGCCAATGAGAACTACAAGAATCACAAACTTGCTAATATTCAGTTTTCAAATTAGAAAAATTTAATGTGCACAACTTTTGAGATTTGGACATCTTAGGTAAATGGATAAGATCCCATAGACCTCCATGAATCATTCCCTAAATTGTATCTATGAAGAAGAATATAAGAGAAAAATGTAGGATCATCAGTGATCTGGCCTTGCAGGGTGGCTAGGCAAGCTAACGTTACTACACAGAAACCACAGCGATACTAAATAGTATTCCAGAAGAAACCCACATCAATATAATTATGTTTATAGATCGTTTTAGTCAGGAGATGTCCAAACTAACATTTTAAACCCATACTCAAACAGAAAAAAGAAGAAGCAGAAGGAACAAAAACTAGACACCACAGTGATACTACACAGTATTCCAGAAGAAGCCCACATCAATATAATTATGTTTATAGATTGTTTTAGTCATGAGATGTCCAAACTAACATTTTAAACCGATACTCAAACAGAAAAGAAAGAAAAAAAGAGCAGAAGGAACAACAACTAGAACTTAAAATATGGGTAACTAACAGGAAACGGTAGATCTAGGACTTTACCGAGATGTTGTATACAGAAAAGATTCATAGCCTGCAAGAAATTAAAGTTCAAACACATTGGAGCCTTTTAGGTCTGTGTTGAAAGCCTTCTTTTGTGGCTGTTCATTGGCATTTAGAAGGCTAAATCTAATTCGTTCTAAGGCAAACTTTTCGCTTTTTCTAAGGCTATGTCTGACTTGTCTGAGACACTTTTCGTTGGTCTTTTCTGAGGCTCAGATCTAGTTTCCTGATGCCCATTTCGGCCTGCCTGAGGGCACCATCTGAGGCATAGTTCTATGATTATTTTCAACCTCCCTTAACAAGGATCTCTGCAGCTACCTGTAGCATCTATTCGGCCTGCTCAACAGATTTTTATCTGAGGCTATTTTGCTCTGTTAATGAGGTAATTGTGGCCCTCTTCCTGAGGTAGATCTAAGATCAAATTTTGACCACTGAAGCAAAAGTATATCCACGTAGACAAGGTAACACTTTTGTGAACTTGAAGTTAATTTTCACGTTGTCTTGGGGAGGGTTCTTCACAGTTTTGTTAGAAGTTTTCAAGCAATTTTTCTGAGGAAATTTTTAATACAATTTTGAACCCTAATCCAAGGGCGTCCGAGGCTTTTTCATTGTTTTGCTGAGGCTTATTTTTTTGGCATTTGAAAAATTCTGTTGAAGGGCAAGAAGCACCCTAGTCAGGGCTTGATATAAGGGTTTTTGAGTCAGTTTTCAAAAGGGTTTTGCTGAACCACTTAAGTCATTGAATAATAGTGTGTTAACTTAAGAAGCTTGTTTGAATCATCTTAAGGAGAGTACAATCTGAGCCTTGTGCTATACAAAAAATGTCAAACACTGAAGACATCAGTGACATTATCAAAGATTGCAATCAAAGATATATCAGTGACAGAAGGAAAGGGCAGAAAAGAGACATCTCCAAATCAGTGACAAAAAGATCCATGAAGAAGGAAATCTGAAGTATATCTAAACCTTTCTGAGGTCTGATCAAGGGTCTATTCAAAGGGCTGACAGAAGTCTATAAAGAAGCAGACTTGAGTGGACTAAAGATCTAGGCAAGTAATTGAAAGAGAATTGACTGTGAGTCAAGGTTTCTTCATTTCCTGTGGTATGATCTTTTCAGACAAAGGAAAGGGAAGACTTGAGATCTCTCAAAGGCATCTTCAGGCACAACACTTGGCAGTAAGTGGAAATTTTCATATCAATAATATTGAGGTATAAGACATGTTATGTTCAAATTATTGAGGCAAGAATTTGTCAGGAGAAGTTTACAAGGAACAGACTGTATATATAAGCAGGGACAGAACCAAAGTGTTTTTGACAATTCTATAGCAAAGATAATGACCACTTGTTAAAGCATTCCAGAGGGTTTACCTTATAAAAATGTCTTGCTAATTGTGTAGACGGTCTAGCTAATTATGCAAGTTGGATGCTGTTATAATTTACTCATCTGCAATTAGTGAAATATGCTTTATCGTTTTGCTTCAGCACTGAAGGCAGAAACCTTCCATAAATTCGAAATCTGGAAAATTTTGTAGAGAAATTGCAAGTCCATTAATATTTTTTTCATTTCATCACCCCACACTATTTTTTGTTGTTTCTTTGGGATTTTCCTAAATGTGTGTTTTAGTGTGGAAGTGCCACATTATTTTCATACAAGAAGATTCTAAAGACCTATCCTTTTAGGACTTGTTGCTTTGTTTATTTTATCCATTTCAAGCCATTGATTTGGGTTGTTAATGAATTCATATAATTTACCAAGGTACGACATTTAACAATGTTTGTAGAGTGTTGTGGATTGCTTGAAGGTTTGCTTTTTAAGGGTATACTCTTGTTCGGTCATGCATATCACCTTTCATAATCTTGTGGGACTCTTATTCCATGTTCATGTCATTTGGGAGATAATTGATGTAGAGTGTAGTGAGGCTTGCCTAGAAATTGCATAGGAATCTGAGCACGTGCTTTAAAGATGATAATTTCCTTTGTCATCCATATTACTTCAGGCCTATGCCTTTCACCAGATTATGTTTCTGCCCGATTTTATACATCAAAACTACTTGTTATGGTACATGGCTGTCGTTTGTTGTCTACTGTTTCTCAATGTGTATCAAGTCCTAAGGAAGTACATTCAGTGATTTTTGTAGAATGTTGTGTAACACCTTCCAAAGGTTTGCTATTTTAGGGTTATGGCCTTCTTGTTTTAGTTATGCATGTTACTTTTCATTTCTCTTGGACTCTTATTCAATGTTCTAGTTATCCAGTAGATATTTACTGTAGAAAGCAGCAATGCTTGCTTAGATGTTGTGAAGGACTCTTAGCATGTGCTTAAAATATATTAATTAATGCCTTATTTGTATGGTCCGTGGATATCATTTTGTTGCTCTATATATGTGCTCTCCAATGACATTTCAATGGTATTGATTTCAGGGCAATTACTCGGAACATTGTGTAACCTGGTTTGGTCAAAATTCCCTTCTCTCAGGCTGCCAGTAACGACATCTACATGTGAAAAGAGTTTAGTTGAGGGTGGAAAAGGAGCTTTTTGAGCTGAAATGCCTCGTTATAAACATGAATGCTGTAATCAAGGGTTGTATGCATCATTCTTGTGTCTTTTGTCTACCATATTCTAGATAAGGTATGTTGTAGAATTTGGTGTAATAATATTGTGTATTACTAGTAAATGAATTGAAGGTTCAACTAGGATCATATTTCCCTTACACATAAGAAGGCCATAAAGTATATTGAGATGATTAGTTTTGATATAATTCATTTGTATATTAATTGTGAGAACTATTATATAAAACATGGAATTCTCCTGTCTTGAGGAGGATCGAGTGTCCTATATCCCAATGTTGATATTTGCAACACCATAGGGACATGTTATCTTCCCTCTTAGACTAATGAGAACCCCATCGACTCCTGCCAGTTCAGGGTTTCGTTTCAAGGCACCATCAAAACAAAAAATGAAGGCTTTTTGAGTCTGATTCCACTGATGAAATTCTTGTGGAGTTATATGAAGCTGCCAACATGATTGTGGACATACTTACCTGGGTTCCTGGGTCGGGAAGAAGAACAAGAATATTTAAAACTAAATTGATCTAGCAATTGAAGTTCTTACTTGTCTAGATCTTGATTTGGAATGAATTTAATCCCTTTTGAATTAAGATGTTTAGATAGCAGTGCTTTAGCTTTAATTTCCACCATCTCCATTTCACTCATCATCTATTTGGAAGATGGCACGGTTTTTTCCAGCCAGATTTCCAACATACGAATTTAGACAATGCAAACTAGACCCTTTCAAAAGAGCCTTGCAAGATGGGAATACAGTTTGTTGACAAAGGCTCCCAAAAATATGTAACTGTGTGTGCTTAAGGAATGCCAAAAATGTTGCAACCTGCTCCAAAAAACTTAGACCTGAAACGTGCTCAAATATGGCATAACAAGTTTGTCATAACAGATTGTATTATTCTCCACAAGACTCAGTTCTGAAGCTCTCCTACAGATCTGAATTTTTCTGTTCGTAAATAAGTCTCAAAACAGTCCTTTAAACACTGTCTCAAACAGTCATGAACATTCCTTTAATTGCAGCCTAACAGAAGCTTATACTGCATCCCTTCCTGCAGCCTAGACAGGCCTAGTGTGGCTCTTCTTATGGCTTACACAGATCTGACAATCACAATGTTGTAGGCATTTCAGAGATATGCCCAAAACTAGCGATCTGAAGTGTGTCTTTTTTTTTTCTCCATAGTTTGTTGTAGCATAGATAATGAAATCATCCATAAATTTGTTGCAGGTCTTTCTCTTAGTAATTTTGTTGTGACCCCATCTTCATGAATGAAACATTCAGATAAATTAGGCTTAGATCAGGGCATTTTGATGGGATCTTTTTAGCGAGCTTTAGGATCCCATATTCAAGATGGGAATACTCTTGGTCAGGTAGGGTATTGATAAATATAACATCATGTTGTGGCAGACATTATTCAAGGAAATCTGAGGGGAGCTACTACTTGACTTCTTCAAGCCACAGATCCATCGTTATCCTCAAGTTCGTAAGTTCCAACATTTCTGGATCAAACATAGGAACAATTTTATGCTGGCCATGAACATCAGTGTTGCAGAAAAGGAGTTGTTTTATATGAGAAATTAAAGCTACCCGAATATAATTTATAATTAGGAGAAGAAACTCCTTTGAAGACAATTTATCATACCTATGAACAATAAGAGACAAACCTGGAAATGATTTTTCTCACTGTGTAGTTAATCAATTATGGGTTTGCATAAGTCCTCTTGTTTTCCTAGGTATTGGTTTGTTCTTTCAATATGACAAGACTATTCATCTTCAATAAGGATTCCTTCAACAAATGGAATGGACCTTTCTGCTTTTGTCTCATATGGTTCACAAAATGGCTTGATGATATGATCATCCTTTTTTTATTCCTCATCGGAGTCCATGTCATATGTCGGATGACTATCAAAGGAAAAAATATAAGACCTTGCACTGTTCTGTTTCAAATTTAATAGGCAATGCTGATTGGAGATACACATAATTATGGGTGCCAAAGTTTCTACCATAGTCAAAATCACAGATAGGAGTGTTGGTCTCTTGAACCTTAAGGGATCTTTAGGATTTCCCTTCATTAATGAGTGTCTTATTACTCTCATTCTCAGGAAAACTAGAACTATAGTTTGGTCCATTGTCTCCATTTGCACTCAGGATTTTGTTGTATGTTGGTTGAATTTCCATTTTCTAGTGCAGAAAAAAGGCATGGCATGATAATACCCATGTCATCACGTGCTAAGTCTTCTAGGGTGATTGCAAGAGTGGTAGAAAGTTGTTTCCTACCCTCCTGATGATATTCATCCTCTGCATTCAGGTCTCACACTATCAATCTTCCAAATCATTCAATAAATTTAGCATATGTTAGGAAAGATGGAATTTCCTTGTATCTTAATAAGAAGAATTGGGTGATTACAAAAACCGAGTAATGGTGTGGTTGGTCTTCAAAAGTAAAAATTCATTTTCTTTCAAGAGTCTGTTAGGGTCTTCAATTGACCAAGCAAGACATGGCCTCCAAAGATCCACTCCTCCTCGATAATATAGTCCTAAAGTTCCATGTGAGGAATATCCAAGGTCTGTTGAAACTTGAAGCAATGCACTTCTTTCATTGCTCTGTTTCTTACAATATTTTTGTGTAGATAGAGTCTGAGTCACTTGGTTCATGTTTGTTTTTGAATTTGACTGTAATGTTAGACTTATATAATCATTCATTGGCTTGAATTAAGTAGCGACCATTGTTGATCCCTTTAAGACATGACGATTTTGTATAAACGGTTGACAAAGTTTTCTTGCAACTTTAAGGTATGTCTAAATTCAAGTTTTAAATTTCAAATTTAGTGAACACAATGACATAGGATGCATTTTCCTCTTCAAGAATTATAGGCCTAAATTTTTGTCTTCTAAGATACCTTGATCAAAGGTTCTTGTCTTTGCTCATTAGGGCGGTGGTTACCTTCATATATGTAAATTTATGTAGATGTTCTATGCTTGATGCAACTTTACTTTTCACCACAACAATCACATAAACAATCAAGTAAAATGCTGATAGAACATACTAGTGGATCTATAGAAGACAAACTAGAAACAAAAAAATGTGTGGTGCGTTACGGCAGTCAACAGGATGCTTCAACCAGCAAAGTCTCCTTGGTCAGCCAACCCAGCATGTGTCACAATAGCCCTCAAAATAGCCACACGGTCAACTCAAAGTCAACCCCAGAAAAGTCAACACTGCCCCAACGGCAGCAACACCGGCAACAACAGCAGCAACGACAGCGACAATGGAAGCAACGGCAGCAACAACAACAACAACGACATCAACGACAACAACAATGGCAGCAACAACGTCTTCATCCTTCTTTCCCACGTGTGAACTAAAACTGCCTCCAAGGAGCTCGAACCAATCATAAGAGGAGAGATGATGTGTGAGGATGAGATGAGTGAAATGTCCTCCAACGTTGACTCTATTCATATCAATCACTGAGGTGTGTGACACATTTGCTGGGGGTGTAAAACCTTAAGGCCGACCTACACATATTTGAAATTATTAAAAATAAATTAAAAATAAATGTTTCGCTCATCAGATTAAGATCAATTTTATATCGATCTTACACCTCTTCGAAAGAGGAACCCAATAAAAATATTGGTATCTTCATCTGAGCATCACAACATGGAGTTTGGACCTAGTTGTCCAATTTTAACACTCCCTGTCAACTAGGGAGAACTCCATCCACTTGTGCAATCAAACATCGTGCGTCATCACATCGTAACTTGCTGTGCTGGCCTCTTTATTTCAGAACAATAATGGGTCAGTCACAAAGACATCATTCTCGGCTGACAGATTCAGCCCAAAGGTCCGAAACCTCTATAGGACTCAAAAAGAGTCTTATACCAACCCGAATTTGGTTTATCTGACCCGAAGTTAGTAGGAGGTCCGAAACCTCACTTGCACTCAAGAGAGTCATATATACTAACCCGAAGTTAGTCTCACTGACCCGAAGTCAGTAGGAGGTCCGAAACCTCACTAGAATTGATCCCAGATCAAGTGATTGGACACGTGCCATCCTAGATAGAGAGTACGGAAATCTCTGATGCGTCCATCAATATTTTCTACTAGTCTCTAGCTTTTCCCACCTCATTGGCCAAATGAGAGGTACTTCCCATGAGTTCGAAACTCAGTGGGTAGGATGCATATGGGGCACAGATCATGAGAGGTGAACCTACTCAAATATCATAAAGGTGGGGTAGAATCACCACAAGGTTCAGTAAGCCTAGCCCCGTGTGTGCTTATAGCTCCGAGGAACTATCCCTAAGGCCCCCCTAGAGCTCCCAGAGCTCATCGTCCAATAGGATCCTCAGAATAGGGTCGTTTCACGATTCCAAGATTCTCACGGAAGGTTAGGAGCATGACCTTCCCCAAGGGCATTGTGAGAATATCTGCGACCTGCTCATCAGTTCCTATATGATCGAGCTTTACGGCGCCTCGCTGTACCATATCCCAGATAAAGTGGTACCAGCCATCAACATGCTTGGATTGTTCGTGGAACACGAGATTATATGACAAACGAATCCCCCTCAGGTTATCACAAAGGATAACGATGGAATCTAGCACATGCTCGAACGAATCACTGAAGAGATTTCGCAACCAAGTGACTTCACAACAGGCCATACATGCTGTAATGTATTCGGCCTCAGTGGTGCTCAAGGCTACCAACTTTTGTTTCCTGCTCGAAGCAGATCTATGTGTGAAGCAGCATCCAGATGTGCCCTTGCGATCCACCACATTGCCAGCCCAATCGACATCAGTATATCCAAGGAGTGTCATGCTCCTGACAGTGTATCTCAGCCCATGGTCTATCGTGCCCCAGAGATATCTCAAGAGTTTCTTGGCACCAACCCAGTGAATGTTATGATCAACCATGTGTTGACTCAAAGTGTTCACTGCACAACATACGTTCGGACGAGTGTTCACTAAGAACATCAAGGCCCCTACGAGTTGAAGATACTCAGTAGGATTTTCTAGCATGGGCCCCACAGCGCTGCCACTCAACTTCTTAAAGTTGAGCTCCATTGGTGTCAACCTGGACTTACAGTCCACCATACTAAATATTTCCACAAGCTTCACAATGTATTTTCCTTGAGAAAGGAAAATCTTGCCAGGTCTCTGCCAGACCTCGAGGCCTAGGAAATAGTGCATCAGTCCTAGGTCCTTCATCTTGAACTCAGCAGCGAGCTCCCTCTTGCACTGATGAATGAGAGGGTCAACACCTGTCAGGAAGAGGTCATCCACATACAACACCAGAATGAGAGGCTTCCCTTTGACAACTTAGAAGTAAAGGTTTGGATCAGCATTACTTCGAGTGAAGCCCAGCTTCATCAAGTAGCTATCTATCCTCTCGTACCAAGCTCTGGGTGCTTCCTTCAACCCATAGAGGGATTTCTTCAATCTGTAGACATGGGTGTCCCAATCCTGGACTTCGAACCCCAGAGGTTGCTCCACATATACCTCTTCCGTTATCGCACCATGCAGAAATGCGGTCTTCACATCCATCTGATGAAGACTCCATCCTTGCATAGCAACAAGGGCTATAATAGATCAAATGGTGGTGTATTGGGCCATAAGTGCAAATATGTCATCATAATCTATGCCTTCCTTTTGAGAGAAGCCATGGGCAACGAATCTTGCCTTGAATTTTTCAGCACTTCCATCAGATCCATGCTTGATCTTGTAGAGCCATTTCGAGGTGACAACTGCTTTGTCCTTTGGTATTGGAACCACATCCCAGACATCATTCTTCATAATGGACTCATACTCTTTGTGCATAACATCCTTCCATACTTGATGCTTTACGACTTCTTCAAAGGATCTAGGCTCGGATTGTACAATAGTACTCATGGTTGCTAGATACCCTTGGTATCTACTCGACTTCTTGATTTCACAGAATGTCCCCCTCTTTTGGGCTGCATGCCCCTCAGCATCCTCGAGAGTGTCCCTGAGCCATGATGGTCTCTTTCCTAGTGAAGGAGGTGGATCAATCGGGTCCATCAGTCCTTCAACATCAGGCATTGTTTCATCCTTCGATTCTTCTTGATTTCCAGGCCTTGCTTCATGATCTTCCTCAGATCTTGGAAGATTGACTACTTTCCTCAGGGAAGTATCTTAGTCAAAGGTGACATTGTGGTATATCTCCACTTCCCTTTGACCAGGCACGTATAATCTATAGGCCTTCGAAGTTTTGTTGTAGCCCACAAACATCGTGGTCTCCCTCTTGATGCTGGCTCCTTTGCAAAAGTTCTTGAACTCGTTCATCTCATATTCAATGCCATTATCGGTCTGTCGGATAGCATCTCATGTCATTTCTCCCAGTGGACTTCCTCCAACCTGGTAGAGTGTATCAATTCTAGACCCAAATGTGATAGCTTCCTTGAAGCTCTTCTTCCACATGTGCACCTTTCCATCAGTGAATGCCACATTGAAACCTTTGTCTTCCATGGCCGATATAGACACAAGGTTCTTCTTTAAATTAGGTACATAATAGTACATCCTGCAAGCGGAGGACTTGACCTTGAGACAAGTGGAGGGTCACAGTCCCTGTCCCTTTCACGACATATGTGGCATTATCTCCGAGGATAATTTCCAGATTGGTATCCTTCTCAACCATATCAGAGAGTGCTTCCTTGAAGACAGTGATGTGCCTTGAGGCACCTTTATCTATCAACCAGACATCCATAGTGTCGAGTGGAGATGTAGCAGAGAGAGCAGAGACAAGAATGAATTCATTTCTTTTATCAACAACATTTGATTCCTCATACCTGGAATTTCTTGTCCTTTTGAAAGGTTGATCATTTCCGCTGGAGGGAGCCTTCCTCTTTCCCTTGAACATGTTGTTCCTTTGATTGTAATCACCATCGAGAGAATCCTTCTTGAAAGGACATTCTCTAGCATAGTGACCTGGCCTATGACAAGTGTAACACTTGCCCTTATTTCCTTGTACCCCTGCTCTTCCTTTGATCTTTGGACCACCAAAGTTCTTCTTTCTAGAATGAGCAGAGTAGGCAACATTCCATTCATTTTCATACTCCTTCATTCTTGTCTCTTCTTGAACGCATCTCTACAGTACTTCGTCAAAGTCAGGTATCACATTATTATTGGGAATGGTAGTGTTGAACACATGCCATTCAGATGGGAGCTCTCTAAGTGAGGTGAGTACCATCTCTCGATCAGCTATTGTCTCCCCAATAGCCAACAAATTGTTCCTGATCTCGGTCAACTTCAGAAAGTATGATTGGACAGACGCATCCCTGCCTTTCTTCAGATTCTTCAATTGATTCTTAAAGAATAGTACTTGATTCGCATTGTTGGCCTTGAACATGAGAATCAATTTATCATACATCTCTTTGGATGTGCCCAACTCAGAGATGTAGGCCACCAGACTTTTATGAATGGATTCCTTGATCATCAACTTTGCTTTGATCTCCCCCTTCTTGTACTTTGTTTTGGCAGCAACAATAGCAGTGGATGGAGGTTCTTGGATTTTACCCTACACATAGTCCATGACATCTTGGTCTTCCAATTTGAGATCCAATATCATCTTCCAAGCATGGAAGTCATCCTTTCTAGTCAATTTGTCATCCTCCTTGAAGCCATATTTTGTGGAACCCATTTTTTTCTTCTTCGGTGATTGCTATAAATTAGGGCTTGTCTTCACCTCAGCTCTGATACCATGTAAATTTATGTAGATGTTCTATGCTTGATGCAACTTTACTTTTCACCACAGCAATCACATAAACAATCAAGTAAAATGATGATAGAACATACCAGTGGATCTATAGAAGACAAACCAGAAATAGAAAAATGTGGTGGTGCGTTACAGTGGTCAACAGGATGCTTCAACTAGCAAAGTCTCCTTGGTCAGCCAACCCAGCATGTGTCATAATGGCCCTCAAAACAACCACACGGTCAACTCAAAGTCAACCCCAAAAAAGTCAACGCTGCACCAGCGGCAACGACGGAAAAAACACCAGCAGCAACGACAACAACAATGGCAAAAACGACAACAACAACGGCAGCAAAAACATCTTCGTCCTTCTTTCCCATGTGTGAACTAAAACTGCCTCCAAGGAGCTTGCACCAATCAGAAGAGGAGAGATGACGTGTGAGGATGAGATGAGTGAAATTTCTTCCAACGTTGAATCTATTTATATCAATCATCGAGGTGTGTGACACATTTGCTGGGGGTGTAAAACCTTAAGGCCGACTTGCACATATTTGAAATTATTAAAAATAAATTCAAAATAAATGTTATGCTCATCAGATTAAGATCAATTTTAGATCGATCTTACACCTCTCCGAAAGTGGAACCCAATAAAAATATTGGTATCTTCATCTGAGCTTCACAACATGGATTTTGGACCTAGTTGTCCAATTTTAACAATACACCATAAGCTCTAGTATCTTGCTATGATAGTCACATCGATTACCTCTTTCTTCTAGGTTGTGATTATGACTAGGCTTAATTGCTTGACATTATCCACCCAAACTGAAGTCAGGGTGTGGTTGGATTCACTAGGGGAGTATAGTTTCTATGACAACAATATCAATGTTTCTTCAATTGATGGTTAGATCACCGTCTTTTCTACTATTATGAATTCATTGTAATTGGATTCTAAAAGAGTTTTGACACAATCCTTTCCCTTATCTTTAGTTTCTACAACCCCCAAAGGGAATTTTTGGAGGTGACCGTGGTCTAGCCATTCAAAACTTAGAAATGTGAAGAATAAACAATCTGAATCAACAAGCGATAATGCTAGAAAAAATTGCAACAATAATTTTGTTAATATTGTAATTGGAGAGAAGCAAGATCTTGGAAATTTTCTCCATCCTGGGCATGGGACTGTTACTCCATGAGGGCTTTAGCAATACATTCAGTCTCCAAGAATGCCTCCAAAATTTGCTTCTTCAAGTCTTCAATAGATCTTCAACAATACCACAAGGATGCCTGCCTTAGTAAGCGACCTATATAATCATGGAAAATATTCAATAAGCCTCCTTCAATAAGGGTCAATGATTATTATCCAATCTCAAACACTGCTTCACAAAGGCTCCCAAAAATATGTAACTGTGTGCGCTTAAGGAATGCCAAAAATGTTGCAACCTGCTCCAAAAAACTTAGACCTGAAACGTGGTCAAATATGCCATAACAAGTCTTTCATAACATATTATATTATTTTCCACAGGACTCAGTTCTGAAGCTCTCCTACAGATCTGAATTTTTTTGTTCGTAAATAAGGCTCAAAATAGTCCTTTAAACACTGTCTCAAACAGGCATGAACATGCCTTTAACTGCAGCCTAACGCAAGCTTATACTGCATCCCTTCCTACAGCCTACACAGACCTAGTGTGGCTCTTCTTGTGGCTTACACAGATCTGACAATCACAATGTTGTACGCATTTCAGAGATATGCCCAAAACCAGCGATCTGAAGTGTCTTTTTTTTTTCTCCACAGTTTTCTGTAGCATAGATAATCCGAGTTCTGGTTGACTGTTGTCCTCAAGATTTTGAGCTTTCACATATATTATTGCAATTCTAGATCAACAAGTCCAAGTTTGAAAAACGTATAAATATATTTGCCCAAATATATCCTTAACTATCCTCCTTGGCCTTAGTTCACCTTCTGTGATTCTTCTTTGAAATCTTGACCGAAAATAATGGATAAAATGAAGAGTATGGATTTATATTTATAGTGGTTTGAAATTTGACGAAGAGACATGTCTCTTGGACGACATGTCAAGCCTACACAAGTTGGCTTAGGTCGGCTCAATGTCAGAGTTAATTTCCTTAACTTAAAAAATCAATATCTCCCAAACTATTTGGTGTTTTGGGGCAAGTAATGGCTCGTTAGAAAGGGAAAATATACTCTACAATATGGTATAGGATCCATTTTGAAAGGTTGCCTCTAAGGTGGTGAAAAACATTTTTCTTTGTGACTTCCCTTGAATTCTTAGTGCAGAAAATGATTAGGACAATATGGCTTCTTTGTTTGGCTTCTCCATTGTTTGTCTTCTCCATTATTTGGCTTATTTATCATAATAAGAACATGTAGGACATCCATGCTATCATGATAATGTCTAGAAATGAGTGCATCACCCATGTCATCACATAATGGTGCAATGATATGTTATAGTGTAATATTATTAGGAGAAATCCAAAATAGTTTTCCAACCCTCAAATGATCTCCAACCATGATCATCATATGTCATCATCAAGTATGAAAGTGTATGACATCATCACATAACATCAAGGGTTAATATCTAGATCAAGTGCATGCAACATTAGATCAAGGACTTCTTAGGGCTTCTTTCATTAGTGGTTTGACTTCTTCGTGATTTGACATCTTCATTGATGGCATGACATCATCATCTTGAACTAGACATATTAAGAATATTGACATCTCGGTTAATGTCATATTGACATCAATGAAAACCTTGACCAACAGGAGGAAGATGTGAACCTTCCAGAACCATCCAAAATAATAATCGGTGTTGTCAAGAGTAAGACTTCTTCAAAAGAGCCTGAGAAGCAAGTCCTGAAAGAAGTGGATGACTGGGAAGATGCAGTCGAGCTTTCAACTACTATGAATCAAGTAGGTATTTTAGTTGCTGAATGTTCAGGAGACAGAAAGTAATCCAGTGATTTTTTGTTGACAATCAAGGATCAGTGAAAAGATCTACCAAATCATTTTGAAATTTGTCTAGACATTATTGAATTACTAGGAAATTCCCAAGCACTTGCAAGTAATGTAGGAGAGGCTGATGCATTAGCAAGCACAGCAAGAGGACCTGACAAGAAACTGAGTGGGAATTATTTACTTGAATGTCGTGCGATCAATATGGCCAGTTTGGATGATGATAGATGGGCCAAGCCGATGGATGCTCTTACTAATGGTTGTGATATGTGGATGGATGCGGATCTTAGTGGTTCCTCTGTTGTGTTTCAAATTGGCCAAGGTTATAATACTGGCTTTGCAAGAAATACCTGTGCAATACAAATGAGTATGCATGTCATCCTTCTTGGAGGGCCTTATGTACAAGCACCACTTACACAAGTTGGAGTAGTGAGAATAATTCTGATGCTGATAGGTGGCAGCGTGCTTCTGGTTCACAGAAGGGTTTGATTCCTCCTCCACAGCCTTCTCTTCCCACAATTCATATATTAGAGAACCGATATGAAGTGGGCAAGGTTTTTGATGAGGATCAGTTGAAACAAAGACAAATTAAATCCATCCTTAATAAATTAACGCCCCAAAACTTTGGAAACTTTTTGAACAGGTCAAAGAAGTGAACATTGACTTTGCATCATGTCTTCATGGTATAATATCTCAAATATTTGACAAAGCCTTGATGGAGCTGACTTTTTGTGAAATGTATGCGAAATTCAGTTTTCAGCTTGCTGCAGGAATACCATAATTTTATGAAGATAATGAGAAGGTTGTTTTCAAGCGAGTTCTTTTGAACAAATGTTAGGAAGAATTTGAAAAAGATGAAAGAGAAGAAGCAGAGGCTGAGAAATCAGAAGAGCATGGTGAAAAAATCCTTTCAGCAGAAGAAATATGGGAGAAGAAGGTTGCAGCACGATGACGAATGCTAGGAAATATAAGGTTTATTATTGAGCTTTATAAAGAAAGTATGCTTACCGAAAGAATTATGCATGCATGCATCAAGAAATTAACTGGTGAATTTAAACATCCATAGGAGGAAAATGTTGAAGCTTTGTGCAAAATGATGAGCACTATTGGTCATATGATTAACCATTCAAAGGCCAAGGAACATATTGATGCTTACTTTGATAGGATGACAAAACTCTCCAATAACCAAGGGCTTCCCTCTAGGCTGAGGTTCATGTTGAAGGATCTGATTGATCCGAGGAGGAATGGATGGCAATAAAGGAAGAAATTTTAGGGCCCCAAGAAAATAGAGGAAGTGCATCGAGATGTTGTGCAAAAACTACATGGACAAGGAGGTCGCTCTCGAGGTACCAGTATGGGACATTCAGGTCGAAGACTTGTGACACCACTTGATCATGGTGTGAGAGGACCTGCGATGCCACCTTACATGGCAGGTGCACATACGGGTTCACTTCCACATATGGGTGGGATTAAAGGGCCACAACCCCATATGGGACCACGTGATCGCGGATTCACTAGTCAAGATGCTTGGATTGTGGATAGGGATAAATTTGAAAACCAGTCTATGCCAAGCCCTCCAACACATAGAGCTTCTGATGATGGCCACTTGACTCTTGGTCCTAAGGGAGGTCTTGGTAAGGGAATAAGAGGGAGGGCTCAACCTCTGCCATATGCTAAGAGTGCTCTAGAAGATATTCCACCATTCACATCTTGAGTAATATATGAACAGGTGCAAGTCCAATTTCAGGTTGCAGTTCTGACCGGATGCCAGTGAGTATGAGAGATGCCATTTTGACAAGGAATTATGCTGCAGAAAAGCCTTTATTTGCAAAATCATGTGTCCAGGAAATAAATGTTTTGGATAATGACATAAGAGGGTTTAAGAATTCATACTCATCTGGTGACAGAGGTGGGAATACTGCAAACGCTGAATTTCAACTGTAAGAATATTCTTCTCAAATAACTTTAAGTTCACAATTCATTGAGGTTCAAGTTAGGAAAAACGCTGAAATGGAAATCAAAGAATATTACAGGTGGATTCCTTTACAAATCTTCCATGCATATTCATTATGTCTTTTAGAGAAGTCTACAACTTTCCCTGAATTTTTCTTAGTTTTGCATGACATACCATCCAATGTGAGAGATTTGAAGGAGGCAAATTTTTGTGTAGATGACCTTCAAGCACCATTGTTCCATTCAACTATAGTTTCACTTTGGATATTAGATTATTTTTTCCAGGAAATATGTTGAAATTGATCTTAAGGGGAATCTACTTACACATTTATGCAAGTTTGTCCCTTTCTTTCTAAATCAAGGACATCTTACTGAAGGGTAATGTGAAATTTTATGTTTGTTCTTATTCAAGTTTTAATCTATTTAAGTACTGATACAATCTATGGTCATTTACGATTATGAATTATAACTATATATAATTTTGATGTTTCTAGGTTGGACACTATACTATTTTCATTGGAGGATGCTAGCATTGATGCGCCAAGGCTCTTGAGTTCCTTGGTCATGTAGGGTCAAAATCCACTAAGCTAATTCCATGTCATTAGAACAATTTTTCATCCTTCCTGGGAAAAAAATCCATTACAAAATAGGAGTTGCCCAAGAAGGAATTTATAACATGAAACCAAAAAATTACAAGAAATGCTAGTTTGTCTTTCCAATGCATATGATAGAGAAAACTGACTTTATTTAGGCTACTTATCCATATAGGGTTCAATGTGCAATTGGTTAACTAGATAATGAATTGTCTTTCCTCAATATATGTGCAATTCTAATTAATGGCTCAACCTATTCTTCTATCATGTCTACAAGATACCATGGGTAGGTATGACTAATGGCTCCTCTGCCATTTTTTACTGTAGAGTAGCTGGTCTCAATAGAGTTATAACAGAGTAAAAAAGAACTATAAGATTGAAAACTATACAAATAGGATTTGCCCTAAACTTGACATATTTACTCTTTGTTGATTATGTTTTTCTTTTGGGTGATATGACCAAGGTAGATGCAATTATGCTAAATGACCCCACCCTTGAAGAACTGAAGTTCCTACCTTAAAAACTACCAACAACTGAGGAGCTACAAGAATCAACACCACCTTTGATTTGAACCTAAATAGTTTTATTATCTACGAGTATTTAACTAATCACAATGACCTATAGATTCTGCTCATGGATTATTTCTGTCATTCTATTTATTATTAAAATCCACAAAATGTGTCCCTACATTTGAATCTTGGGGAAAAAACATATAATTGTTATCATTTAAATTATCCATATCTCTTGGAGCCCAAAAATACATTTGATTTGGATAAGCTTTATTTATAACCTCAAAAGCAACCCTATTACAAGCTGAAGGACCATTATGTCCTCTTGAGTCTTGACAAAGTATGATGGAATGAAATTGGGTGAAGACCAGATCTAGGTTTACCATGTCAGAATCTAGGTTCATTGAGATGGCGACCTTGGTTTGAAGATATCCTCCATACAAACTAGGACCACCCATACTTATCGTTGCCATCTCTCTTTCATAATCAAGATTAACATACTGAGGACCTATAACCCGTGGAGGCCCATGGTAGTTATTGCACTGTAATTTATTAGAATACATGCCATTTATTATTATGAGATTTACCACATCCGAAAATGGCATCATTCACATAATTTTGAAGAAGTCTACAAATTAGGTCAACATAATGTTTTTTCACATTTACGACTTCCCTCACATTTGTTGGTTCTTGAAGCTCAAGAACTTTCATAACAAAAATATGCGAAGTCAAACAACAAAGATGGTCCACTCTCTTTTCATTTTCTAATATTATAATGAAGTTTTATTAGACACACTATTTGTTTGTTTGTTTTGGTTAGAAAAGGGTTTTCTCTTGGGTTTATGTGACTTTCAATTTATCATATGTAGCGTGTTGAGAAATGGAAAAGGATAATGTGTGACATTTATCTTGCAGAAATTAATGCTGAATGAAAGGATACATAATTTAACCAAACTACAATTCACTTTGGTAAAGGCAGAGGAACATCTTAAAAATATGTTTAAGAATACACCATATATAAAGTTTGACCATAAGTAATATATGCATTTTTCTATTGTAGATATGTTATTTTTTCTACCCAAGATATCACAACAAGAAAAATATTGATATTGTAGAAATTGTTTGAGGACCTCGTCGAGGTCGATTTTTCTGATGTCCTATTTGATTGATACTTTATCATATGTCAAGAGGCTTTAAATATGAATTAATATGTTCATGAAACAAATAAGATTCAAATTTTATAGATATAAAGGATAAAAACAAATGTCAATGTCTTTGTTTGATTGTTACTTGACTTTGCTGTGGGCAGGTTACAGGAAATGTGATTGGAAAAATGACGGGGAGACGATGCATATCATGTCTTGGACATGGTTCATTCGCTGTTAGAGATCACTTAGACACCTAAGCCACCGACTTTGGAAATGTTTCTAGTGGGAATTTCTATGGTTTTTAATGTTCTGATTATTTCACCTCATGGCTATTTTGGGCAAGCAAATGTCTTAGGAATGCTACACACGACATCCGTGGACAGGTATTTTTTTTTTTTTTAATTGCAATTTCCATTCCATGACATCCTCTCTTTATTGTTTGATTGTATTTTGGACGTTTCTTTTGATTTTGTTGTCTTTTAACTATGAAATTGAAAATACTTAGTCCCATGTCCATTTAAACAACAACCAAAGCTTGCATATGAAATTAGTATTACACTATATTGATTGGAGTCCTTATAGTTATTTTGTGTTAAAATGTTTTCATGACTATCAGAAAAAGTTACTTTCATGTTGTTATTTGAGTACATGTTGTTTATATACTTGACTAAGTTCATGCGTTAGAAAATGAAATGTTGTCGTGAATAAAACGACAAGGATTAAACATCACACCTCATATTATTTGTTTTCACAAGTTATCTACAACTCGAGCTTTTTAGCGTATAACTTAGTTGACATGATTGTTTTTAAGCTTTCCTTAAAAGTTGAATACTAAGTTACTAAGGTGTTCTTTTCTATATATGGTGATATTTTTTTTGCTTTGTTTATACAGGTTATCTGGCCACATTATAGTGACAGTTATTGTCCCAATGGAGAAAATTTGTTCGAGTTTCTTACTTGTATGGGGAAAAATGGCTTTGACATTGCTGACGTTGAGGTATATGTTGTATAATTTATTTATAGTCTAATTTAGTTTATATTCTAGTGTTCATTGTCTTTCATGTTTTACACTCATTGTATCTTCTTTTATTTTCAGAAAATGAACTCAGTATTGATGGTAAGAAGCATGAATTCAAAAAAGAGGGGAGCAATAAAATTGGAGCGACAAATGCAATAGGAGAGAGAGGAGAACTTGTCTGGTGATACTCTTAGAGTCAATATCCCGCATAAGACACACATAAAGATTGATGGTCAAGTCTTTAGAGTTGATGAATTCACCTGCAATGCCTTGAAAACACAATGATAATGTTTTGAAGTGATGAAACACCATTTCATGTGTAAATTGTAGTCCAACCAATATTAAGTTGGAAAATCGTATTGTAATACTTTAACATTTCATATAATATAATTTATGTGGTTGAAATTATTTATAGTTGCACTTAATATTGTTTAGTATTGTAATTAAAATATGTGACTTTGTGTTTTCCTATTAGATGAACATGCACATTGTATAACATTTTTTAAATCATACAAATTTATTTATGTTGATTAATAATTAACACAAAATCAATTTAAAACTACTAAATTAGTAGTTTATATTGATTAATGATGAACACAAATAAAATGAATATACGACTAAATTAGTTATTTATAATGATTATTAATTAAAGTAAATGAAATGAATATAAACTACTAAATTAATCGTTTATATAATGAATAAATGGCTACTGCAAATGATAAATTTGTGACTACAAATGACGACTAAATTTTGCATATATACGACTACTAGTAGCTAATTTATAGTATCTTATAGCATGATTACAATTTAGTCATATTTCTGCGGTCATTAATTGGTTTCAAACGATGATTAAAAATTGCATATATATGACTATTAGTAGCTAATTTATAGTATCTTATAACACGGCCAACATTTTGGTCATATTTCTTTGGTCATTAATTGGTTTTATTAGGTAATCATATAGTAATATATTTTGTTGTATATTTGGTCATTAATTGTGACAATTAATGATCAAATTAAAGATTAAATCATTGATTAAATCAATGACCAAATCAATGACTAAATCAATGATCAAATCAATGACTAAATCAATGACTAAATCAATGGCTAAATCAGTGACTAAATTAATGACCAAATATACAACTAGATAACAAAATTGAGATAATCAATTAATGACTAAGCTAAAAACGACCAAAAGTTGGTCGCGTTATAAGATACTGTAAATTAGCTACTATTGGTCACCGACTGAAAAATATTCGTTTATATGCAAATTTCAGTCATTTTTTTAGTAACTAATTAGCCATTTTGTACTAGTGTAAGGATGTTTAATGTTTGTGTCGAACTTTATTTGTTGAACGGATTTTAGATTGGGGTCGATCGAGCCACAGCTAATGAAACGAGAAATGCGGAAGTCTAAGCAATGGCGCAATAAATCTGAGGTTGAAACAAAATTGTGAGTACCTGTAATGGCGACGTGTTATGAAATCTGATACAAAGCGTAGGATTAAAAGCTGAGCTGCGTGAGATGGAAGCACAGTAGCCGTGAATCCAAAAGATTAACGGATGAGGTAAAACGACTAAGTCAAAGCGGAACGGAACCGTGAGTTTGAAGGAACTATGAAGGCGGTTTTGAAGACCAATATCAGTGGTCTCTCGCTCCTTTACAACTGGTAAGTGGTATCGTGAATACTAACGCGATATACTCCGGTGATGGATGTAATTGAGCGGTTTCGTAATACCATTTATATTGCGTAACTATTGTGAATTAACGTCCGTGCATTTAATCCACGCGATATGTGTTTGTGTTCGTTGGATCGCCAAGGTTAATCCGATGATGTCTCAACCGTCAGATGCGAACGGGAGGTTAACCACTGGGCCAGATCATCGCGCAAGTTTTAAATTTTAAAACTCGTGAAAATTGATAGCGCGAAGGACGTTGGATTCGTTTAGTCCTAGGATCTCAAGAAAAGGTGAAGGCATGTTAACGAAATGCCAAAGTCAATGTATGCAATGCCTTTGAAGTGTGTGGGCTGATTTCTATGTTATGCTGTGCGTTTGGCTTTTAAATAAGGGCCTGCATTAGACCATGTTAGTTCATATTATGAACCACTATACATTGGTTTAACCGTGAAGGGAATCAAAATTCGAACCCCATAAAGCGAAGGTCGAAGGTTTATATGGTGAGATCGATTTATATTAAGGGCGCATCAAATGGATGTGGACCCTACATAAAGAAAATTGTAATTGCGGATTATTGCAATAATGTGTTTGGTCTTGTTATATGTGGAAAGGTTTCATTCACCCTTGAGGAACATAAAGAGCTTCCGCCTTATTAACTCCGAGAAGAGGTGTGGTTTCATAATCAAAGTGAGAAATTAGTTTAATATCTCAATCTCAGATTGAGATATTAAAGTACTCAGACTTATTGAATTTGCCAATTCAAGTAATTAGAACATGGTGAGTTTGCCTAGATTGTGAATTGCTTGGGCATGGAAATTTGAAGGCACTTACACACAGTTTGAGGTTGAAATTGTGAGAAATTAGGGACTATGGGTTTTACCCCCCATCATTGATACTTGGAAATAATTTCTCCTTGACTTGACCTTTGGCCATCCCAACATTCAACCTACTAATCAAGTCTTAGTTCTTGTGCCTCATCTAATAGGCCTTTATCAAGAAAGCAAATTTCCTCCTATTGGAGCCTTGAACCTAAATTGTGACTTTCTTATAGAATACCTCATTGTGTCACCTTGTACCCTAAACTTAGAACACCCATTAGATGACCTTCTCACATATTAGGATTCCGCCCATTGGTGAAAATCCATAAAGAGTAGGGGGTTTTGGCTGCGGTGATGTTGGGACATCACCCCATTGTTATCACTTGGTTTAGTGTTAGCCTCCCTCTCCAAGGCCTGCTAGCTTTTGCAGCAACAAAACCACCATTTATGTTATTGAATGGGGACCCAATCCCCATAATGATGGTTTGGAACCTATAGTTATTGATCGTGACCTTAATGTTGATAGAAGTGGGCCAACTCTTAATAATTGTCTAAGTTGTCACTCAATGCTAACTTCCTCATTGTTTAATGACATACTTGTGTTTTTTTACCAAGAGTTGTCTAATGTTGCGTTTTCTTATGGACTTCTTACTCTAGTATGTTATACGCAAGAGGATAATTTTAGTGTCATGGGCATTTTGGCTTGTAACCAACCCAATTTTGGTTCTCATTAGTGTTTGTGTTGATTGCAATTGTGACACCCTTTTCATGTGTAAAATGACTATTTTACACTTCTTGTTCATATTAATGATGAAAATAAACATTTTATTAAAAATAATATTTTTTCAATAGTTGAATCGTATAAATAGGGATAGGGAAATATTAATTGGTCTTATAAACAGTGTATTATAATTCAACACTTTTAGTTTCTCAATAATGGTTCGAGGTACAACTAGAAGCACACTCACAACATCAAGTTCTTATTGTAAGTACAACAAGAGAATATACGTCACTCCCAACTAATGTCATGTAAAAAGGTCCCCCCCACCCAAAATCAACATTCCAATATAAACCAAAGTGACGTCACCTCGAAAAAATATTAAACCGTGTGTTCTTATCCATTAAATAGTCAACTATAAATTAAATGTATTCATTCATATAATGACCATGGATTTTGCATTAATCTCACTGTGTGTTTCTTCATGGTTTCATATATTGAATAAAAATGTCATAATAATTATAATAAGGGTGACAAGTAAAGGGGGGTCATTCTCAATCCTAGAGGACAACAAGAAACCACTTATGCATGGGAGTTAGGAGAGACCACAAGTAATCAAGTGGAGGCATTAGCATTGTTTCAAAGATTAACACTCTACAATATAAATGAATTTTCCAACTTTGGTGATAGAATATTATACGGTAATAATAAGGCATGTGTGTTTCTAGTCAACTCCTTAAGGGGCCTTATTTAGCTAAATAACCTCCAAATCTCATTAGTTGTCAAATAACTTTTCTTAATGTGATTTTTTTTCACATTTTTAGGCCTCTCTACTTTACAACTATTAAGCACGAAAACGAAAAAAACTCATTTTCCTATGGGGTTTCTTCGAATAAATTTGGGGGGGGGGAGGGGGGAAGGGGGTTTCTTTAATACACCATATACCATGAATTATTTGTCATTCTTGAAGCCTACCTTTGGACACATAAGTAATATTAAAAAGTGGAAAGAAGATCCAATGGTGGGTGTTAGACTATTAAAGGGTCTATATTCCTCCCTCATGCCATTTGAAATGATAAAGGCAAATAATTTATTCCATGAAGGGATGGGACAGTGACATGCCTACGAATTGTTTGTAGTTGGCATCTATTTTATTTTCTTTGCTCTAAGCTCAAATATTGTTTGGATTGAGAAGCCTCAAAGTTGTGTACACGTATTGGGGTCAATTCTTTGGAATCTTGAGTGGCATGAAAAGAAACCAAGTCATTATGTTGTGACAATTCTAGGTCCTACTTTTGGTTATGGAGGTTATCAAGAGGACACGACAAACACATATGGCCATTCAAATCAATGTATTATCTATGAGAACTCAGGGTTGTATAGAGGGTATGAGAGGCATATCAAAGAAGCACAATATTTTTCTCTTTGTACTAAAAAATGTGGGAAGGCTAAAGGAAGGATTGGGGCAGTTGGGGATTGAATTGGAAGCCTAGGTAATTCCAAGGAAAATAATTGGAATCAATTATTAGATAGACTTGGTTAAAGATAAATAGAGGCATCCTAGGGTTTCGTTGATGGTGTGAGCCAAGCATCTCCAAACATATGTAGTGTTCGAACCATCTTGTATCTAAATGTTAGCCACTACTTTGCTTTTAAATATAGTGGTGATCTTGGATTGAACAATAAAGATACATATTGTGCAATCTTGATAGTGGAAAAATGTTTAGATAAATTTCAAGTGATGGGGGTTTTGAAGTACCCATTGGATTGAGCTTTAACATTTGTAGAATTCAAAATCTAGTTAAGGAAGACAAAGGCAATTTTGATAGTTCTTGACGATATTTGTTGATATGGTAAAGGAAGTAAGGATTAAATTTGTTGATATTAGGAAAAATAAATCCCATGTTGATAAGTCTTCAAAGGAAGATATATCTCTACGAAGGGGTCAACTCCTTGAACAAGAGTTCAAGGAAAGTTTTCAAGTGTTTATAGCTATCAATACTATCTTGTAGTTGCTTCTCTTTTTTATGTTTAAGGTATTTGATTTCTCCAAGTGGTTGAAAAAAATCTTGTCATATATCTTGTGTCTATCTTATATCTATAGGTTTGTAAGGTTAAAAGGTTAACAAAGGAAAATTATTATTTTGGTATTCAAGTGTCCAGTACTGGAAGATGGCAATGATGTCAATTAAGGACCATGAAAGATGTGTTCAACACTCACTTTTGGATAGGAAATGTATATTATGGTTTCCTCTTGGAAATATAAAATAGACAAATTTTTTCTTGGGAAAAAAGAAAATATTCATAGAGGCATATTGGAATGAGTAAAAAAAATAACACTCAAAATATTAAATAGCTAGCAGAATGAGTGGGCATATTGTACTACAAGATTGAGAAGACGGACATGGAGAAAAAAACGTGAGAGAAAAAAATATGTTGTACTATAGTATTGCGAAGAAGGACATGGAGAAATATGTTGTACTAAAGGCTCACCCTCCCACCTTCAATTGGCTCATTTGGAAAAAGCATATTGATGAATAAGGAGGATGCCATTATGTTGCAGACATTAACTCAAGCTATGAAAAATCCTCTATAATCTAGTCAACCAATTCCAATATTAATTTAGAAGTCGAAAATAGCCTAATCATTAGCTTTTGAATTATGTAATGTTTTGGAGAGTTGTTATTTGCTAGGATAGTTTAGCCATCTAAGATACTTGTTGGATATATAATAGTTTTGGAACTTCTAATCTAGGGGCTACAGTACATGATAATCTTGATGTTTTGAGAATCTATTTAGTGACTTTGGATCTATTACTAGTTGCTAGTTAGTTTGGTTGCAATGTTACTTTAATGCAAATTTATAAGCATTCTCATTTAATAATAATAATAACAACAATAAACTAACAAGCATAGCTTGACTAAGGGACACAACCCTTCACCTTTATGACTAGTCAATGCATACAAGTATACCCTCACAAAACTCATTGTATCTATCACTTCACTTATTCATTTACCAATTATGTAAATGTTATCCTTTATGGATTCCAACTATCTTTCACTCCTTTCTTTTATATTTACGTGTATATAAACTATTGTTCATTACATTGGCACTTTCATCATGATTTAGTAGATAGTGATCTAACACAACTTATAGCCACTCCTTTTGTTAATGTTACTTCAATATTCATATTTAGCCACTAATCATTCTTGGGCTGTTTATAATTCAAAATTTCTACCAAAAAATCTCTTTTCTACAAGTGTGAAGAACAATTCAAATATGATGATTTTTTTTTGAAGAAAATAGAATCACCACAAACATCATTTCGTTATAGGAAATGTAATAAGTGTCATGTAAATATATGAAAGTAACATTGAAACATGCATTTAATGTTTGTGTGTGTGTGTGCGTATTGCAAGAATATGATCTAACACTAACACCCCAACATACAAACCAAAAGCGATCTTCATGCCACCATGATGGGAATAATTGCTAATCACATATACAAATTCATGGATATATTACATTGGTATCAATAGAACTGATGTAAATGTTGATTTTTTATGCATTTCTATATAATGTTGTAAGAATGAAAACGGTGATTGTTGTGCACTATAAGAACCAAATAATATACAATACAACAATTACGGTTAACACCACAAGCTTAAACATCATTCCACTTGTGTGTGTGTAGAAAAATCAATAATTAGATTGATTTTGTATTGCATGATACAGGGTCGATTTCGATGCAATCGGTATAACATCTAGGTGCATATGTATGCCCCTTATATAGACACAAGTATGTCGAGATTTCAACTTGTAAACTGTACACAAGAAGTACCTTAACACAAATTCCCTATCACCAACTCATCTACACTCCAAAGACTAAAAAATAATATATATTAAATATAATACAAAAATATTTATATTAATCATTAAAAAATAAAAAATAATTACAAATTCAATTTATATCAATTATGAAAAAAAACAGCAAAACAAAAAACAAAAAAAAACACAAGACAAACATTGAAGGTGGAAAAGTTATCTATTAAGGAAATTCAAAAGGCCCTACGTATGAAGAGTAACTTGGAAAGAGGTTATTATTAAAAGGAGTTTTGTTTTGTTTTGTTTTTTTTGGGAAAGAAAAACACATCTTTCTATCAGAAAATGATGTTACATTGTGCATATATAGAGCACCAACTTCAAATATTCCCCATATATGTTTTATAAGTCCATCCTACTATTATAGACATTACATCCAAACTATATAGCCTGTGGGTTTTACAAATCCAAATATTAATCAAAACAAACTTTGAAAAGGAAATACAAACATTTTTTCTATAATGTATTCTAACCAATTATACATATTGTGCATCAACCATTCCAATAAGTAGTTTTACTAATTGTGATCGTAATGACTATGGCATGTGGAAATGCCCAGAGTTGTGTAAAGAAACATTTTAGAAGGCAAAGTAATAAATCTCCCCTGGTAGCTTGTTTAGTCCCTCCTTTGATAATGAGTCATAAATCGAGTTCTACTCCCTGAATATATGTGAAAATGTTAATTCCATGAAACTTCCCATTATCACTTTGATTCTGTTCATCTAGTTAATGATCATAAATGGTTTGAAAGTAGACTGCAATTGTACCCAATATAGAATCTCTTTTGAGTCTTCTAGTACCCTCAAAGACTCAATGTGGAGCCAATTTGAACAAAAGAGTACCCCCCACATTGTAATTGTATCCAATAGTGTATTTGTGCCTACCCCATTATTCCAGGTAAAATGATAGAAAATGTTTGACTGAATGATAATATATGCTCCTCTCCCACAATTTCCATTGCAAGTCACCCCATCGAAACAACCCACAGGGAACTGGTCCCAAATTTGAATGTGGTGTATATGTCTATCACTCCTTCTATGTAACACCCTCATCCACATCAACCCAAGTAACCATCCAACTGGGGTAAACATGTGATGAAGAGTTACTAAGATCAGATTCAACCTTCTAGGTGACCTTAATGAAGTAGAATCCATGGAAACACACCATACAAACCTTCCACATAAGCAACGGGACTCACAGAAGCCAACCCAACCACTCATGTATCCAAACCTTGGGTCCCACTAAGGTTTTAGGCCTTCAAACCCCCAGACACTCCCATAGTATAGGCATGGGTGCGTCTGAGAGGCCCTGGAATCTCCCACAAAATATGCAAGCATGCGTCCAGGGAATTTTTCCCATAAAATTTGCCAATGTCTCCGAGATTTGGGCCACTTTTTCAGGCCCATATCTCATGTCACTGCCTAAAACTCAATTAAAAGCTCAGAAATGGAATATAATAGTGAAAAAACGGTGCAAAAGCAAATACTTGAATAAGGACTTGACTAGACCCCTAGTAGCCATGACAGACATTTCTTCAAACATCTCACAAACATGTAATCTACAAGTTTAAATAACATATTTGAACATAGGGGTATCATACTTATTATAGAATCACTAAGAATATTTTTTCCCTTACATCATTAGTTTCATTATCATCTATTAGGTCATAGATACATTGTTTACTCATTTACAAATAAAAACACAAGGAGAGACATACATCATCACTCTTAGAATACATGCTCATAACCAACATAATAAAAACATAAATATCACAACCATATGATCCACATGTAAACCAATACATTTACACATCAAATGCCAAGGAAATGAACTTCTCATTAATGAAAGTAAAAACCAACAGGGGATGGGAATAACACGTTCCACTTTTCCATAGATTGGCTGAGCCAAATATCTTTTCAGCCAATCACCCTCGTGCCATATTCCATGCATAAACGTGGAATACACGAACAACCAAAAAATAACCAACAAGCATGGATGCTACCGGAGTTCTCCACCTACATCGTGAAGAATTTTACTTCCTCCTAGTCTCTCAGGCTTTACCGTAATCCATAGTTTGATTCAGGGATCACTAGGCCCTACACCGAGACCCAATCTCCAGGATTTACCATACATCCCACCCCAGGACTACTAGGCCTAATAGAGATCAATCCACCTCTTGGATTTACTGTATATCCCACCATTCACCGGCAAGGATTCCTTGGCCCACCGAGGCACACAATCCTAGCTTTACTGCAATCCATAGTCTGGTTCAAGGGTCACTAGGCTAGTGGCTTTACCGTAATCCATAGTCTAGTTCAGGGATCACTAGGCCATGTTTTTTTCCTTTCGGAGATCCACCTCACTTAGATTCAAATCCATCCAACAGTCCAGCTCAACCAAAGCATGAGAACCCATCTCATTAAGGCTATTCATAAATGGAAAGGTCAGGTAGAAAAAACTATCACGCCTGGAAAAATGCATGCCATGACAGAAAAGAACCACATGCAATACCATGCATGCCAAATCTATCAAGGAAATCACACATACAAAGAAATACATGCAAATAACTCTTTTGTAGTTGCTTGATCCTGCTCTTCCTTGCTTGCTCCTTCCTTCCTCTTGCCTTCTTTTCCTTTCTTGATCCAATGCCAAAGTTCTCCAAGAAAACTCTGTGTCCAAGGGAGAGAGAGAGAGAGAGAGAGAGAGAGTAATGAGAGAGCTCCAAAACTGAACTGAAAAAGGTACCAATTGATCCTCATAAGCCTTTTTTATCAATTAGGCCTCTATTTTCTTCATTTTCCATTATTTTCCTTCATTTTCCTCCTCACATTAAACCTGTGAATTTTCACCTCCATTTTCTCCTAATTTCCATTATTTTCATAAATGTGTCAAAAATGCCATTTTTCCTTTCCGAAGCCTTTGCCTTTGCCAATTTCCTTAACCATAATAAACTAAATGAACACCCACTAGGATGTGTTTTCCCAACATTAAGCTTTGAATAAGTGTCCCATCAACCGTGGTTATTATTTTTGCCTTTATTAACTTTTATTACATGGAATTTTCACCACGGGTGTTACATTATATCCAATATAGGACCGATCTCATTGAAATATGTTGCAATCGGTATGCACGTCTGATAGATGTCCACGGGGGTTGCCTAAAAAATACAAGCATTCCTACTACGCGAGATACCCCATAATATATAAAATAGAAGAGTGTGCCATACCTTGAATTATGTGAACCAGTCCCGAAGAAAATCATCCATAGAGGAGTAGTTCCAGGTGGCTATTAACTTTAATACACCGAGAACACTAGTCCAGATGGAAGTAGTGAAAGGGCATTTTAAAATGGGTATTCCATGTCCTCATTAGCCGACATACACATCAAAAAGCTGCCCGGTCCATTGAAACCCCTCCTGCAGAGGTTATCCCACGTTGGGATACTATTTATCCATGTTAAATAGCCAATTTTTTTTAGTTTGAGTGGAAAATTCCACTTCCATATATACCACAATTCCTTGTTGTGCTAGTGTTATAAAATTATGCACCTCCTTGATCATGATCTGACCATTGTTTATTTTTCCATCCCATGAGAAAGTGTCCTCCTTATCATTCAATGAAATCCTAGCCATAGATAAATTATGAACATATCTATCCCAATAAAGTTCCGATTCACCAAATAAACCAAGATCCTTGGACCAACACCAAGTGGGGCATGAAGTAATGGGAGCTAGTTCCTTTTGGATTTGATTTAAGAAATATATGCCCAAGTTGTGCATATACCTAATGAGATTAATCGATAATGTATGGTTCCCCACAAACCCTCTAATTGGATTCAGGCCTATCTCCACCATAGCTCTTGTACAAACCTCCCATCCCAAATTCATTGTAATATTAATGACAAAAACACTTAAAAGGGATCATTTTATAGTTGTAAGAAATCATTTTTGAAATCAAATTGAAGATTTAATAAATATGAAAAAATAATTGTAAATAAGAAAAATGTATTTTAATGATTACTTTTATTTAACAATACAAGGCGTTTATATATTAGTTGATATCTATCTTAATTCCAAAGGTATTGGGGTGGCAAGAGGGGGAAGGGTTCTCATTAAACCTGAAGGAACAATTGTAGATCGATATGCTTGGGGTTTGGGCAAAAAGACAAATAATCAAGTTGAAGCCTACAAGTTACTCTATGGACTTACCATTGCTCATCAAAGAGGGATCAAGACTATGAAAATTTTCGGGGACTCCCTCCTTATTGTAAAACAAATAGTCAAAAACAATGCAACACAGAACAATAAGTTGAATCAAATCCTAGAAAGAATCAAAGGAATTTGCCTACTCTTTGAGAAAGTGCATTTCTTTCATATATTAAGAAGGTTGAACTAGGAGGCAGGCATGCAAGAAAATATAACCTGCCAAATAAAGGAGATCCATAACCAAGTAAATGTAAATGAAGGTTACGTCCTTATTCCCTAACCCTGATCATGAACAATATTTCATTTGAGGCAAATGCTTTCCCTCATAATAGAAAAGCAGTAATATATCTTGGAGTTTAGAGATAAAATGGAAATTTTTATCCCTAATAATTTTTTTGATTAGGCTTTTATCTTTTTATTTCACTCACCCATCCCACCCCTCTCTCCCCTCCACGTTTCATCTGACTCTCTCCCTCACTGGAAACCTTTCCCCTGACCCCCTCTTTACCCTCCCCTCTTCCCTTCCCCCATTCCTCGCTGTAATCTCCCATGAGACCCCCTAACCCCCTCCCTCACCCCTTCCCCCATCCCTCGCTGACATCCTTTCCTTGGCCCCCTCTACCCCCTCCCCCTTCTCCCTCCGCCTTGTGGCAAATCACAAAAGGATTATGTGGCACAATTATAGAACCTAGAAAGTGTAGTGCAAATATTATATTTCAACCAGTGGCTGGAGCACAGGGTTTATCATGACACTTGACGATGGGATTGGCATAAGTGTGGGGGCTCTCAGCCCATTACTCCATAAATGGGCTCGTCGCATGAACCAACTAAACATCTCCGTGCGAGAACCTTCTGAGAATGAGCCTCATTTAATTTTGCAGGGGAAGATTCAATGGATCGTGTGAGGGGTTGTTAATATGCTTCATAGGAATTCCATTTCAATCAGAAAGGAAATCATGGATAGGAGTTTGGATCTCGGAGGTAAATGCTACTCGCCCGAATCAGTGATTACTGTATATTCAGGAACAAAGCTTGGAAATGCATTCGAAGAAAGGCTGGGGCCCTGAAGGCCGTATTTTGCACGTCTTAGGGTTATGATTAGGGTTTCCTGTGGGTAATTGGGGCCTATGATCATCTGGCTTGGGAGGATTCAAGGGTGGTGGAGTCGCTGTCTGTATGTGGGTTTATGAGAAGTGGATTGGGGTAATTTGTGTCTCTGTTGCTGTACATGGGGGGAATTGGGTCTCGTCTTAAGTGTCCTTTGAGGATTTAATTCGGCCCCAGAGTGGAATTCTGGCCCTGTATTTGAATTTTCTCCCTGAAGTGGATTTCAGGTCCTGGAGTGGAGTTTGCAGTGTTCTGGATCTTGAATTCTGGGGTGTATTAGAGAGAATTGGTAGACTTGGGATGATTGGGTTCAACATTCTATCAATTGATCCCTGACAATGTGGGAATTCCAGTCATTTGGAACTAGAACGTGGCCAATTTAGAATTCTATCAATTGATACCTCAGGTTTTCTCTCTCGGGAAGTCAGCATGGAACCAAAACACTGGGGATTCCGATGAAAACGCTTAGGAAAAGTGGCAAGCAATTCCGAAAGGAAATGGGAGTGATGTACCCTGCTAGCTGCCTTCTCACTGCACCTGTGCACTCCCTGTGAATGGGAGCACCATGAATTAAGGGAAAGCCCGTTAGAGTTGCAAAGGTGGTTCCATATACAGTAAGAGGATTCCTGCGAGATGAGTGAAAGAAGCATTGAAAATAATTTGAAAGTTCATTAGCTAGAGGATGAAATTTAGGCATTTCACAACCAAATAAAGGAATTGAATATCTATCCCGCCGAGAAGAAATCCATCACAGACGATGAATTAATTGGAATAGATATCAATAAGCCTGAAGATCCAAATGGAAAATCTGTTTCTAGTTTTTATGCAAATCTATAAATGTATTTTGTTGTTCGGACAGTTCTGTAAAGTCTATAATAATGCCTCTGTAATAGCTCAATTGCATTTTGAAGTTTTGTTTAGGGAATGGGCTAATGTAGCCATTGTGAAAACCAGAATGCCCATTTTTGGCATGAATTTGAAATGTAATCTCTCAGCTATGTCGCGAATGAGGTACGGATTAATATAATATAACTACTTTTTTGTGTTAAAACAAATAAAATCAAAGGTATTAAGTACTGAGAGGGATCGAATATCTCAAGGTTTAAATTTCTTTTTTGAGTGCAAAATTTGAGGAAAGGTTTGCACCTCAAGAGATTTGATCCCTCTCGGTGCTTAATAGAATCAGAGTTAAAATGCATCTAGGCTGGTTATATATATATATATATATATATATATATATATATTTATGTAATTTGACCGAGTCAAAATGTCTTAACATAACATAATTGGACATTACAACATTTCTTCCATACTGGGCTGGAAAGCGCCTCTCGGTGTAATGAATAAAATGATTGAGTATTTTTTTTTAATGAGAAAATTATGGGAATATTTATGTTATGGTGACTCAATAATAAGGTTCAAAGTCACTACAACAAGACTCATCATGTCACTTTCAGGAATCGAATTTAGGTGGAGATTATACAATCATTCCTTCCAATTATCTGAGATAAATCCAATCGATAGATAAAGTGATTAAGTATTACAACAAGAAATTAAAAATATTGAGAGGAAATTTAACAAGAACTCATTAAAGAGAGATGAATAATGTTTTAGTTTAGAAAACCATAGTAAAATATATATTACATAAATCAAGAAGTTGTGGAATGAGAAAAGGTGACAACAAGAAAAGTTAAAACAATTTACGATTAAGGAAACGATGAACAATAAAGAAACAATGACCAACCTTATTAAAATATAGAAGTCATTGGATGAAAAAATGCAAGCATTGGAGAAAATAACCAATATAGGTCCAAAATATATCATAAATAATAACAACACTTAGAATTTTATCTCCCAATAAATCGCAGGAAGTATCAACATACAAATGTTCCAAAAACAAGACACAAGATACAATGATATCTTATTGACATCCTAACCACAAGAGTTGATGCTTTAACCAATCAACTTATTAGCATCACTCTAAATAAAGGAAATATTTGTCCTATGATTAGGAGAAGATCGATTCTAATACAATTTCATCTCAATATAATAGTCATTCTTGGATTACATAATACAAAATCTTATGGGACCCTGGAATGATCTTGAGTGGCGAATTGGTTCTTGGCTTAGTACCTGGCTAGGATCTTAGGCACCCTCGCCCCAATCCATCTTACAGGTGCATGGTGGTCTTCTCTTTAGGCCCCGGGAAGGTAAACCTAGTTCATTGGTTCTACTGGTCTAGGTGGTTTGTCAATCATCCCCTAGGAAAACTCTGGGAGCACTGCGAAGGAGACTCTGTTGAGCACTGGGGTTTGCGTCTTGAAGTCTTAAATGTTCAAAATTGTGTCTTTTTCTTGGTTCCAGTCCTTGTTGTTGCAGTTTTGTTTCTTGTTGGAGCCTTTGTTTTGGCACAACTTTGGTAGCTACCCACATCTTCTGCCTGAACAAGAGGTCGTTTAGTTCCCCCTTAAGTGCTTTCAATCATTTTCATTGTTATTGTTCCAGGGTCGGTGCTTCGTGGGTTTGTTCTCATACCACTTGGGTGGTGGAATTCAACATTTGGGGGTATGTGGGATTCAGTGACATGTATTTCCTCGGAAGTTGTTTTGTTTCAGGGAAGTCCCTCTCAGTTTGTTTTAGAATTGTCCCTGGTGTGGTTTCTATCATACTCAGGACTAGCAAGCCTTATTGTGCTTATGGTTGTTGTTTTGATTTATATTCTCATGGGAGATTTTAGGGTCGCTCAAAGACCCCGACGGTCAGTTTTGCAGGTTTGAGAGCAATTTCATGTCAAAGAGGGATGCCTCGTCATGGGGGTGGTCAACACTTTAATGCAGGTCATCCATCTCACAATCACAACTCTTCCTCTGGAAATTCAACAAGATTTTAACGTGAGGGTGAAGTGGCTCACACTCTAGACCTCTCTTTAGGTCGTATAGTTTCTCCAACCTCCTTAGATTCCATAACAGAGAAACTAAGAGGTATCCATGCCAATATGGACATCATTCATGATCACATGTAATAATACCACAATGAACTAATTGCATATATGAATGAAATAAAATTAATCCATTAAGAGATATTGGAACCAATTTGATAGCCTCCGATGGAGCCATCGCTGAAAAAATGATCATCTCCACAATCTGGAAGCCCGGGTGGAACACATTGACTTCCATATGCATGAATGTGCTGGTTATTTTGTTGCTCCCCCTATACTCCCCCCCCCCCCATCCCCCTCCTTGATATGCTGTTAGTTTTTTTGATCTTTTTGTCTCCCTTAGGGAATGTATGGCTTCTAAGCCTGGCACAAACAATGCATGTAAAGGTTTCTCTATGGCATCCTCTGACCCAAAATTCCAAAAATTCTTGTCGGAATGAGGAAAATGGGGTCGTTGAGACATCTTTTGTAATCTTTGTTTTTATGGAAATCTAATGAAATAAATTTGATTAACAAAAAAAAGAAGAAAAAAGTTATGTCTAGTAACCCTATAAACATAAAATTTCACAAAATATAAAACTAGGGTGGACTAACCTTTCAATAATTTGATAGTTTTGTTCAATTCTTAAATATCATCCCATCATATTTCTTCAGCTATGACAATGTCAAAAACATAATATCATTTATAGTTTTAAGATTTTTGTGGTGTGAGTTTTGAGTTGTTGAATTCAGAATCTCCACAGTATGCATTTTATGCGTAAAAAATGCATACTGTGGAGATTCCGAATTCAACAACTCAAAACATAATATCATGTGAAAGCATTATAGGCAAAAACAATGATATAACCGTTTTATGATTTGAGGACAAGACATCTTGAAGGGATAACCAATATAATGAATATAAATCTAACAAAAGAAATTATAGTAAACTAAGAGACATGACCTAACCAAGGGAGACAACCCTTAACTTTACTGGAAAGTCATTGCATATATTAAGTATATTGCCTTTTCAAGAGAAAAAAAATGTATGTCTTATTGAGAAAATATATACATAATTTGTCCTTGATTTTAGACCTTTTTGGACTAAAAATATAAGTAAAAAATGTTCATGATTATCGTCATCCTTCATAAAAAATAACAATATCTTAAATGACAAATGTTTTAGGGGACTTCCCATACCCTTCCAAAACCAAATTTCCTTATGATTGCGAGTTTCTAAAAGAAGAATTAAAATCATAACACAACATAAAAAACATCACAAATTTAGATTAGTTTCCATTGATTATGTCTCCATTCCATCTACAAATTTAGAGTGGCCTATCGATCCTAGAGGGAGTTGTAACACTTCCTTTGAGAGACCATACGCTTCAACATTTAGTTCTCAAAGGATATGACCGAAACTGATGTGAGAGAAAGAGTTTTGAGTGTTTCTATTATCTAATAGGAGAGGTTCAAGGCCAATAATGTTGATTTTTTTTTTTTTTTTTTTTTTGGTGGTTTTCCCAATCCATAATGAGCTTCGAGTCTCCCATCACCCGTAAGCTTGTAACCCCTTTCTTTCGCACTATTTCCAATAGGACCAATAGAGCAACAAATTTCACTTTGTTATTTGATCCCCACCCTACTGTGTATGCACATAAACGAAATGAGTGTGACTGAAATATAATAAAACCCTAATACCACAAAGGGGATGGCCTTGACTTGCACCGTCACAATAGCCCCAAATAAAGCAAAAATATATTTTAGGCATGACCAGAATATGAGTCCTTTTTGGAAGGGGATTGAATTTGTATTCCATAGATATGGCGTCCAACTTTCCTGCACATAACTCTATGGGTATGTATTTATCATGAAAATTTGAGTGATTCCTAAATGTTATATGCTTGAGATTAGAATATGGGGGGGGTGCTTAAAAGGGAAAACACCCTTATTAAACCACCAGAATTGACATACGTCCAAAAGAATTCCATCGCACCACCAATAAGTCGACCTGAAGTATCTGTAAATAATTTCACATACTTTATATATATAGGAGAAACATGTGAATAAGTGTGATATGGATTCCTCCTGTTGAAGACACAAAGGGCATGTTGGTTTGGGACATACCAGCCACATTTGTGAAGGTTGTACCATGAAAGTATCTTATTATTGAGGGTCAAACAGATACATGAAATTGAATTTAAAGGTGCTTTGATAGTCCATAGGTGCTTCCACCACTAAATTTAGTGGTCAGAGTGTCTATCTTCAAACCATGATTTTCATCCCAACTTGGCAGTATATGTCACTGTGAGGGGATTCTTTTACTAGATAATAGTATCAGGTGTACATTTGAGAAGAATATGATTATCTACCAATAAATTAGTGAAATGATCCCATTCCTCGGTAAGCCCGTCCCTTAGGCCTAAATCCATCACAGATCGCTAGCCAAGACGACCCTTGATATGTGGCTATTGAGAAACAGAATCAACTAAGAAAAAATATTTTGTTGAGCGAGGGCATTTTGTACAAGAGACGAGAGGGTATATTAATTACTAGATACATACCACAAATCACGACCAATGAGTACCCGATGCTCGTATCCAACCTTCCATGAAATCCATTTTCTCACTACAGGGGAAGCTTTGACCATTGCTTTCAACATAGTCGATCCGATGGTTGATTTATTGGGCTCCCTGAACCAATCGAAAACAGAAGAACCAATAAAATATTTATCTTGAAGGACCCTTTACCATAGGAATGGCCCTAGTGTAAGCATCCTTGGGCTCTTTACCACCAATTCTTTTCTGAACAGGTGGAGCTATTTTGAACCCCATCCACCTAATTCTTTAGGAGCAACAATGTGAGTCTAACTTATGAGAGGAAAGCCTTTGTGATCACTGTGACCAGTAAACAAAAACGATAAATTGATATTCTTGATAATATTTAAGATCCCTTTAGGAATTACAGATATAGAGTTCTAGTATACAAGGATGCTCTCGATCACAGACTTTATGAGAATAAGACGTCCTCCATAAGAGAGGAAGCAATTTTACCAGTGTGATATATGAGCTTCCACCTTGCACGCCAACCATAACCAATCAACTTTATAATATTTTTTGGGTTTGATATAGAAACCTGAGTATTTGAGGCCTTCATCTAATAATTTTATGGGGAAAGGAAATGAAGCTCGAATTTTCTCATCCAACCCATTTTTACATCCATGCAGTATGATACAAGGTTTTTGGTCAATGATCACCATCCTAGTTGTTGTGCCTCAATCTAGTCTCCTAAACTGAGTTCATTTAATTGTCAACCAGGATTTGTAAACTGCTGAAGTGAAATGTACCATATGTACCTAGGTGCTTGTTTCCTAGTGCGTTGTGTGTAGTTTTTTGTGATGTTTTGGTCTTTTATGTTGATTTATGATGTTTTTGGTCTTTTATGTTGATTTATGATGTTTTTGGTCTTTTGAAGTTTTATGTTTACAATGAAAATGCCTAGAAAACTAATGAAAAGGAATTGGTGGTCAAGAACACAGTTGAGCCTAATGTATGGAATGGAAAATGTAATAAAAAACACTAAAGCAACATCTAAACTATGACCAAATGGAAACAAGAGCTTAATGATGACAAATGACACAAACTAGACTTTGAAAGATGATCACTAAATATGCAAGTTTTCTAACTAGACAGTTAGACACTAATCATGATGCAACATTCTATTCTAAGCTCATCTATTCCATGACTAATTCCTAGTTCTATTCTGCAATTTCAATTGATTGTCACACAGCCTATACTCAAAGGGTTATTGGTTTCTTTTCAAGGTGGTTCTGTTGAGGAAGAGCTCTGTTTATGGTGAGGAATTTGCAGAGATATTTCAGACCTTGTAATGATGTTATCTTCTGTTCCTAAGGTTATGGATCACTGGTGGTTTTCAGAACAAAAAGATATTTGTAAATAATGAGGGTTGTCTTATGAATTCTATCAACTAAAGTGATCTACTGTGCAAAGGGTGACAATGTGACTATGAGATTTAAGTGCAATGAATTGATTTAAACATGAGCTTAAGATGCTTCTAAACTAAAACAATGTTAAACCATAAGCCATCATCAAACTTTGAAACGAAGTAGCTGGACATGAATTAAATGCAAAATGAAACTCCGGAGCGTTCTAATTAACATGCACTATTCTATGAAGTTACACAATCTGGTTGTTCATCATTAATGATATTTTGGAAAAGTTCCTTCTTGTGGAAGAGGTAGAACAATTCTAACTGTGGACTTGTATGCAGTTGAAAGCAAATGAAAAACTAAATTGTCACATCACAGTCATATCTTGAACTTCTTAAGGATGTCTTGGAAGAATTTCTTCTTGTGGAAGAATGATTAGGACAAGTGCAACTGTGATAGTGAAGACTAAAAACTACAACTAATTCCTATGACACTATAGCTATTCATCATTCATTGTTATGATCTATTGGAAGAATGTCTTCTTGTGAAAGAACTGGAATGAATATAACTACAGTCTCTAGTTAAAAACAAATACAACTCCTATCCTACAGTACCATAGTCATTAAACATTCATCGTTTTAATTTATTGGAAAAGTGTCTTCTTGTGGAAGAACTGGAATGAATATAACTACAGTCTCTAGTTAAAAACAAATACAACTCCTATCCTACAGTACCATAGTCATTAAACATTCATCGTTTTAATTTATTGGCAAAGTGTCTTCTTGTGGAAGAACTGGAACGAATATGACTACAGTAGCTAGTTAAAAACAAATACAAATTTAACTCCTATCCTACAACACCATAGTCATTTAAACATTCATCATTTTAGTCTGTTGGAAGAGTGTCTTCTTATGGAAGAACTAGAATGAGTACGACCACAGTATATAAAACACAACAACTACTAATTCAATATGCAGAACGTAAAGACAGCTAGGAAAAACTTATCTAGTTTACGCAAAAGAAAGTCCGTTCAAGGGGCAGGGGCCCTCTACCACTTGACAGCATTCAACTCCCAATTAAATCACGCCTTCAGGATAATTTTGTCTGCTCCATTAACGATGCAATAGTTTGAACATAGTGCTCTGTGTCTTTAAAGACGTAACACAGAGTTTACACAAAATCTAGCAGCAAATCTACACAAAATTTCTAACTAAGCTCTTGGCCTACTCAAGAGTTTATAAAGTAAATGCAAGTAACAATAATTACAATAATTTAGGAATGATGTCTTCCTAATCCAAATCATCTTAGGAGTCTTTGAGGTGGCTGCGTAAAGGAGAAAAGACACCTGGACTGTGACAGTCCTAGTAGGAGTCTTCCTTCACAAATGTGTTCACACGTGCATAACCGCACCCAGAATCCATTTCCTCTTCCATGAAGAGCAACACACCATGTAGGCACGACGTGGATCATGCCCATATGCGTTTTTCTTCAAGAGGCCACCTGGAACATGCTCAAACATAAAGGTAGCTGCAGAATCGCCGGTTAGCTACGGAATGCATGCATTCTGCAGCTAGTTCCGGTCAAAAATGCTTAACAATGGCAACAATCACAAAATTCAACAAGTCAGTTATGTAAACCATTCTAGAAGTAATTTTAACTATTTTTATTGATCAATTGGATTTAAAATGGAAATGGTCAAGGGAAAAATGAGGTAAAATGAGGTGAAGGAAAGCACAAATTTGAGGCTCAACACTAGTCACTCGACATAACATATTTAGAGATTTCTTAAGAGCATTGATATATCTTAATTCACCTGATATGCATGCTAAAAGGTCATCCACGAAGATAATATGTGTCGATATTCAACAAGATGATGAGCTTAGTGAAAAGAGTCACCTTCACTAAGTGGGCCAGCAGGCTATTTTTGGCTCAAGTATATTTTTAGACATGTCGATCATATTTTAGAAGTTGCAAGATGATATTTGTGGATGGTTGATCAAGTTGGAAAAATAGATGAAATTATATTTTTAGAATATTGGGTGAAGTCTATTTATAGATCGTCAATCTAAAAATAGATGCATGTCGATTATTATTAGCTATTAATAATAATCAGACTCTAAACAACAACTTATTCTCTTGGAGCACTTCAGTTCAGTGCACAGATGTGGCACATTAGTGGACTGAGGGAATTACGCAATTCTCAAGGGTTTACTGGAGCTAATGCATGGAGGACTCAGTTAGAACTCAAGTGGCAGAGTTATGACACAGTTGGAAGAAGTAGTTATGGAGTTGTATTCAGTTTAACTCAGTTAGACTCAGTTGAGCTACTTGTATCTAGTCTAACTGATTGATACACTAGTGAGAGTGGAGTGAATTAATTATTTAATTAATTCACAAATAATAACTCATTAATCAACTGAAGAATACATCAGTTAACTACAATGCATGGCAGTTTCAGTGGAGACCAGTGGAGAGATAGGTGAAAGGGAAAGATAGACTATCTGTTGTGACTATAGTGATGCATTGATTGCATCACACACTCAGTGGAGATGCCAATGAGGATTGCGTAGTCAAGTATGGAGTAATTCGAATTCATTCAGAGCTATTCTTTAGCAGATATTGCGTAGTGGAGGCAGGCTAGCAGGTGGCAAAGATCGGTGCATGGATTTGCAAGATTGGGCCCGATTAGTGTATGACGATTGTACTGTACTGAGAGCTTGTGATAAGCTTTGTATGTTTGTATGAGATTTTCATATGATCTCCATGTTACATAATATATAGTTGGGGTTTTCAGCTTCAGGCTTTCCCGGTTAAAAACTATGTTATGTGCGATTGAATATTTTTTTGTTTATGCTTCACATGTGTGTGCAATTAATTTTTCCGCAAAAGATTAAAAAGTGGTATAGATTCAGTATCTTGCATAAAGTTAAATAGTGTGAGATCAGGTGGATGTTGGACATATGAATGCTTAGTGCATATAATTTCTACAATATGTGAAACTGAGAAATCCATTAAAACCTGGAAACCACAAAGAGCTCCCCTATTGGAGGCATGTTTGACTAGATGATTGAAGACCTACACCATGATTAAGAAGAGGAGAGGAGAGATGTGGCATTGTTGATGAAGCTCCTTAGAAGAAATAAAGAAAGAATAAGCTTCCCCATTTATCAACACCACAAAAAACTATGTTTTCATGCATCCCATAATCTAGTTTACAAAAGGGAGCATGAAACCCATTTGAATAAGCACCAATCACAAAAAACTTCAATGCACTAAGTAATTTGTCATTGAAAGGTCAAGCTTTAAGATAGTCGCTTTCAAAGATGAGGTTTTACTTAATGGAAGACTTCCTGGGAAACCACCACTGCATCATGAATATTTTGCCTTAGAAGGAAACCAAATTGTTCTTCCGATATGATGGAGCTCAAAATGGGTTTGATTCTCATAGCAACAATTTTTTAGATTAATCTATAGATTATATTACAACATGTGGTGGGACTATATTCCACAAAAGAATAAATAACTGGGGATTTTTGAACGAGGCATAAAAAAGTACAGTTGAAAGAGCCAATAACCTGCAGAATTGAGATTCCCTAATAACTTTCAGCGAATCATATTTAATGGTGTCAATGAAACCGAGATAGAATTCAATTGAAAACCCATCCGGTAACAAACTCTTTGACTTTTTGATGGAGTGTAAAGCCTACATAAGTTCCTTTTTAGTGATTTCCTCCAATATAATTTTGTTCATTTCATTTGAGATGAACTATGGAAAATTTAGTTACTTCCTGCAAAATCTTGAATATGGCACCTAAGAGGGGATAAAAAAAGGCTCTTAAACCAGACACCTTCCTCCGTCTTCTCCTCAAAATAAGATAGTGAAGTCCCCCCTAGGTCATTTATGCTCCACATAGTGTTTTCTTATTTCCTCCCATTGGAAAATTGGTTAAAGAATTTTGTATTGTTGTTTCCAACTGATATCCATATGGATCTACTCTTTAGTTTCCATTAATCTTCTTCCTCCCATAGAATTGCATGGTGATTTATCTCCAGGTATTTTAAATATTTCCTTTGTTCTAGTGTGATTGTATTGAAATCCATAATTGTCACCATATCTCTTAGCCTTCCTTCAATGTCTAAGATTATTGCTTATAGTTGTGTATAATAGTTCTTTTCCCATGACCACAAATATTTTTTTATTGTAGTTAATTTTTTTGCGAACTACTCCATGTAAGAAAGGGACACATCCTATGTCAAATGACTCTAGAGGTTTTGCATCATTTTCCTGCAATCTTCCACTTGTAACTGGGAGGGATTGAACCAAAATGGAATCCTTTTGGGTTTGTCACTAAAAGAGAAGTGTAGGAGAATAGGACTATGAACTGAGATCTCACCTATCTCGGCCGTTGATTTGAAAGAGAAACCCACTTGCATCAAATTTTCTGATACTAGAAAATGGTCTAGCTTTTTTGAAACTTTCGAGCCCCCTGATCAACCATTTGACTAGGTGGGTTGAATCATGTTCAGTTCCACATCCTACAACTAATTTTGGATGACAAAATCTGAGAGAAATGAAAGTTGTTGATCTAGGCAAGGGGAAGGACCACATACTTCATGAAGCCCCAAGGAAAAGTTTTTGTCTATGCTTGCAATAGTGTAAGGACCCATAAATGTACCTGTAGAAGCTAGATCCTCCCAAAAAGACTCTCTATTAGAATAGGGCCTATAAATATTTACAAGTGAAAATGGAAAAGGAATATTTTTTCCTATAATTTAACCAGAAGAGTGGAAGGGAAGGAGGACAAAGAGAGGGATTTGTAGTCTAGGCTCCACCCTGTAATCAAGCCCCTGAAAATACCTTCTTGTAGAAATTATGAGGTATATTTGCAACTTCTCATGAAGTTTGAATCAAAATCACAAGACACAAACCTACTCTACTGCTCGGTGGGATTCAATTCACAATATACAATAATAATATCATACATGAAATAAGAAATAACAGACATACACACAATATTTTTTCCAGGGGAAAGAAATCTGCTAAAAACCCCTTGCCTACTTGCATTAATATGATGAATAGTGATGTATTACAATTTATTTGCTCAACTGAGCACAGCGTGTAAGTGAATAACCTATCTATATGCTCATTGAGAAGCTTTGACCTAGACTTAGTCAAATGATGCCTCTGTTTGAGTCCCTATTTCATTGCGCAATTCCTTGAGAAATTAGGACCCTATTATTTAAGAAATTCTCCAAAATGGATTTTGCAATTCCCAAGGTTGATCATCTGACTACATGCAACACCTGTACACTAAATACTAGTCTACAACTAATTTTATACTTCCTTGGAATCTCCACCACAGCTGGGGAAATCAAATTCTCTGCATGCACTAGCTAATTTGGGATGATTGATCAGTTAACTAAATGATCACTAAGTTTGGCTGAAGTCCCACTTCACAATTGAACTTCCACTAGTTCCTCTAATAGTGAGAACTAGTTTAACTAAAAACAACTTGAAATAACTTACTTTGATTGCTACAAATTAGTAATCACACATTATTAACTGAACTCTAACTCCTCAAACTCGAATTTATTGAGATAACTAAGTGAAAATATCCATGTCACCTTAGTTAACTGCATTCAAGTCGTTTGTTGATGTGGAAATTGGAATTTTCTCAATTTAATCAAGGGAAAATAAAATTGAGAATTTATTGTTGCATTTTTCAACACTCCCTCTCAGCAATAAAGGGATTATCAACCACCCCTATCCTACACCTGTGGAACTCTAACTTACCTCTTGAAAAAGCCTTTGTTAAAATGTCAATATCTTGTTCCTTTGTCGGAATTTATTGCAACAACATTATCCGCCTTTGCACACAGTCCCGTAAATGGTGATACCATATATTTATATACTTGGATTGATCATGAAAAATTGGATTCTTAGAGAGATAAATACAACTATTATTATCGCAATAGATCACAGTTGGATCCATCATTTGACCAAATAGTCCCATAAGTATCTTTCTCATCCATATTTCCTCACATGATACTTGAATTGCAGCCATGTATTCTTCTTCTGCCGAGTTCAACACCACAGCACCACAGATATTTGCTTCATGATGTATTAGGAAACAACTGTGGAATCAACGCTGAAAATTACACCTGATGTACTCTTTAGGTCTGATGGATTCCCTGCCTAATTTTCATATGTTAAGCCACACATATTCACTCCCTCTATCAGTTTGTACCATATTCCAAACTAGGCAATGCCTCTAAGGTACCGTAAAACATGCTTAGCTGCCTTCCAAAATAATTTGGTTGGCCTAACCATAGCTTGGCTTAGATGGTTGACTGCATAACACATATTTGGCTTAGAAAATGTCTTTTGGATTAATCACATCTTTAAGATTTTGTGGACGTTTCGAACCAACTAATGTGGTTCATCCTCTACACAAGGATGAACCACATTAGTTGGTTCGAAACGTCGACCAAATCTTAAAGATGTGATTAATCCGAAAGACATTTATCTACATTATGGATCACACAAGTCTTAGATGTAACATATATAGTTTTTTAACTTCCGGTAAATAGTATCATACACCTCTTCACCTGAAGTGTCGGCCTCCTTCCTCCAGTTGGTCGCTAGAGGAGTCTCCATGGGTTTGCAACTCTCCATGTGGAATCTCTATAGTGTCTCATTTGCATACTTTCCTTGAGAGATAAATAATTCCCAATCACCTTGCAATACTTCCAACCTAAGAAAGTAGTGCATGACCCATGTCATTCATTTCAAATTCCCTTGCAAGGTCTCCTTGCAAGATATTATTAGCTTCTAATCACCAGTTAAAATTTAATCATCAACATATAAGACAATAATAAGCAATTTACCTTCTACTAAGACATGACATAAGTTTGTATTTGCTTCACTTTTAGTGAAGCCAAAAACCGATGAGATAACTATCAATCCTGGTTTACCAAGCACTGGGTGCTTGTTTGAGAATTTACAATGCTCGATTGAGTCTACACATATGAGACTTCCGATCAAATGTCTCAAAACCTTATGGTTTCTCGATGTACACCTCCTCCTCAATAAAACCATTGAGAAATGTTTTTTTTACATCCATTTGGTGGATCTTCCACCCCTTCTGTGCAACCAGAGCAAGAATTGATCTAATGGATGAGTGCCTTGCTACAAGAGAAAAGGTCTCCTCATAGTCAATTCCCTCAACTTGAGAGTACCCCTTGGCCACAAATCTGGCATTATACTTCTCTATTCTTCCGTCTACTGCCAGCTTAAACTTGAAGATCCATATCAAACCCACTACTAATTTATTTTCTGGTATTGGTGTAGAAATTATACAAACAATATGTATACCAATGGATTCAATTTGATCATGCGATATGATAAAGTAAGATATTGAATCCTTCTACAAATTAATTGCAGAAAATAAACATGATCGCACAATCACACCAAGTAAAAGAAAAAAGAAAATAAATCCACAACACAGATATTTTTCTCGGGGAAATTTTGCTGCTCAAAACCCCTCTATATTATATTGTATATTCAACCAAGGAATCATGAAACAATGCAATGCACTATTCTCACAAGAGTCTGTTGCACTGTACCAACTATCTCACACTGATCCAGACAAAATTGTCCAATACTTAGCCAATTTCCTGCCTCTGCTCAGCCTGCGTTGCTCGCGCAATTCATGTGGAGTGCAAGCCCTATTCTTTATGAATTTTATCCTTCCAAAACTGCGCAATGCTCATGGGCAATCCTATGGGTGTATTACTACATGCAGGCAGTTTTCTAATTATACAACTGATAGTTAACATCCCTTTAACCTCGGTCTCAACTAGGTCTTCATCAAAACTGACATGCATGCAATTATTAATAGTAAATCATCAGTTACTTGACAGATCACTGCATGTGAATTAAATCCGATTTAATTCACTTGACCTCTCACTAGTGCAACAATTAGTTACAACTAGTTAAACTGATTTAACTCAATTAATTGAGTTAACTGATTTCTCATATATTAAACTAATACACTAACTGTGACTTGGACTCTGAAACAAATAGAATCACTCTGCATGCCTCATCAACCACCCTCAACTCAAAATTCATGAGCTAAGTGAGTTTATCATACTCAATTAACTATTACAAGTGATTATTAGATAAGATTACAACTTATTGTCCAATTTAATTAAGGGAAAATTAAATTAGACACACATTTCATGTTGGCTTTTCAACACTCCCTCTAAACAAGAAAGGGATTATGAGCTACCTCGATCCTGCCTCTATAGTATTCGAATTTTCTCTTGGTGAGCACCTTCGCCAAAATATCTGCATCATGATCCTCCATGGGAATGTACTGAAGTAACATAATGCGTCTCTGAACACAATCTTTGAGATGGTGGTACCAGATGTCTATATGGTTGGACCTATCATGGAATACCGGATTAACCGGGAGTTTTATGCAAATATGGTTATCACAATGTATCACTGTTGGATCCATCTGACGACCAAAAAAACCAACAAGTATCTTCCTCATCCATATGGCCTCACATGTAGCGTGACTGGCTACCATGTACTTTGCCTCGGCTGAACTGAGTGCAATTGATCTCTGCTTCCTGTTGTACCAAGAAACTGCTGTCGATCCTATGCTGAAGATCCCCCCTGATGTGCTCTTCCTGTCTAATGGAATGCATGCCCAATATGCATCGGTGAAGCCTTGAAGCTTCACTACCTATGTCCGTCTATACCATAATCCATACTCTGTAGTGCCCCTGAGATATCTCAAGACATGATTCCTCACCTTCCAAAAGAGCTTGGTCGGCTTAACCGTAGCTTGAATAAGATGGTTAACTGCGTAGCATATTTCTGGTCATGTGTTCACCAAGTACATGAGTGAACCCACAAGCTGCCTGTAAACAATAGTGTCCACTACCTCACCTGAAGTAGCAACCTCCTTCCTCCAGTTTCCTGCAAGAGGAGTTTCCATGGGTTTACAACTCTCCATGTGGAACTTACTCATAATATCTTTGGCATACTTGCCTTGAGAAACAAATAGCTCCCCATCCCGCTGCCATATCTCCAAACCAAGGAAATAGTGAAGGAGTTCCATGTCCTTCATCTCAAACTCTCTTGCAAGATCATCTTTGCAAGAAGTTATGAGATGGTCACCACCTGTCAGAATAAGATCATCTACATAAAGTAAAATAATTAGAATCTTACCATCAACCACAATCTAGTATATGTTCGCATACTCTTCACTCTTCGTGAAGCCAAACCCGGTGAAATAAATTTCTTCACGGGGTGCTTCATTCAGCCCATACAGTGCTCTCTTGAGTCTGCACACATGCAACTCACTGTGAAAGGTCTCAAAACCTTCTGGCTGCTTAATGTACACTTCTTCCTCAATAAATCCTTTGAGAAATGTAGTCTTCACATCCATCTGATGTATCTGCTACCCCATCTGCACTAAGAGTGCAAGGATAGATCTAATCGATGAGTACCTTGCAACTGGTGCAAAAGTATCCTCATAGTAAATCCCCTCAACTTGTGAGAATCCCTGGGCTACAAATCTAGCCTTTTACTTCTCCACACTCCCATATGCTATCTACTTCACCTTATAGATCCGTCTAGATCCAACCACTGACATTTTGACTGGTCTTGGGACTACTTTCCATGCATTTTTTCGGATGATGGAGTCATATTCCTCAACCATGACGTCAACACAAGTTGGTTGTTGCACTGATTCCTCAAAAGAGGATGGTTCTGTCACAATACACTTGCTGATAAGAGCCATGTATCCAATAAACCTGTCTGGTGACTGTCTCTGTCTGCGCAGTGATGTAGGTGCTCCTACATGTTCTTCTGCAACAAGTCTCAATCTATCAGCTTCTATGGTGCGCCTCCTACCACGTTTGGTGGATGGCTCTACATGAGTGGTTTCTTCCAGTCCATGATCCTCCACATGTGGCTTCTCCACATCTTGAGGTTCATCCTTTGGAACCAAGAGTTCCTCATCTACATGAAAATCAAGATCCCTCTCAAGGGACAATCACATGGCTTTCTCCTCATCAAATTTTACATCCCGTCTAACAACAGTCATCTTGTTGTTCGGAAAATACACCCGATAGGTGTGGGGAGTATTATTGTACCCCATAAATATCCCAATCTCAGCTATTGGTTCTAGCTTCTTTCTGGAGTATTTGGTCACATGGCAATAAACAGATGAGCCAAAAAATTTAAAATATGAAACATCAGGTTTCTTACCAGAAAAATACTCCTATGGTGTACTCATGCCAAGTATCCGATGAGGACTAAAGTTCTGCACAAATACTGTTGTGTTGCATGCTTCTTCCCACAGATGCAACGGTAGGCCCTAATCATGTAACATCGCTCGTGTCGCACCCACAATTGTTCTCTTCTTTCTTTCTGCAACCCCATTCTGTTGTGGGTTATGAGGTGCAATAAACTCTCTCCAAATTATTTCTTTGGCACAAAAGTTCTTGAATTCATTGGAGATGTACTCACCACCATTGTCGCTCCTTAGAGCCTTCACATGATTCCCTGTGTCTTTCTCAACTAGTGCTTTGAACTCACAAAATTTTTAGAATGTCTAATCTTTCATCTGCATGAAGTAGATCCAAAAATTTCTAGAAAAATCAACAACAAAAATCACATAATACCTGTGCTTTGCTGTAGAAGCTGTAGAGAATGGTCCACACACATCTAAGTGAAATATCTCAAGGATTTCCACTGCTCGATTCTCCTTCTCGTGAAAAGTGGCCTTTGCATACTTACCTATGGTACATCCCTTGCATGTGTCTATATGTGCAAGAGTACCCTTTGGAAGCCCCGTAGAAATATGTTGCATGACCTTCAAAGCACCGTGGTGTAGATGGCCCAATATCCTGTGCCATAAATCACCCTCATCCCAGCTCACCACTTTGTCTGCTTTACCCATCAATGCTACACAGCCATTGACATCAAGTTTGTAGAGGTTCTTCACATGAACCCCAATCTTCTTAACTTGTCCTGTGGCTTTGTGACAAAGGAATGCTTTTCCTTCACTCAAAACCACATCATATCCTCTATCCTCCAACATAGAACTGAAACTAAATTCTTTTTCAAGCTTGGTACATGTATGACATATTTTAATAAGAAAGGTTTATCTGACTATCTCTGGAAAGTAACTGTACCAATCCCGGTAGCGCTATACCTCCCTTCATCACCCATTTCGATGTGCATCTGAAGATCCTTCTCCTCTAAGCTACTAAAGAGTTCTTTGTCTCCCGTCATGTGGAAATATGCACCACTATCCAAGTACCACACTGATCCCATCGCACTAGACACCATGCATGCGATGAGTGGGAAGTGCAACTCAAATTGAGAAGCCAAAGCCTCACCTGCTGCAGATCCTGAATCCTTCTTGTTGTTGTTCTTCTTCTGTGGAAAATTAGTGGCATAATGTCCATGCTCATGACAATGAAAGCATTTCACTTTGGACATGTCATGCTTTTGCCTTATTTTCCAGTCTCAGATTTGGAATAGGATTTCTTTCCCTTCCCCTTCTTTGCCTTACCAACCAAGGTGAAATTTTCCTCATCATTTGCCTTGGATGAGGATCTGTCCCTGGTATTTCACCTGAATTATTCTTGTACTAAATCTGGCCAAATTCGCTCCCAATATGGTAGCTTATCCCTCCCATTGACAGAGTCCTGATAACTGTGCCAACTCTTGGGAAGGCCTAGAAGTGCTAGGCTCACCAAGTCATCATCTACTACAATAATCCCGACACTCCCAAGCTCATCTTGACATTGGATGAACTTGGTTAAATATTTCAGAATAATGTCGCCTTTCTCCATTTTGATTTTCCTGAGCTTGTCCTTCAGTGCCAATTTTCTGTGGTCATTGCTACTCTGAAACAGACCTGTCAAAGCCTTCCACATTGCATATGTAGTCACTTTTCCATGGAGACTAGAGATAATGTGATATCAAACTCCCTCTAATAAGATCATCCTTGCCTTTGCAACCTTATTTTGCCAAGCATCAAGAAGAGTGGCGTCTGCTACTGCAGGCTTGGGGATATCATTACGAATGAATTATTTTAACGCGTTTTCCTCCAGAACTGCCTCCATTATGTCTTTCCATGCAATATAATTAGAACTTCCCTTGAGTGAATATTCCAATCTTAAGCCATTGAAAGCCATCTTGATCCTCTTGTCGCACCAAAGAATAATTTTGCAAATTCGAATGCTATTAAGCAAAAACTCAATTTCTTCTCCACTATAGTGATTTCGCATGCTCCGATACCATGTAGAAATTATACAAACATTATGTATACCAATGTATTCAATCCGATATGCTAAATCAAGATACTTAATCATTTTACAAATTAATGATGGAAAATAAACATGATCGCACAATCACACCAATTAAAAGAAAGAAGAAAATCAATCCACAACACATATATTTTTCCCAGGGAAAGCTTGCTGCTCAAAACCCCTCTATATTCTATTGTATATTCAACTAAGGAATCATGAAACAATACAATACACTCTTCTCACAAGAGTCTGATGCACTCTTGGAAACTGTCTCACACTGATCTGAATAAAATCGATTAATATTTAACCAATTTCCTACCTCTGCTTAGCCTGCATTGCTTGCAGAATTCATGTGGAGTGCAATCCCTATTATTTAGGAATTTCAACCTTCCAAAACTGTGCAATGCTCATGGGAAATCCTATAGGTGTATTACTGCATGCGAGTTGTTTTCTAATTATACAACTGATAGTTAACATCCCTTTAATCTCTATCTAAACTGGGTCTTCATCAGAACTGACATGCATGCAGCTATTAATAGTAAATCATCAATTACTTGACAGATAATTGCATGTGAATTAAATCTGATTTAATTCACTTGACCTCTCACTAATGCAACAATTAGTTACAACTAGTTAAACTTATTTTAACTCAATTAATTGAGTTAATTGATTTCTCATGCATTAAACTAATACACTAACTGCAACTTGGACTCTAAAACAAATAGAATCACTCTGCATGCCTCACAACCACCCTCAACTCGAAATTCATGAGCTAACTGATTTTATCACACTCAGTTAACTATTACAAGTGATTATGAGATAAGATTACAATTTATTGTCCAATTTAATTAAGGGAAAATTAAATTAGACACACATTTCTTGTTGACTTTTCAACACTTGGGACCACTTCCCAAACACTGTTCTTTACAATGGATTTTTATTCCTCCACCATTACACCAACCCATACAGGTTGCTCTAATACTTCATTAAAAGAGGATGGCTTAGTCTCTACGAGCTCATTCATTAGAGCCATGTAGCCATTGTACCGATAAGGTGACCCTCTCTTCCTGCACAAATTTGAAGGAGCTCCCACATTCTCCCTCGCATCCTGCACAAGTATCTCAGCTTCCTTAGTCCCTTTTCTACATTCTTTGGATGGCTCTGCTTGAGTGTTGTCTCCACTCTCTACTCCTCAATTTTTGGTTGCTCCATAACTTCCTAAGGCTCCTCCTTTGGATCTAAAAGCTTCTCTTATGGTGGGATCTGAATCTCCCCCTCAAGAGAGCACAACATCCCTTTATCCTCACCAAATATTACATCCCTTCACATAATTATTATTCTGAGGGATGGAAAGTACACAGAGTAGTTGTGAGGAGTTTCTGTGTAACACACAAATACCCCCAATTCTGTTGTCGGCTCAAGCTTCTTCCTTGATTATTGGAGACATGGCAGTAGAGAGAGACTCCAAAATTTTTGAAGTGTTACACATCCGAATTTATTCTCAACAAAGCCTCCTCCAGTGCAATCATGCCCAAAATCCAATGAGGACTTTTGTTCTATAAATATAATAATGCGTTGAATGCCTATGCCCACAAATGTAGTGGTATTTCTTAGTCATGCAACATAGCCTTTACAACTCCCACAATTCTATAGTTCTTTCTCTCATCCATGCCATTCTGCTGTGGGTTGTGGGGTGCTTTCAACTCTCATAGAATGCCTTCTTTCGCATAGAATTTTTTAAATTCATTCGACACGTACTCACCTTCACCTTCATTATTTCTCCTTGGAGCCTTCACCTTCTTGTCTGTTTCTTTCTCAACCAGTGCCTTGAATTCTACGAACTTGGAGAATTTCTCATCTTTATTCTGCATGAAGAAGATCCGACACTTCCGTGAGAAGTCATCAATAAAATTGACAACATATTTGTGTATGGCAGTAGAGGATGTCGAGAAAGATCCACCAACATCAGAGTGGATCCTTTCCAAGACTTCATGTGCTTTTTTGTCATGATCATGGAATGTGGATTATGTGTACTTCCCCAAGGTACATCCTTTGCATACATCCGGAGACTCAAGTGCCCCTTTAGGTAGGCCAGTGGTTATTTTCTGCGTAATATTCAAGGAACCATGATGAAAATGGCCAAGTTTTCTATGCCAAAGTTCACCTATAGCGTGACTCTGCACCTTCTCCACCTTAGTGCTTAATGCAACATAGTATTCCACATATATATTATATAGGTTCTTCAACTGAACCCTAATCTGATTCACTTGTCCCATGGCTACGTGTTTTAGGAATTCCTTTCCTTTTCTTAAGATCACATCATAACCATAGTCTTCCAAAACTACAATAGAGTTGATATTTTTCTTTAGGACCGGAACAAACATGACATATTTGAGCCTCAGAGGGGAGCCCAACTCCCTCTGAAAGGTGATTGTACCAATCCTAGTTGCATTGTACCTTCTGTCGTCCCCCAACTTAATGTGTATTGCAAATAATTCTTCTCTAGGTCACTGAAAAACTATCTACACCTTGTCATGTGGAATGATGCACCTGAGTCTAAGTACCACACACTCCCCATCACTATGCTGGCCATGCATGCACTAAGGGTAAATTCAAGCTCAAACTATGAAGCCAAGGCTTCAACTACTGCTCCTGAGGTCTTATTGCTTGCCTTTTTGTGTGGACACTTTGTGGAATAGTGCCATAAATCCTGACAATGCAAGCTTTTAATTTTGGACAAATATTTCTTCTTTCCCCCTTGGTTGGACTCTGGTTTAGATTGATATTTCTTCCCTTTTCCCTTCTTTCACTTTCCAACCAATGTAAATTTTTCTTCATCCTTTCCCTTGGATGAAGTTCCATCTCTAGTATTCTGCCTTATTTCCTCCTATACCAAATTGGACCTTAAGTGTTCCCAATTTGGTAGCTTCTCCTTCCCATTCACTGGCTCTTGGTAGCTATGCCAACCCTTGGGAAGGCCTAGAAGGTCTAGGCTTACCAAGTCATCTTCTGCAACATTTACACCAACACTGCCAAGTTCATCATGACATTATGTGAACTTTCTCAGATACTGTGGAATAGTGTCATTATTTTGCATCTTGATATTTTGAGGTTTATCCTTGAGTGCTAGCTTCATGTGGTCATTACTATTCTCAAACAATTATGTCAGTTCTTTCCACATTACGAAAGGAGTTTATTTACCATGGAGATTTGAGACAATGTGTTCCCGTACTCCCTCCAAGATTATTCTCCTCGCCTTTGCTACATATTTCTTCCACTGAGTTAGGTTCTGTGCATCATATTCTTGTGGTTTTGCAACATATGTCTTAATGTATTCTAACAATCCATTGTCATCCAGCACTGCCTCCATGCGATGAAATGAGAGCTACCTTCCATGGCATACTCTAGCCTAAGCCCAATGAAGGTCATCTTCCCAACTCTGTAGAGATATTTCTACATTGAACTACAAAATCGATCCTCTTGAGAAACAACTTCAAAATCCCTGTTCTAATGTGAATCATGATCTAATACCAGGTAGAAATTATGATGTAGATTTTCAACAGGTCATGAGGTTTTAATCAAAATCACGACACAAACCTACTATACTGCTCTATGGGATTCAATTCACAATCTATAACAATAATCTTAGACATGAAATAAGAAATAACACACATGCACACAATATTTTTTCTAAGGGAAAAAAATCTGCTAAAAATTCGTTGCCTTCTTGCTTTAATATGATGAATATAGACGTATTAAAATTGCTTTTCTCAACTGAGCACAAATTGCAAGTGAATAACCTATCTCTCTACTCACTAAGAAGCTCTGACCTAGAGTTAGTCGATTTCTGCCTATGCTTGAGCCCCTATTTCCTTGCACAATTCCATGAGAGATTAGGGCCCTATTATTTAGGAATTTCTCCAAAATGGATTGTGAAATTCCCAAGGTTGATCATCTGACTTCATGCAACAGATGTACACTCAAGACTAGTCTACAACTGATGTTACACTGCCTTGGAATCTCCACCGTATCTGGGGAACTCGAATTCTCTGCATGGACTAGCTATTTTGGGACGACTGATCAGTTAACTGGAAGGTAACTAAGTTTGACTGAAATCCCACTGCACAATTGACCTTCCACTAGTTCCTCCAACAGTTAGAACTTGTTCAACTGGAAACAACTTGAAATAAATGACTTTGATTGATACAAATTAGCAATCACACATGCTTGACTGAACTCTAACTCCTCCAACTCTAATTTATTGAGCAAACGGAGTGAAAAGAGCCATGTCACCTCATTTAAATACATTCAAGTTGTTTGTTGATGTGGAATTTCGAAAATTTTCAATTTAATCAAGGCAAAATAAAATTGAGAATTTCTTGTTGTATTTTTCAACATTTCTGAGTCAATGTGGAAAAATGACCAATTCTTCAGAAGACTCACAAGAATGTCATGAGCCTTGTTACCCGAGCACATTGTTTCCTATATCATAATGATTTGTGGTTTTTTTCACTTGATCAACCTTTTGAGGGCCATTTATTTACGACACCCCTAATGCCCCTAACAATGAAAGAGAGCAAAATCATGAGGCCCCAAAGGAGAGGGTTGCAGATGCTCTAAGGGCCCTAGATAAATAAAAAATATTTCCTTTCTTGATTTCAATCTATGCCTTCTCTTACGCTTTATACAAATTTTATTTCCTGCCCACTTGGGGGATCTTAGGAGCATTTAGTTCTAGGCCACCGCTAGATAGGGGAGGCTCAATGAGAATTTTTCTGAGGTCAAAGGGTGTAAGGATTTCTCTCATCTTGATATGGTTGGGATAGGGGAGTAGGAGAGATATGGGAGGGGAGGTGACAAGCCTAAAAAAGAGGGTTCCTATAACATAACCCAAGTTGTTGAGAGGATATGGAGTCAAAAGAGGAGGGGATTATGATAGTTCCACCTTAGATAGGGGGCGATATTCTGGAGGGAGGGTAGAAAGGAGATCCGAAGAAAACAAAAGGAGGTGGGAAGAGCTTATTTTCAGAAAAATACATTTATTTTCAATCGACTGACTTGATGCTGAAGAATCTAGGACCTTTTCTAGCCCTAAAGGAGGGCGCGCCTCAGGGAGATAAAAATTATTGACCTCCAACTCTGTTTGAGGGACCATTGTTGATCCAATGGGGCCCCGAATGGGGAAATTTTTTTTTACATGCCCAATTTTGTAACAACGATGACAACTGAAGAGTAGCTTCCAATTGTCAACTTTTTGCAACCATGTCCCATTATCCATAGCAACTTCAATTTTAGCCACTGGTAATCCTTTGATATTGACATCAACTTATATCTAGGAAAGACAATGATCAAATTTTTCATTCCATCCTTCCTCTGTGTAAAAAAAAAACCTAATTTATCCCTAATAAACCTAAAGTTGTCCAAATTCCATAGATGAAATGACAATCTTGGAAATATGCTCCATACCCTACGAACTACCACTGGTTCCCACCTTGTGTCGAAAGGTACCATCCATTTCTTAAGGATGAGGTTATGTCTTCCCCAATTCCATTTTTTTGACAACATCCGCTCACAATCCTCCATAGATATGAGCACAAAAGCCACCCATCCCTGCGTCAGGACATGGAAGGTAGGCTTGTAGCCCGAAAGGGATCTCAAGTCGAGGCTACCCACCTATTCAAAGAATATGCAAAGATCATCCTTACATCGAAATTCCCCACCACTGTTTTCCTTTCGAAATCCATTAGTCATGCATTTGATGTCCTTCCCCACCGTAAGACACACTAATTCCTTTATGCTACAAATGCACCTACCCGCTTTGCGTGAATGAATAGGGTTTTTCAATGAATAGGGGAAAGGGGACAAGAAAAAAGAAGGGGGCCTTATGTCAAGGGTGGTTGAGAAAAAGATGGAAGGGAAGAAGAAATGGAGGAGGAATTTTTTTTGAGGGAAAAACCTCAGGTAGTTTGGAGAAAGCCCACCCTACCATATGAAAAACACCACGTGGAGTATTATTTTTCCATTAAACTCGAGAATATAGGTTAGGGTCATAGAATTTTTGACACTACCAACTCAAATGCCACAACAAAATACTTTGCACAACAGAATAAACACAACAGTAAATCGACATGTGCACAAATATACTACTTTATACAATTTTTTCAATAACCCAACTTCGTTATATTATCAATCTATGATACAACAGTCTAGGGCTCCTATTATCACTCATTAGTCTTAACACTTTCATTGATAGGGTTTTACATGTAATTCACCTAGGTTCATGTTGTCTCATAGTCATTTTCATGAAATTAAAAAAGAAAATTACATGTGGTGATGTTTACCTTAAGTCTAAACCCACCTCGAGCCTTGTCATATCAGTCAAGTCCACCTCATATCATTTAGTTTTCATTCCCATGATTTTAAATAAAAAATATAATCCACTTGTTAGTTTTACATAGTTTCATAGCGAATTATATGGTAAATCAACAAATTTCGCTACAAAACTGCCTGACAGTTCCGTAGAGAATATGCTAGCAGTTTAACTGTTTTTGCTACGAAACTGGGTTTTTTCCTGCAAAGATTGACAAAGCAGTGTGAGATGTCAAATTTTGATGGATGAATACAAAGATAAGGTCATTCGAGTTAGTTATCATAATTCCCAAGCATGCAAGGTCATATCTTTGGTAATAGTTTCCTCTTATGGTCACATGTGTCATATTTTCCCCTTGAGTTGTCAAATTACTTTTTAAACCTTGACCCCAAGCTGATATCTGTCATTCATCATCCAATTCTTGCATGTAAAGCATCTTAGTGTCACTGTTCGAGAGCTGTTTCACCACACAAAGCATGTTTTTGTTTAGTTTTGATTATGCAGGTGTCATAAGCAAGGAGGCTGCGAGAAGTATAAAGGATCAATGGCATCGAAGAAGAAAGCAAACAAGGGTGGTTATTGTGTGAGGCACGAACCTATGGATTTGAAGTTGTTAAATGAAGATCCCAGTGCTATGGAGGCCTTCACGAAGGTAGGTTGCCTACATTTTTGTCAAAACTGCAGGGTTTCCATGTCTAGGTATCCAAATAATTTGTAGAAAATTTTATAGGGACAACCTCAAAAGTTGGAGTTTTGAACCTCACAGTGTCTCGAGATGCTATCTCGCAAGCTACAGAAATACCCAGTGGTGGTGAAGAATGGTTCAAAGGCACAAAATTCATAATGCAAAGTTGTGAAGAATTTCTCAAATAGGAGCACAAAGGAGTTGACATGACAAATGGCATCCCCAGGGGTTATATGAAAGAAAATTATGCAAAATTGCTTTGGTGGTCCAAAAATACTTCACCTACGAAGGGAGATTCCACATGGTTTATTATTATCATTTTATACTCCTTCTACATTTATTGGTAAGCAACCACTCGACCTACCTTTCTTTTTATATAGAAGTTTGGGGAAGATGTTAGATAAAGTCCAGGTCAAGGCAGAGGGTAGTGAAACATCAGTCTTTCACCATGGTATGATCAAATTGTTAGTACTGGAGGAATTAAAAAGGTTAAATAGAGATTGAGCCTCTTTTATTTTTATGAGTGGATATGAAGTAGATGCAGTGAAACCAGAGAAAGTTTCAAAACCGAAAACTACTCCATCTCTAGCTGTAATAGAAGAAATTGATAAAGAAGGAGGACAACCTCCTGTAGAACCAATGGACATTGAAGTTGAACCTTTGCAAGAGATTAATATCTCCCAACCATCACTTTCAAGACAAAAACAAAGAATTAGCAAATAAAGCAAGAGGAGGGTAACAAGAAGTCAAGCATTTGCCAAAGGAAACCTGGAAGACATCCTCCATGCAATAGATATTGAAGAATCCCCAATTGTATAGGTAGAAGATATTGAAGGAGATAGAAAAAAATTGAAGAAAGGTAAGTCTTCCAAGAAGTTGGATTTTGCAGGAGAGGATGCTGGTTTCATTTTCCAGCCAAGGAAGTCAATGAACAGGTCACAGATTGCAAAGGATTCCATGGAAAGAAAAGGAGAAAAGAAGGCCAGTGAAGGTAAGCAACCATAGAACATCATAGATCTATCCCCAGCAGCAGAAGAAGTCTTTGTACAAAGGAAAGGGAAAGAACATGTTGAAGAAAAGACTGGATTACAAATTCTGCAAGAAAAATTAAGAGAGGCCTAGAAAGAGGTAGTTGAAGTGAAGTTGGAATTAAAAGAAGCCAAGGTGGACATACAACTAATGACAGATTTTGAGAAAGAGATGAAAGAGCAGCTGCACAAGTATGATAAGTCTTTGTCAAATGCCAAAAATATGCTGAAGAGAAGCCTTCCCTTAAGGAGGGTGGTAAAAAACACAAGGAAAACGAATTTGTGGTTACAGTCTGAGAGGAAAAGGCTCAAAGGGAAGTTAAAAGAGTTGGAAGACCAAATGGACATGATTCAAGAAGAACTGAAGAAAAGAGGACTGAAAATGAGATTGGTAGATGAACTTGAGGTAAAACCTGTTGTTAATGAAGATGAAGCACACAAGGACTGAGAAGTTGATCCAAATCATTTTTTTAAGTTTACAACTTGCAGGTGACATGAATTTTGGGTTAGAAGGTGAATTTTTGAAGAAAAATACCAAATCTTCAGTTGCAGCCATATCAGGTTGTTTCGTAGCAAGTTCCAGGATTGAGGGCCAAAATTCGCTACGAAATTTCTGAAGAATGTTTTTTTTTATCAAAAAAATCAGTTTTATGGAGATCCAAGGAGGGAGTTTGATGGTAGTTATTTTGACTTGAAAAACACTTTTTTACTAGCAGAGGTGGCAGAAGAGAAGGTTAAAAGGCAGAAATGGGCACGCTATGATTTTTCACTACGAAATTGCCTAAAGATACTCCGTTTTGCAGTGAGATATTTTTAAAGAGTTTTTGAAGGTTTGAATGGCATATGGAAGGTCTACTAGGCACCTGGAGGCATCCAAACATATGGTGGGCCATCCCAACAGACATCCATTGCTTGGCATATGTGTCACTCATACAAATCAGCATGAAAACAAAGTTCTAGATAACGTTAATATTTTCCTAAAAAATAGGACAATTGTTTCTAAATTCTTGGGGGTACATTCATGTCTTGGTCATGGAGAATTCCACTCGAGCATCTCATCTTTATCTATGTAATATTCCCATTAATAGAGAAGTGGATGAAATAAATGTAAGTAGAGTCCTATTACGAGAGTAAGTCTTAAATGACTAGGTGTCTTTTTTTTTCACGGTGGTTCATGAATCCATGTGCCCGCAGGGGATCTATTGTCAGCCATACACACAAGGCCGAACCTTGTGGGTGTCAAGGAGGGCTAGGTTTCTTTTTATGTTCCAGAAATGTAGTTTTTAGTTATGATTAGGTGTCGAAGTCATGGTTCAATGATCTAGCCAGTTGGGAAGATCCTATTTAAGAAAAAAGGGCCTATTTATAGACAAAAAAATGAATAATAAAGGGTTGGAGAATGCTTTTGACAATTCTACTATTGTAATTTTTTCATATAAGTAATAGACAGACAATGAATATTTCTTGCTTGACCTGATATTCTTGAGATGTTTCAATGAGTTTATGTGTTTCTTTTATATCTTGCTCCTAGTAGTCTTGATGTTAAATTACTCAGAATTCATGTTATGCATGATCTGACTTCCTTTTAGCATTGAGTTATTCATTATTCCCATGTGTTATATTTTTTCTATCATTGAAACAGAAAAAGCCTCAGTTTCCATAAGTAGAAATGCTTGTCATTGAATTCCTTTTACTGACTCCATGAGCCCAATGGTAGTTGAATCTTTCCCATTTTTCGCTTGCAATAAAATACACTAAGAAACTCACAAATTTAGCCATCTATTTTAAGACTTAATTGAGCAAATGCTTTGATAAGTTGAGAGATCCCTCTCAGGCCGAAGAGGCTAATCCTCAGCCAAAATTTGGTTTGAAAGAGTTACTCTAAGTTGTCTGGTGGAGCAGCCCATCAATACCAATTTAGAGATAAAAACTCCCATACTAGGGATCATGGCCTTCATACAATCATTGATACAAGGAATACAAACTAAGGTTTTGGTTTCAACAACTACGAAAACCAATCTACCTTGAACAAGATACACTCTGACCTACTAGCTAAACTAGTGCACTTCACAACTCCAATGGTTGTACCCTAACCACATATGCTTGGTCCTTTGTGTAGAAATTATACAAACAATATGTATTTCATGTATTCAATCTGATCATGAGATATGCTAAAGCAAGATATTGAATACTTTTACAAAACAATTACGGAAAATAAACACGATCGCCAATCACAACAAGTAAAGAAATAAGCCAATCAAAACCACAACACAGATGATTTTCCTAGGGAAAGCTTGCTGCTAAAAACCCATCTATCTATAATATATATTCCACAAGGAATCATGAAACAATTACAATGCACTCTTCTCACAAGAGTCTCTTGCAATCTGCCGATCGTCTCACACTGATCCAGACAAAATCGGGTCAACACTTAGCCAATTCTCAGCCTCTCTTTAGGCTGCCTTGCTCACACAATTCCTGATGAATGAAATCCCTATTCTTTAGTAATTTCAGCCTTCCTAAACTGCATTGAGTATCATGGGCATACTGTGGTGTTTTAACTGCATCTGGGTAGTTTTCTAATATCACAACTGATAGTTAACTTCCCTTTAACCTTTTTCTCAACTGGATCTCCACTGGAACTGACATGCATGTAGCTATTAATAGTAAATAATTAATTTTATGGCAGATCACTACATGTTAATTAAATCTGATTTAATTCACTTGATCTCTCACTATTGCAACAAACAGTTACAACTAGTTCAACTGACTTTAACTCACTTAATTGAGTTAACTGATTTCTCATGCATTAAACTAATGCACTTGTTGGAACAAGGTTCTGTAACCTGCGTTTTTGTATAGTTTTGTAATATTCGGTCCTGCGTAGGGGTTTTGGGGTGGGTCAAAACCCCTAATGTTTTGTAATGGGTTAAAGGGTAGCTCTAGGGTCCGCAAACCGCTATTTGCGGACCATAGAATAACGAAGGCTACGATATTATAAATAGATAGATATTTGGGTCTAGTAAGTAAGTAAGTCATAAGATTGATGCTACGTGTGAACTGTTAGGATCTGTTCAGGTTGTTTTGGGTAAGGACCTCACTAAGCTATGTGTGCGGGTTGTGTTTGGGTTGTAAGTGGATCTGTGATATGAATGCAAAGTATAGTTGAAGTATCTGTGTGTTATCTGAATTGATCGTGTTACTACTCAAGCACATCTGTGATATTTAAGTTGTGAATGTATCTGTGATATAGAATTAGCGCAAACATATCCGTGATCTGAAAGTAGTTGCGATTATAATAATATGTGATGATATTTAGTCATGCACACGTGGATGCAAATGTATTTATCAGATTTGTTAATGATAATAGCTTTTTTATGGTTATATGATGATTACACTGCTTAAAGAGTTGCGAATAGACTCATTCTGTTTGAACCTAGTAAGCTGCAACACAAATCTACCTCCAATTACCTACTCTCTCCCAGGGTGCGGAAACCTGGTTCCAACACCCTCCCATGCTGCTTCGGGTGAGACCTTGGCCTGCGCAAGTAGGTCAATTCCGAAAGGGCCAGTAGTATAGGGGTTTGTTGGCAAACCTTAACCTCCAAACCTGGGTCAGGACCCCTCAAGCCAAAAAATGGTTCCGTTTCCAGGACCGGGAGCATTTTGAGAGAGAGATCGGGTAATGCCACGAGGTCATTGGAGACCTAAAAGGGTGGAAATTGAAGAGTGGTTTGAAAGAAAGATTCAGGAATTTTCTGTAAAAGAGAATCGCAACACGAAGCTGACAGCTGAGAAGTGAAAGAACAAGTACATATTCACCGAAGTCTATGAGATTTTCTTTATAACCTTTGCGCACAAGCTTCAGGAGTGGTTGACAAGGCTCATAGAATTCCAGACGTGCTGGAAGGATGATCAGGTTATGCAGTGGAAACCAGAATTGATTTGACAACTAGAGAGGACTGACAATATAATCACTCGTACGATATATTAGTGGGTGGATAGCGTGCTGGGAGGATTCGTGACAAAATTCGCAGTTGATAAGTTTGTATCCTATTCTGAGGCAGAGCAGAGGTTATTCAAAGGTTTCCAGGGTAAGTTCTTGAAAACATTGCCATTGTTAATCAAAATATTACTATGTGAAAAGGGCGTTCTGTGTAGGCACACCGAATGAATGACCTCTGATCAGAGTGAAAGTACAACACGAAGTGGTAAGTACTACCAACCAATCAATAAGGAGATAGATCAATCTATAGTCCATTAAGAGAATCGGCTGCGCACGAAGGAAATTGTTCTCTAGCTACACCACCTTCAAGTCAACATAAGGGTAAGAACTCACCCACACCTTCGCCACCACCAGAAGAAGATATGGCCACACACATGAAGCTACCCACCTTCAAGGGTGTAGGAGATGAAGATATGGACCGATTTTTGTTTGTAGCAGAATCAGTATGGACTGCGCAGAATGTGGCTACCGATGTCATAAAGAGAGCGCAGTTATCCCTCGCCTTTGAAGGAAGGGCCTTGGACTGGTATATGGGACACGTAGGACAACATGCAGATCCATCTATTCAGGAGATTAAGACAGATTTAAAATGACAATTCTAAAAGCCTAAGTCCTACTCGCAGCTAGTAACTGACCTAAAAGACTTTAGACAAGGACCCACTAAGTCTGTATGGGAAGTTTATCAATGGTTAAAAAGGGTTATCAGAGATGGATAATTTCAGTATGATGATAGACATCACAAGGAATGGTTTATTTCTATGTTGCTACCTCACCTGCGTGGACCTATGGGTCAGTAGGCGATTGAGACGCAAGAGAAAGCCTTGGAAATTTCTATGAAACTAGAAGATGCACCAAGAGACGATGCCTAGTTTGGGGTGCAGCAGATCTAGGGACAGCTAGAGGCAATGCACCTTGAAATACAGAATCTGTGAAAATAACAAGGGAAAGAGGTTGGCCAAGACATATGGTGCATAAGATGCAGGGTGTCTGGCCACACCAAGGATCAATGTCCCCTGCTAGGGGACTACATGCAGGCTGGGGGGCCCAGCCTGTTGCATCCCAAAGAGAATGCGACACCAAGTGGTTCGACGTTATGGTGTGCTAACTCCCGCATAGCTGGACTACATGATACCAACTACTGTCCCCGTATTGGTTCTTATGTTGCAGAATTGAAGCAACAATGGTGTTGAATCTGCTCCTCTGTGGGACATGATGAGCATAACTGTCGGAACTATGACTTGATGATAGATCGAGGAAACCTATATAGGGTATAGGCTGACACTTATTCACCACTATCTCCCTCAAATAGAGGAGGCTCCCCAGCAAGAGGCAAGGGAGGGATAAGGGGTGGAGGTGCAGGTCAGGGAAGAGGGAAATTGATCTGTTACAACTGTGGGGAATTAGGACACTTTGCAAGGGATTGTCTGAACCCTGCGAGAAAATCTTGCCGATATTGTCGAAAATTGGACCATGTGATTGAAGAATGTCGAGTTATAATAGAAAAAATATAGAAAAAATAGCAGACACCTACGTAGAATGTGCAGAGGGTTAATGCAGAACCGTGTGATGAAGGACCAAGTATTAATGTCATAATGCACAGTGGGATGGATACTGGAGGAGCTGAGGAGAAAGCCGTGGCTGAACCTCTTATCCAGAAAGCAGCGGTCATGTAGGAAAGATTGGACCTATAGAAGGAGAAGGAAACCTTTGTCGCAGCTCGCAAAGACTTTACTAAGGATGAGGTGTCTACTTCCAAGGCTCCAGCAAACATAAGAATAGATGATGAAGTTAAACCATTTCTACAGGAATGTATGAAGCTAATACGCAACCAGAAGGCAGTAGAAAATCTTCAAGCACTAATAGACAGTTGCGCAGAAAGAACTAACCCTCCCATGGAAGTTAAGGATGTGCGCAAAATTTACAAGCATAAGAAACACAATAGCTGGGAAATGCGGCTAACAACGCAGTTTGGCGACTATGAAATGGATCAGGTTATCTTGGACCTGGGGTCAGATGCGAACTTACTGCCCAAGCAAACTTGGCAGTAGATGGGAGAGCCTAAGCTAGAATGGTCTACTATACAGCTGCGCATGGCTAACCAACAGAAAATCATACCATTGGGGAGGCTGTCAAAGATTATGGTAGATATCGCAGGAGTTAAGGTACGCGTCGACTTTGAGGTAATTCAGATTCTGGAAGATGTGGACCCTTATCTTGTGCTCTTAGGACTGGATTGGGCAATAGACATGGGAGGAATTATCAACCTAAAGAAAAGAAGCATGGTATTTGAGAATGAGGGTATGAGGGTGATAGTCCCACTAGACCCTGCGGAAGGAGAGCGGTATAGGGAACCAGTGCGCGAAGAAGAGGATGTGGATCACATTTGTAAATTAACTGTTCGGGACAAGGATTGGATCAATCCTATAGCTGATGGTGTGCTTTTCTGGGAGAAGGATAGTGAATGCCTCTCTGACTCCGATGGGGAGATAGAAAATTGGCAGAATCGATTACATGATGTATCCATGCTGCAACTGTCGCAATCTGTCAATGGAGGAATGTGATGAAGTCCCATGAAATATATTTATCCTAGAGTCGAAGGGAAAGCGCGCAGTTGCTGGACCCCCACTGCAGACCGTCGATGTCACTAAGCCTCTTAAGCTACGAGAAGTCAACATTGGAATGGAGGAGCAACCTAAGTTAGCTAAAATTGGGGACTACTAGGATGATGATACTGTTGGGAGAATCGCGTAACTCCTCATCGAATACTAGGACCTATTTCCAATGAAATTCTCGGAACTCAAAGGGATTACAGGGGACTTAGGGGTCATGCACATCACTTTAAAACCAGATGTGTGCCCTATTAAGCAACACCCTTATCGATTGAACCCCAAGTATAAGAAGAAAGTTAGGGAAGAACTTGACAAAATGATAGCCGCAGGTATCATCAAACCAGTAGAATAGTCCGATTGGGTAAGTCCTGTGGTGGTTCAGGAGAAGAAGACCAAAGGAGAGATAAGAATCTGTGTTGACCTGCGCAAACTAAACGATGCCTACATTCACGATCCTTTCCCTACGCCATTCTCTGATGATATTCTTGATATGGTGGGAGGGCAGGAAGCATACTCGTTTACGGACGGGTTCTCGGGCTACCAATAGATCATGATCGCACCTGAAGATCACAACAAAAATACGTTCACCACTAAATCGAGATCTTTCCAGTACACTGTCATGCCATTTGGGCTTAAGAATTCCCCTGCCATCTTTTCACAGGTGGTGGTCGCAATATTCAAGGAATTCATTCACAAGTTTTTAGAGGTATATTTTGATGGCTGGACCGTATTCGGGTTGGTAAAGAAGCACATCTCAAACTTGTGCATGATGTTGGACGCCTGTAGAAAGCACCAGATTTCCATGAATATCAATAAGTGCATATTTTGTGTACCCTTCGGGATCTTTCTAGGTCACATTGTCTATCGACAAGGATTGATGGTTGACCCCGCCAAGGTCGCAGTTATCCTCAACCTGGCAGTCCCTACAAATGAGAAACAACTACGCTCTATCCTCAGACATACAGGATACTACAGAAAGTTCATTCAAGGGTACGCGTTGATCACAACACCTATGGAAAAGTTTCTAAAGAAGGACGTTTCATTTTTTTGGGACGAGGAATGTCAGAAAAACTTTGAACTACTCAAGGAGAAAACGATCTCTGTGCCTATCCTCATATTTCCTGACTGGGTGAAGGTTTTCCATGTTCACGTAGATGCATCAGGGATCACCCTAGGAGCTGTCCTAATGTAGCCTAGAGATGGAGACATTAACCATCCAATTGCATTTGCTGGTATGAAACTCTCCAGTGCAGAGCATAACTACTCCACTACTAAGCGCGAGGGGTTGGCCATGGTATACACCCTGCAAAAATACCAACATTATCTGTTAGGAGGGCACTTCAAGATGTTTACAGATCACTTGGCTTTGAATTACCTAGTGAATAAGCCTGTGTTGGGGGGGGGGAGATCTGCCGATGGCTGCTGCTATTTCAAGAATATGACTTTGAGGTTATCATGAAGCCAGGGAAACTGAATGTCGGGCCAGACCACTTATCCCGAATTGAAAGTGGTGAAATATTGACCAACCTAGAAGAAGGACTGCCCGATGCGTAGCTATTTGCTATTAAGGTAGTTGATGCACACTTCGCTAACATCATTCAATTCTTGACTATGGGGGTGGCGCTTGGTTAGTATTCGGTACAACAGAAGAAAGAACTGGTAACTCGCGCAGCGGATTTTACCATCATAGATGACCATCTGTATAAGTTAGGAGCGGATGAGGTGCTGTGAAGATATGTGTTGGAGCATGAAAGACACGCCATCTTAACCGAAGTCCACGGGGGCGTAGCAGGAGGTCACTACACAGGGAAGGCGACGACGCAAAAGATCTTGAGAGCTAGGCTATGGTGGCCCACACTGCATAGTGACTCTCACGATTATTGCAAAGGTTGTGACACTTGCCAAAGGACAGAAGACTGTCGCGCAGAGACGAAATGCCCTTGCAACCACGGATGGCCCTGCAGGTGTTCGATAAATGGGCCATAGATTTCGTTGGGCCCATCAACCCGCCAGGGAAGAAGATAGGTGCATGCTATATCATCACTACGACTGATTATGTAACCAGATGGGCCAAAGCGCAAGCTGTGAAGGATTGCACTGTTGATACTGCTGCGCATTTCATTTTCGAACATATTCTAACCAGGTTTGGTTGTCCAAAGATTTTGATGAGCAACAGAGTTACACATTTTGTTAATGAAACAATACAGGCCTTGACTGAAGAATTTCGGATCTACCACGTGAAAAGCACCCTGTATCATCCACAGGGAAATGGAGCTGTAGAAGATTTTAATAAAATCTTGGAGCAGACACTGAACAAGGTCTGTAATGTCAATCGCAGCGACTGGGATGTGCGCATCCCGTCAGTTCTTTAGGCCTATCAGACTACCTACAAGAAGCTGACTGGGAAAACACCGTTTCGGATAGTTTATGGAAAGGAGGCCATTATGCCCATGGAGTATATTGTTCCTAGCCTGTGCATCGTAGCCTTTACCAACATGGCGGAGCCTGATATCATGGAGGAGCGGTTAGCATAGCTCGCGGCCTTGGAGGAATATTGTTTCATTGCTAACTTCCATCATCAAGTTCAGAAGGCCCAGGATAAGGCATGGCATGATTGACATATTTGGCAAAAGACATTTGCGGAAGGAGGATTGGTCCTATTATAAGATAGCCAGTTTGAGAAACACCCAGGGAAGTTCTGTCAGCATTGGCTAGGTCCTTATATGGTAAAGGAAATTACTGACGGAGGAGCAGTCCGGTTAGCCACCTTGCGCGGTGATATGGTACTAGGATATGTCAATGGAAAACGACTCAAACCATACCAGATAAAATGACTATATGGACGGAGTAGCTGTATGGGGTGGAATATGCGTAGGTAGGGGTACAAACGCAGGCAAGACCGTGGTACGCGCAGAGATCGATCGCAGGTCTGGAGACCCGGAGAGGTGCATTGGGAGCGCAGGGGTGTGCTCAGAGTGTAGGAGGTGCAATGGGAGCATAGGGGTGTGCTCAGAGAGCAGGAGGTGTGCTGGAAGTGCAGGGGTAATATGCAGCTGCGAAAACTAGCCGTTGGAACAATAAAACTGGGTAAAAAGAAAATTTTACTGTTGAAAGGAGCAGGTGGCCGGCAATTAATGAGGCGATTTCCGAATATTCTTTACCGATTACTTGATGGTAAGTTTCTGACAGCCTCACCCAATCGTTGGTTGATCTCCAAGGCTATAAAAGTGGAAGGATATCTTAGAAGAGGGTTCTATATATCTTGAACAATTTTTTCTTTGCGAAATTTTGTGACTATTGTGATTTTTTCATGTCTGGGTGTGTTACCCCCTCTAATAATAGCAACCTTGAGTTCATTTTTGCCACAAGAATGATTGCAATTAATCCCGCTGAATCTTTCTATACTGTGGCTTTGATGGCTCAAGAATCTGAGGAAGTACTGGAAGTCACCCCTGAAGTTGAGGAGGTTATGTTGACACCGAGAAAGGGAAAGCAAAAGGGGAAGGGAAAAGGCCAGGAGCAAGGGCCAGGGAAACCTGCGAAGTGGGCTGGGGTGAAGCCACACACCTCACCTCCAAATGTGAAATCCCCGTGAACGGTGCCCCAAGCACGTTCGCTTAACCCATAAAAAATACCTCTGTCTGCTTAGGAAGAGGCCCGGATCCTTGAACCAATAATCTGGCTACCACCCTATGTTCGGCCTCGTCGGCCCTCGGTACACACGCCTAAGAATTTTGATGGGATGCACGCTTATCTACAGATGCCTTTTATTTCGGGTGAGATCCCCATCACTGGAGACTCCTTTGGCAAGCTTCACATGGTCAAATTCGAGGATCATGACTTCGCCAACCTGGAGGCCTTCCCCGAACTAACACCATAATTGTACCTAGAGAGGGTATTGGAGGATGACGTACTGAAGGTAGTCCCCATGCCATGGGAAAGTGGAATGGCTGGGTCCGGGTTATTAAATTTGCTGCGGATGCCTCACTTAGGCCACTACAATATCACTGATAGGATTATGTGACAGCTGCTCGCTCTGGTCCATGACAGTTGCTTATGGATTCAAGACCACATTCCCATAGATGCAACACTCATTCACCGTATCACTGGTCTTCCCATGAAAGGCCTGAATTCCATGGAGCGTTGGGAAGAAATATGAACAACAGATCGCTGATAAGGTGTGTGATGATTATCACGTTGAACGAAACACTAGGGGGTTCATGATCAACACTATCAACGACCCAGATGCATGCATGGGAACCTTGTTGTTAGCGTGAAAGATGATGTGCAAATGACAGGTTGCCACGGTCCCCGCATATGTCATCCAGTTGGCCGGCTACTGCAAAAAGGGGGTTTGCTTCAACTGGTCCCAGTTCCTGTGTAGTGAATTTCTAGAGAACATGTGCAAAACCCATGATCATGGAAGGGTATTATGCTACTCTTGGTTACTGCTCCTCATTGCATTGGTTGCATGGGAAGTGCCAGAATATTCGGTCCTCCTTGAGCTAGAGTGGGATATGTGCGAAGGGGCATGGTATGCGAATTTGTGGGATTCGAAAGATGAAAAATGCATTGAAGATAATAAGGTCTTCTGGGTCCTATTTTAGAGCAGGCTCACAACTACCATCCACTCTCGACCGCGCTTGTCACCAGCAATCTATGAAAATTACAAGAGCATCACAGCGTTTCAAGTCACAATGCACAATGTGCAGATCCGGGGCCGCAAGGATCCAGTGTGGGTATCACTTCCATATATGGTTGCTGACAAGGAGATTAATTGCCTTATTGCTACTTTTCCTCCACACTGGAAATTCGGCTTCAAATAAGGTGCGAAGGACACTATAGGTACGAGTACCACGAAGGTCACCCCGCTCGACACCACCAAAGAGACCAAAGGACGGGGCAAGAATGCTGAGAAGGGAGCAGAGTCAGAATCACATAAGGATTCACAACAAGATTTGGGCGCAGAGGGTCTGGATGCGGGAGGTGATGACTCCCCTCGAGGTACGAAACATAATGTTGACCCTGTTAAAGGCCAAAGGAAGAAACAACGAGCTACAAGGCTAGATAGGGAGACTGGGACTACTCTGACAGAGGAGGATATGGAGTAGATCGCGGACGCAGTCACCCTGGCCTCAGAGGATAAATGGATGGCTTTGGAAGAGCAGCAGAAGGCCATGATTGCTACGCTCCAATTTGAGCTTCGAGCTCTATAGCTCAAAACTGACACCCTGTAGACAAGTATGATTTAGATAAGGCCGCCCCCAATGTTAAGCAACGAATTGATCAACACAACAGAAAGCCGCCTCTGCCCCTTGCCAGGTGCAACATTCATCCTAAACCCACCTGCCTTAGGAGCGCAAGTCCAAACCTGTGCAGAGGTACAGTTGGATTTAGCTTGACTGCCGCACGAACCACTGCAAGTCCTCCACGCATCCCTGTTCGAGGAGATTCAACACAGAGGCCATCGGGTGCACCAACACCTTAGTACAACTGAGCAGACGATTGTGGAGAAAACTGACGAGGTATCCCAGGTGTAGGTTGCATGTACCCTTGCCGCCACGCAACAGACTAAGCTAGAACGCCTAATGAGTAGGATCTGCGTAGATGTCACTGAGGATATCCCAGCTTCTACTACCCCCCAGGCCAAGATTGAGGGGCTTGTTGCAGCACTAAGGGCTTTGAGGACTGAAATTAAAACGATAAAGATAGAAATGGAACAACAGATTGCTGCCTTACAGGCCAAATTGCAGCCAGAAACACCATCGAAGGTAAGAGCCCAGCGAGCTGCGCTGGTCACAGAGGTCACCAATATTATTACCTCTCATATTTCTCAGGGCACAGAACTATTGGAGATAGCTATGCAACTGTGGTCTAAAGTGCAGCTTGACCCTCTCCTGCGTGATTTTACTCAGGAACTACACCAGAAGGAGGAAGAGTTTGAACAGCTCAAAGCTACTATGTCAATTTTGATCCCCGCTCAGCACCTGGCATGACTGCGTACCAACCACAAACTTAGAGACGACATTGAAGAGCTTCGCCTTAAAAATAAGGTTCTTAGCGACCACCTTAAGCCTTTGGCCAATGAAGCCCTCAAGCTCTCTCAGGACGTTGATATCACATTCAAGCAACTGAACTAGACTTTGGAGAGCGTTGCTGCTTCTACAAAATGTCCAACTTCGCAGAAGTTGGTGGAGATTGCTCAAAATGCTGCCGCATAGAGCGAAGGAGTGCTGCCCCCGCTGGTTGATGCAATCAAGCAGCTTCAGGCAAAGATGCAGAACCCACGGATGCAGTGACTCGGGATGAGTCATAAGATTGCGTTGGGGGCATGTTGGAACAAGGTTCCCTAACCTGCATTGTTGTATAATTTTGTAATAGTCGGTCCTAGGGTTAAAGGGTAGCTCTAGGGTCTGCAAACCAAGGTTTGTGGACCATAGAATAACGAAGGCTACGATATTATAAATAGATAGATAGTTGGGTCTAGTAATTAAGTAAGTCATAATATTTATGCTACGTGTAAACTATTAGGATCTGTTCGGGTTGTTTTGGGTAAGGACTCCTATTGGCTGTGTGCACGGAGATCCTCAGTCCTGCTGTGTGCGAACCCCTTAGGCTGTGTGCGCGGGGTGTGTTTGGGTTGTAAGTGGATCTGTGATATTAATGAATGCGAAGTATAGTTGAAGTATCTGTGTGTTATCTGAATTGATTGTGTTACTACTGAAGCACATTTGTGATATTTAAGTTGCGAATGTATCTGTGATTTGAAAGTAGCTACGATTATAATACTTTGTGATGATATTTAGTAATGCGCACGTGAATGAAAATGCATTGATTAGATTCGTTAATGATAATAGCTTTATTATGGTGATACGCTGATTACATTACTTAAAGAGTTGCGAATAGACTCATTCTGTGATAACCTAGTAAGTTGGAACACAGATCTGCCTCAAATTACCTACTATCTCCCAGGGTGCGGAAACTTGGTTCCAGCATCCTCCCATACTACTTTAGGTGAGACCTTGGTTTGCGCAAGTAGTTCATTGCCGAAAGGGCCAGTAGTATAGGGCTTTGTTGGCAAACCTTAACCTATGAACTTGGGTCAGGACCCCTCAATCCCATAGCACTTAACTGCAACTTGAACTCTAAAATACATAGAATCACTATGCATACCACACCAACCACCCTCAATTCGAAATTCATGAGTTAACTGAGTTTATCACACTGAGTTAACTATTACAAGTGATTAAATTTAAAACATTTACAATTTATTAAATAAATTGAATTTCACACTAATGTATCGCTAGGACCCATCACTGCATGACTTGTGGTCCCACACTAGTGTAGGTGCTGTCATATTGTTTCTGGATGCCAATTTCACTATGTCTTGTTGCAAACATTGCGACTGAAAGTAACATTGCGACATGCATTATATATTTTAATAAAAATGGCTTACCTGACTCTCTCTAGAAAGTAACTGTACCAATCCTGGTAGCGCTATACCCTCCATCGTCACCTATTTCGATTTGCATTTGGAGGTCCTTCTCCTCCAAGCTACTGAAAATTTATTTGTTTCCCATTATGTGGAAAGATGCACCACTATCCAAGTACCACCTTGATCCCATCGCACTGGACACCATGCATGTGATGAGCAAGAAGTAAAGCTCAAATTGTGAGGCCAAAGCCTCACCAGCTGTAGATCCTGAAGCCTTCTTGTTCTTTTTTTTTTGGAAAATTAGTGGCATAATGTCCATGCTCGTGACAGTGAAAACACTTCACTCTGGACATGTCACGCTCCTTGCCTTCTTCTCCGGTCTCATATTTGGAATAGGATTTCTTTCCCTTCCCCTTCTTCTCGTTTCCATCCAAAGCACAATTTTCTTCATCATCTGTTTTAGATGAAGATCCATCCCTGGTATTCTATCTGAATTCTTCTTACACCAAATCTGACCAAAGTCGTTCCCAATCTAGCAGCTTCTCCCTCCCATTGACATAGTCCTAATAACTATGCCAACTCTATGGAAGTCCTAGAAGATCTAGGCTCACCAAGTCATCATCCACGACAGTAATTCCTACACTCCCAAGCTCATCTCGACATTAGAAAATCTTGGTCAATTATACCGGCATAGTGTCGCTTTTCAGCATTTTTATTTTCTTGAGCTTGTTCTTTAGTGCCAATTTTATATGATCACTGTTGCTCTGAAATAGATATTTAAAAGCTTTCCACATTACATATGGTGTCACTTTTCCATGGAGAATTGAGACAATGTGGTCTTGTACTCCCTCCAATAAGATCCTCCTTGCCCTTGCAACCTTCTTTTGCCAAGCATCAATATTTGCGGCATCTGCTGCAATGGGTTTGGGAATGTCATTATCAATGAATTCTTTCAACCCATTGTCCTCTTGTATTGCCTCCATCCTGTCTTTCCGCACAATATAATTGGAACTGCCCTCGAGTGCATACTCCAATCTCAAGCCATTGAAAGCCATTTCGATCTTGATCTGCCTGTCGCACCAAGAATACTTTTTCAAATTCGAATTCTATTCAGTCACAAACTCAATTCTTCTTTACTATAGTGATTTCCTGAGCTCTGATACAATGTAGAGAATATCTAACATAGCTCTGATACCATGTAGAAATTATACAAAAATATGTGTTTCATGTATTCAATTCGATCATGTGATATGTTAAAGAAATATACTGAATACTTATATAAATCGATTGCGGAAAATAAACACGATCGCCAATCACAACAAGTAAAGAAAGAATCCAATCAAAACCACAACACAAATGTTTTTCCCGGGGAAAGCTTGTTGCTCAAAACCCATATATCTATATTTTATATTCCACAAGGAATCATGAAACAATTACAATGCACTCTTCTCACAAGAGTCTCCTATAATCTCCCTATCATCTCACACTGATCCAAACAAAATTGGGCCAACACTTAGCCAATTCTCAGCCTGTCTTCAACCTGCCTTGCTCACACAATTCCCGATGAATGCAATCCTTATTCTCTAGGAATTTAAGCCTTCCTCAACTGCGCTGAGTATCATGGGCATCCTGTGGTGTTTTAACTACATCTGGGCAGTCTTCTAATATCACAACTAATAGTTAACTTCCATTTAACCTTTGTCTCAACTGGGTCTCCAGTGGAACTCACATGCATTCAGCTATTAATAGTAAATCATTAGTTGTATGGCAGATCACTGCATGTGAATTAAATATGATTTAATTCAATTGATCTCTCACTAGTGCAACAAACAATTACAACTATTTCAACTAAGTTTAACTCACTTAATCGAGTTAACTGATTTCTCATGCATTAAACTAATGCACTTAACTGCAACTTGAACTCTAAAATACATAGAATCACTCTGCATGCCTCACCAACCACCCTCAACTTGAAATTCATGATCTAACTGAGTTGATCACACTCAGTTAACTATTACAAGTGATTATGAGATAAGATTACATTTTATTGTCCAATTTAATTAAGGGATAATTAAATTTGACACATTTCCAATTTATTAAAAAAATTGAATTGCACACTAATGTATCGCTAGGACCCATCAGTACATGACCTGTGGTACCACACTAGTGTAAGTGTTGTCATGTTGTTTCCGGATGCCAATTTCACTGTTTCTTGTTGCAAACTTCAACGCTTTGGCTCCCAATATACATCAGCACCAATATTCCTCTATAAACAATATTAATCTTTTAGGTCATTGAACAAAACTCTAATCTACCATCTAGCTGATCATTAGTCCTTCAACGAATCAACACATAGGGTCTTCTTATGAGTTGTTCACAACTTCATTTGTGAATAACTTCTTTACTTTCCACTGCTTCTCCTTAGCTCTTAGGGACTTCTTCCCTCTATTACCTTCCTGTGCTACTCCAATTAGGAAAACTTAGGGCATGGAGGGCTTCCCCATATCACTACAAGATGTCCTTCTCTTCAACAAACTTGGTCTTGTTACACTAAAAATTGTCACCATGACGTTTTACTATCTGTATGGGTTCATCATTACTCATACAATACTCCCTTAGAAGTCTACAACATAAAGTTCCTAAAACCAAGCCTTGAAATTGAGAGAAAAACTTATAAAAGTCATAAAAATACTTGTATCGCACTTTCTCCTAGTATTACCTGCGGTGCCGCATCTGTTTGTTCTAGAACATGTGGAACCAGCCGCACTTTTTCTTCATTAAAGGTGCGGATTCCTGTAAAAGGTAAAGTGAAGGTGGAAGTAAAATTTAGAAACCCAACTGGTTGAATCTTGATGCTTTTGGAAGCAATTATCCGGTGGAAAGTTCACTCCTTTCATGTACATTCATCCCTCCATTAAAGGAGCCTACCCTTTGGTATGTGGAACTTAATCCCTTTGAAAGAGGATTCTATCCCTTCGTATTTGGAGCTGCAACCTCTTCTCTTTTTCTATAAATTGAGGCCATAGTTCAGCCTCAAAGGGGAGTTAGGCTTTGAGATTTTTTGAGGAGAATTATTGGAGAAACTCAGACTCTCTTAACTAATTATCATATGAGAATGATTACACACTCATGTATATGTTAGTCGAGAGAGTGCAAAGGATTATCAAAGTAGAGGAAACGCTTGTTCCGGACCCCGGAAGGACCTGTACGACATCAAGGCGAACACGGTTGTAAGGCTCCATTTTTCATTAAAGATAATACAAATGGATCCTGTTTTCTCAATGAGTTGTTTATTTAAATGGCTTATTTCTTGAATCTTGATCATCAAGATAGATTTATGGTTTATTAATTAGTCTATATTATGCAGGTGCTTCTGATTCTTTCATGTTTTTGATTGAAGATCCCAAAAGGAGACATATTCAAAGCGACAAGAAAGAAGACTACGATCAGTGCTGGACTATAGGTAAGTCCTAAATCCTTCATTATAGATAATTCTAGATCAAATATAATTTGGAGAAAGTAGTTTACATTTGTCTGTTTGTTGCTATTTATCCGTAGGATACTAGGGAGATCTGTCTTGTCCACAAGAATGATTTATCCGTTCAACAAAATGGCGACTCTGCTGGGGAATGGATCTTGAACTTAGTTTTCTTTTATTTTTGACTTGTGAAACTATTTTTCTGATTTTGATTGATTGATTCTGGCTTGGGTAATTTATTCCTGTAGAATCCCTGAAAAGTGCTTTAGAATTTTTTTATTTTTCTTTAAGTTTTCTGGTCTTCGCACTTTGTCTTTAGGCATAGTGTGGTCTTCTCTGCTTTTTTTTTGTATACATAGTGCAACATCACACCTATTTACACTAAAACCTGCGGACCCTGAGAAATTTTTTGAAAGACTTAAAATTCTCTTTTCTAGGATCGGCTTGCAAGATTCTCAGTATATACCCAGACTTGTATGTTCTGTCAGAAAGATTTGTGTGAGAGTTTCTTTCAGCATTTTAAAGTTTTGAATGATTTTCTACAAGATCTGCATGTTATAAGTGATTTTTGCTTTGTCTTTGTGTCACTCAAAGATTAGAAACCTCTGTATACCTTAGATCACTAATATTTCATTGTTTTCTTGCTGAGTCTTTGACTTCATAGCAGAAATTTTTTTATGAGAATTAGATCCCATTTTCTCATTTGCAAATCTTTAAAAAAACTTTTTCATTAAGTTTTGAAATTCACATAAAAAAACCATAATTGGATGTTTTTGAGTTTTTGCTCATTTCAGCAAAGAATTTCTTAGTTAGATTACAAACTAAGCAAAACGTCCTCAAAATATTTAAAATTTTGATTTCAGATTTAATTCTTAGAATTTTTTAGATCTCGAAATTAGTGTTTTTAGTTTTGAGTGTTATTTCTAGATTTCTAGAATTGTAGTTTTCTTTTGGAGAATGTTTGATTGTAGTTCCGATCTTGAAGAATAAAGGGATTTATTTTTGAGAAATTAATCATTCTGAGTTCTCATAAGAGAAGATTTCTTTTCATATGTTATTGTTTTGAAGGAAAGAACTGTTTTAAAAGATTGCATTTCTCAACTCTTTCTTTTAGATAGAATTCATTGAAAGGAAATGAATTGTTCTCATAATAGATGAATTTTTAGTGTGTTTTGAGTCGGGTCACTACATATCATCAAAGTTTCACTTTCACACCTATTGTCCTAAGAAACAACCTATTAAAAGCAATTCTTAAATTAAAATCAATCTAGTAATTTTTATATTTCTAGGACTCTTTTCCACCAACATAGCTTAGGCTAGTGTCTTGGAGTAGGGAGTAATTAACTCTCCGAGACAATTAAAACAAACAAGTAGTCAATCTTGCGGTAGGAAAAATCCAATAATAGCTTGTATGCTCTGGGAAGCTCCTCCTAAAGGATTCAAGTACGAGTTCATATCCGAACCAGTGAGGTGATCAATTCTATCTCATTGGGAATGATAGAAGATGTGTGCATATTAACAACGGTAAACCTCGGATTGAACATTGTCGAGGAGCCTGGGGTCACTTGTCGGTATACCTTGGATTATGTCAAGGAGCCTTCAAGGGGATTGAGCTTTGTTACTTTGCCGATATCAGATCGTAGACTGTTCCCCCAGGTATATTTGTTCCTGTTGGTGACCTTAGTGGCCATAAACTTTAAGATTTTTTCCTAAGGTGATGGTGGAGGAAAGATCCCACTGTACCTAGAGCATACATCAACTAGACTCACTTGGAATCTCCGGAGGGTTATCTTCACTCGAGATGGTTTAAGTGGAGAAACTTGCACCGGTCTGTTTCATTAAGCAGGTTGTCGGGGTAACTGTTCCAATCGCCATTTCTACATTAAAATACTACGATGTTGGATTTCATCACCAACTAGTGTTTTTAGTGTGGGGATCTATTGTTTGTGTGTGGTTTGATCTCCTAGATTTTTATAAGCGTTTGATCATTTGATTGTATCCTTAGTGACTTTAGGATTTTTTAATTGAAATTTTCTTTGATTGCATGTGATTAATAATTTTTAATCGTGGCTGAATTACTAAGACAATCGCATAGACTTCATGGGAAACCCCTTGAATATACACCAAGCCAACTTGAAGGACTAAAAGCTCTGGTACCGCATAATATCAGTAGAATTAGATCAACGGAACCAGGAGAATCATCTATAATTACTCATCCTGATTATCATGAAGTAGATCAACCATAATCAACAAAATATATTCAAGAGCCAATTTCAATTTATGAAATCACTGACATTGCTTCTGCAACCAGTGAATTAGCTGAAGAACCTAAAATTTCTGAGCCAGAAACTGAACCTGCTGTGTTGGAATCATCTTCAGGATTTGTTACTCCAACTTCTAGTGATCTTGATTCACCTAGAGTAAGACATCGCATTACCGAAAACCTTCCTTCTGATCTCATAAGTATTGAAGAACTTGTTGGTCTAGACGAAGACGTAATTCTTCCCAAAACCCAAGAAAATTTGAATCTTAGAGAGCGTGAATCAATATTCTACAGTCCTTTTAGAACTGATGCTTGGTATTTATCATTGATAGATTTTTTACAAAACACAGGTCTTACTTATTCTCCACCCCGAATTCCTTTTTACCCTACTCCAAGAGGTTATCAACCTTCATTAGCTATGTCGGGTGAGTCATCTATGTTTTCTGAATCTTCAGAAACATTTTTATATGGTGGTTCATCTGTTCCTTCGAGATACTAGTTTCTCTTTGGTACCTTCTCAGGAGTAGCTCCTCAACCAATTGAACAAATGTTATAATCTGGTACAAATGGAACAAACACTGAAATGTTGAACACAAAACATATTTTTATGATGTCTGGAAATATTCCAAATCCTCAACCTCAAGGAAGTCAGTTATCGCCTGGGGGGAAACCTCAAGGAAGTCAGTTACCGCCTGGGGGGAAGCCTCAAGGTAGTCAATTACCACCCGAGCGACAACCTCAGGGTAATTTTTTAGCGCCCGAGGGTCAACTTGTAGGACAATATTTATTGCCTGGGGAGCAACCTCAAGGACAATACATACCTCAAGGTCAATATTAACCTCAAGGACAGTACATACCTCAAGGTCAATATCAACCCCAGAGTCAGTACATACCTCAGGGTCAATATCAATCCTAGATTCAGTACATGCCTCAAAGTCAATATCAACCTCAAGGTCAGTACCCAGTTCAAGGTTTTCAACCTCCTTCAGGTCAACCTTTATTACAAGGAGCTGGAAATTTTCCAGTTAATTATCAACCCTACGTTCAACCTGGTTATGGTCCTTCATATGCACAACCTTCTATGGGTCAATATCCTAGAATTAATACAATGTGGGATCCATCTCAAATTCAACAGACTTTGCAACCCAATGTGTAGTTACCTAATCAACTTGGACAACCCATAGGTTCTGGTCCAACCCAGCAACCTGTCCAGCCTACCATTCAAGTCTCTGCACCTGGTCCTGTTCAACAGCCTGGGCCTAGTACACCTAGAACTCCGCCTCAATATTCTGCTGCAACTTCTGTTCAACCTACCACACCTATTTTTGGAGTATCTGCAGCTCCTGTTTCTGCTACCACTGTATCAGTACAAATTCCTCAAGTATCTGTGCCATAATCAGGACCTACAATTCAGACTACAGTCCAGATGCCTGCAGGACAATTTGGTACAAGTACGATTCTCACTAGTCAACCACAATTTACTTATCAATCGTACCAGGGGCAGTATCAATTTGGACATACTACACAAAATCCAACATATCAATATCAACCGTATCCTAGGTATACTTATCAAGTAACTCAACAACCCCAGTTTGGTTCGGTTAATCCTGGTTATCCAGGAGGCTTCACAATTCCTAATGCGCATCCAAGTCCAGGATATCCTGGATATCCTCCTCCTGGAACTAGTTTTATCACACAAGGTTATCAAGACCCTAGCCATCGGTTACCGTTCATAGAAACTTTATATTTACCTGATCTATCACGCCTTACGAATGATCCCATATTTTATCTTCCGTATTGGCCGCTGATGCCTATTAAGTTGCCTAGTGATATTCCAAAGTTTGAAGGTAAGTTAGGAGAAGATCCATCTAATCATATTATGACTTATAACCTCTGGTGTGCATCCAATTCACTAATCGATGATTCGCTTCGATTACGTCTTTTTCAGAGAACTCTCATTGGTTTCGCTGCCAAATGGTACATTGAGTTACCATGAGGCTCATTTAATAATTTTAATGCATTAGCTACTGCTTTCTTAACCCATTTTCAGTTGCCTGTCAGATATGACAATGGAACGAAAATTTTGACCTCATTAAAAAAATCTACGTCTACGTACATATCTGATCACATTCATGAATAGAGACGTAAGAGACATTTGGTGAAAGTCTTTATTTCAGATCAAATTTTGGTTGAATGGTTTATCAAATCGTTATTGCCCAAAATTACTGAAGATGTGGCCAAAGGAGGAATTGTTACAGAAGAGAAAGTCATTGCTCAAGCTTAGTACCTTGACCTTGTATATACACAGTCAGGTACTCTGTATGAAAAAATCCCCAATTTACCAAAACCTGATTAGTTAACTACAACTCCTTCAGGATCTCATGCCGCTGATGGTGTAATTGGTTCTGTTAACACTAGCAAGAGTAAGAAGAAATCTTCCAAGATGACTTCTCCTATTATAACTTTACCCGATTCACCAAAAGAAGATTCTTCCTTTGAAACTTTTGCCGATATTCATGTTGTAGAATCATCTACAACCAAACCTAAAACTGGTGGTAAGAAGAAAGGTACGAATATAAACAAAAAATCATCTCCAAAAGATAAAAATGATAAAACTGAACCAACTGACGATAAACGAAAACCTCGTTATCCTTGTCTCATCTGTGATGAGGATCATTTTACTAAAGAGTGACCGCATAGAGCCGCGGTATCGAAATTCACTAAGGGTTCACCCATACCTGCTGTCTTGAAGGATCCCTTTCCTACTCAAGACAGTAAAATGATTTGATCTTCCTCGAATACGCTAGAATATATCTTAATGGTTGCGACGCGATCGCAAGATTATGGTAGTAAAAATCCTGTTGATGGTAAAGAAGTGGAAAATTCTAATTCAGCATCAACTACATCTCCCTTAGTTTCTAATCCACTATAGATCGAGAAACCAAATCCTGACTTAGTAATCAAACCGCCTGCTAAAGGTGTACTTCGTAAATCAGCTTTCAATCCACATGCGAGAGCTGCTCAGAACTATAATATTGTTGAAGACTTCGCGAGTTCACCTTTAGCAATGTCGGTTTTGGAAGTGCTGCAATCATGTACAACACAAAGAAAATTACTATTGTCAGCCATAGGAGCCGTAGATCTTCAGGATTTGAACCTAATGATCTTCGATTTGGAAAATTTTACACCCCGCCTATCTCATCAAATGGCTTTTCATATTCCAGTATTAGTAAAAAAAAATGTTGCTTTCGTACTGTTATTGATGAAGGGGCTTCTACGTGTATCATGTCGTTAAAATGTTAGAAATCACTTGGTTCTCCGACACTTAACCAATCTCCAACTATCCTCAAAGCTTTTGATGGAAGAGGATTCCATTCGTATGGTATTTTGCAGGATCTACCTATATAGGTCGAAGGAAAAATCGTTAATCTAGACGTGGAAGTGGTTGATGTCCCTCTGGATTACAACCTTCTCCTGGGTCGCAGTTGGTATTATGCCATGACTGCTATCGTATCATCGGTCTTTCGTCTCATCATGTTTCCTCATAAAGGAAATATCGTTAAAATAGATCAGCTCTCATATTATTCATCTGACCCAGCCACTACTGATAGCATCCAACATGTCGGAAAATCGACTGTCCCTTATAAAGATGTTGGAGTAGGTTTAATTAAAGACTCTGCTTTACTGGGAACATTTTCCCTGCCTGCCCCCAATGTACCGCCTCCTATTGCAAACATCAATATGATTACATCTAGTACTATTTCCTTTGATGATCCTTGGATAGTACCTTCAGACTCAGAACTGTATTCTTTTAATGGCTTGATGCCTTTGAGTCCTTTTGAATTAGCATATCAGGCAGTACAGTAATTTTCTGATATTCCTTCAACTAAATCTGATCTAGTGAATGTGATCAATGAGGAATCACTTTCCATATTGAGCTCAGTTTCGAAATCAATTGCAGATCCTGTTCAACAAATATTCAATACTGATGAGCATATTCGTGAATTTTTGTCTATAGATGAATTACCATGGGAAGATCTACATCATCGTTCTTCGTTTTTACCTGATCTCGATCATTTTGAAACTGATTTTTCCTCCATTTTTACCGCTGATTATGTCAACAAACCTCAGAATCCTCTCACGAATTCCGATTCTGAATTGAACTTAGCAAACATTTCTACGACAGTTCCTCTTGAAATCTCAGTAAAACCAGGAATTGTTGAAAACATTCATACAGGTGCTTCTTGTATGCTAGATGAAATCCAAGCATATAAAGCCCTATTTCAAGAATTCCGTGACATTTTTGCCTGGTCATATGAAGAAATGCCAGGAATTAGTCGATCAATTGTTGTTCATGAAATTAAAACATACGCGGATACTAAACCTGTTTGACAAAGAATACGCCAGATACATCCGCGAAAAGCTGCCGCTATTAAAGTAGAATTTGAGAAATTACTCCGTGTAAGTTTTATTTATCCGATTCCTTTAACAGATTGGGTATCTAATATTGTTCCTGTTAATAAAAAACAAGGGACAATACGAGTTTGAATCGATTATAGGGATATAAATAGAGCTTGTCCAAAAGACAATTATCCAACCCCTTATATCGATCAAATTATTGACAATTGTGCCGGAAGTGAAATGTTTTCGTTTATGGATGGATTTTCGAGCTACAATCAAATCAACATACTCCCTGCTGATCAACCCAAAACAACTTCCATTTGTTCGTGGGGGAATTTTTCTTACTGCAAATTACCTTTTGGATTGAAGAACGTTGGCGCAAATTTTCAGAGGGCAATGTCTTATGCATTTCATGACATTAAACACATTTTGCAACCCTATCTCGATGATTTACCCGCTCATTCATCACGCAGATCAAATCATGTTACTCATCTACGAGCTATGTTTATGAGATGTAGGCATTATAGGATTCATCTGAATCCTCACAAATGTATCTTTTGTGTTGAATCTGGATGATTGTTGGAATTTTTTGTCTCAAAGGAAGGCATTTGTGTCGACCCATCGAAGGTTGAGGCTATCATCAATTTACCTCCTCCTTCTACTCTTCGCCAACTCCAAAGTTTGCAAGGGAAAGCAAAATTTTTACGTCGATTCATTCCTAACTATGCTAAGTTAACCAAAGGTTTTACCAGGTTGTTAAAGTAGAATATTCCTTTCTTTTGGTACGAGATCGCTGATCGATATTTTGATGTTCTTAAACACGCATTGACCCATGCACCGTTATTGCATCCTCCCAATTACAACTAGGATTACTTTTTATACCTAGCAGCCTCCAATTCTATGATTGGTATGGTCTTAGTTTAGGAAGATGAATTCTATAACGAACATGTGATTTATTATCTCAGTCGCAATCTGCATCTGACTGAAATCAAATACTCACATGTGGAGAAATTGGCCTTGGCAGCAGTTCAAGCTGTCCAACGATTTCGTCATTACATACTGTTACAATGATTTCTGATTGTAACCCTATGCTGTATATTTTGACCAAACAACTGCTAGGGGGAAAATTATCCAAATGGATTGTTATCCTGCAGGAGTTTGATTTGGAATTTGAAAAATCCAAATCAAAGAAATCATTGGTATTCGTTGAACTTATGTGTGAATTCCCAAGTACTGACACAGAAACTATGCCAGAACATTCAATAGCCGATGAATCTTTGTTTCTTATCAGTACCATTGATCCTTGGTATGGAGATATCATCATTTATCTCCAAACCCAAAATTCTCGGCCCGAACTCTCACAGTCACAACAACGAAAAATCTGTTTCCAATTTCAACAATATCATATTATTGGTGACACATTATACCGTCGTGGTGCGGACTCTGTTTTTCGATGTTGTCTCACTCTTGACGAAGCTGAAAAGGTTTTAAATGACTAACACTCTGGAGCATGTGGCGATCATATGTCTGGGTATGGCACATCCCAAGAGATATTGCACGCTAGTTATTTTTGGCCATCCTTATTTAAATATTGTATTTATTCTATCCGAAAATGCCACAACTGTCAAATCTTTGATCGAAAGATGCGTGCACCACCCGCTCCTCTTCACCTTATAATTGTTGTCGGTCCTTTTGCAAAATGGGGTATTGACTTCATTACATGTAACCCTCACTCGGCTTGGGGGCATGGGTATATTATTCTCGCAGTAGATTATTTTACCAAATGGGCCGAGGTAATGCCTACATTTGCAGCAGATGGCAAAACTGTAGCTACTTTTGTGTTCAATCATGTGATTGCTCATTTTGGTGTACCCCAAGCAATAATTACTAAACATGGGAGTCATTTTCGAAACATCATGATGACCGAACTGACTGATCAACTTGGCCTGCGCCATGACGGTTCTACACCATATTACCCACAGGCTAATGGTCTGGTTGAAGCTATTCATAAAGTTTTAGTCACCATGATCAAACGAATCATCAGAATTCATAAATCGAATTGGTATACCATGCTTTTTTTAGAACTTTAGGCATATCGAACCTCAGTAAAAACACCGACAGGTTTTACCTCTTTTCAACTGGTTTACGGTTTAGAAGTGGCATTACCGATTGAATGCAAGATACCGTCGCTCCAACTAGCCATATAGTTACTACCAACCACTTCTGAAGAGGAGAAACACTTTTTGTACTTAACTCAATTAGATGAGAATCGGCACACCGCTGCATTAGCTATCAAAACTCATGCAAAATGAATGAAAGCTCAGTATGATAGAAGTGTTACACCTCATATTTTTTAAGAAGGAGTCCTAGTTTTGGTTTATGATCAAGCTAACGATAAGCTAGGGGTTGGGAAATTTTAACCCATGTGGCATGGTCCTTATATTTTTAAGCGACAACTTGTAAAAGGGGCCTATGTACTGATTGACTTTGACGGGTTCTCTTTAGGAAAACCCAGAAATGGGCTTTATCTGAAGAGATATTATGCTTGATTATTGTGTGGATATATTGCATGTATTTTAGTTATTTTCTTAAGTTGGTGTGTTGTATATTAGAAGAGCGTGCCTAGTTTAAGTGTGCTTTTACTACTATCCTTGATTATCTGGATCGCTCTTGATTTTGTAGATGTCGACGTCCCTTCAAACATACATTGGTTTTGCTAATGGTGCTTGTTGTAGTACACAGAACATTTCTTCCACAGCTTGGGTTATTTATCCACCCACTGATGAGTTAGTATCTATGCATGGGGTATGCCTCGGTCAAACAATGAATAATATTGCAGAATATAGCGTAGTTATTGAGTTATTGTCTGAATCCATTTCATTTGGAATTCAAAGTTTGATCGTTAGGTTAGATTCTGAACTTGTTGTATTACAATTGAATAGAGTATATGCAATTAAAAACCCAGTTTTGTTAAGATTATTTTTGAAAGTTCGTCTCTTGGAATGAGAATTTGATTATATTAAGTATTAACATATTCCAAGAAATTTAAACACATTAGCTGATGCAGTAGCTTCTAGTGTTATAAACAGACATTTGCGATAATTAAAGTAGTAGATCAAAATAACATTTGATAACATGTTAGACAGAAAACAGGAAATAGTAGTAATATCATAGCATAAGAGTAGTGTTTTCAAAACAATATTACATCATCCTCGATCATAGGTTCAAAACGCCTTATGATCGAAAAAAAGTGATACAAAAAATGATATAGGTCTACATAATCAATCATCCACTATTTGTGGTGATAATCATGATAAAACACTGCAGCTCATGCCACCTTGCTCAGGAATCTCCTGAACTATCCCGGAACCCCGATAACATATATCTGTAAGCTGAGCGGAATGTCATCTATGGTTTTCGCTGGAATATCTAAAGTCAATTGCTCGATATGGTTTTCCAGGTCGGTAAGGATCTCTGCTATCTGATCCCGTGGTGGTGGTGGTGCTGCAGCTGGATCTCTTGGCTTCCTTTCAAAAGGACAGAGAGTGACTGGTCAACGTGGACCCACATCTGCATTTGAAATTTTTGTCATCAGTTTTGTACGATTAAAAAACAAAATAAAAATTATAATTTATAACATGTCAAAATGATTTTTACCTGAGTCATCCCATTGTGTTCCTAGAGGAAGAGACATCTCTCGATCACCGTGGAAATCTATCCCAGCAAAAGGGAAATATTCTATTGCGAAGATTTGGTTCTCCAACCAATGGAAATAAGCTGGAGTGAAACAAACAATCTTGTCGCCTTCACTATGACGGGCCATCAGTGCAACCCATCGGACCATCCGAGGCTCTTTGAATCTACCATGATCAACTGAGATGAGATGTGGGGTAGGTGAAGGAATTCTCTCTAGAGAAAATGTGACCACAATTGCTCCATACCCGAATTTTTTCAACTTCGAGATTTTTTCTCTAGTCAGTTGGCCTTTGACATTGGTCAACACTGCCTCGCACCAATTGAAAATGGTGCCTCTAAAGCAATCAACAAAAAATTGGATTTGGGATCTTATAGCAACATGTGGAGTTGCGCTCCCACACAACCGGGTTACAGTAAACGCAACCAATTTGAGTCCAGGATGAATGATTATTTTTATATTAATGCGTTTATCTTTAGGGTCCGCTTCTTCATTGCAAAATTCTTGCTAAAGGCTAGTGAGAGATTGGCCACCTGCCCTAGCCCCAAGCAAAGAGAGTGGCTCGCCCCTCTTTGATAAACTAGTGAGAAAATATATATCTTCCAGCTCAATTTCAAGCCGGTGACCTCTAATTATAATGCATTGTTCATGGATGTCCCATTTGTTTACTAGCCAAGTAAGTAAGTCTACTTGAGCCCTCATACCTTGAATAGCCCAAAATGTGAACAAACCGCATTCCCTCAATACACATAATGTGGAAGGATGTACCATGGCAGCCTCATCAACCTCTTCATGTTCACGTTCTCTCCACTCAAGCATTGTAGATATCCTGTAATGGACAAATTGAAAGATTAGAAACAATTTGAGTGAGAAAATTTGGTTTAATTTAGGAGATGTATTCATTTTATTTTTTCTTACGGCACCTCCGAACTTTTCTCATAAAAATAGTGCATGGATCTGCACGTGTCTTATGAGAAAAGTGCAGGACCACGACAATTTTCCCTTTGAAAAATTGTCGGGGTTTGCAGGTGTCATGTGTATTACCTGCGGACCCCCGTGAGCAAATTTTTGAACATATTTTCCTACGTAAAAATAAATTTAAGCCCTAAATTAAGAAAGTAAATGGACAAAAATGAAGGCAAGGATGATGTGGATTACCTGGAACTTATGGTTTTCGATTCTGACGGGCGAATCTTCTGTAATCTCCTCCGGAACGTTTTTTACCAAAAGCTCCCAATTTTCACTCTGGAATCAAATGGTAAAAATGATTTAGAAAAAATCCTTTTTATAAGATTTTTTGAATAAATAAAATATAATTTTGTTTATTTTCCACTTTGAAAATTTGTTTTCCAAATTATTTTTTAATCATAAACAGGTATGTTTAATTTTTGAGTTTTTGTGCAGAATATAAGATTTTTTGGGTAAAATGGTCCTTTTGACAAAGGAGTATAATTTTTATAATTTTTTCAAACTCGGTAAAAATTATGAAAAAGCGAATGAGTACATTTTTATCACTTTTTTAAACTCGTTAAAACTTATATAAAAAGTGAAACTACTGAGTATACTTTTATCACTTTTTCGGGCTCTTGAAAATTACAAAAAAGCGAAACCTTGGAGTTCTCCTTTAAGCCCTTTTCAGACTCTCTAAAGATGAAAAGATTACCGAGTACTTGACTATTAGAACTCGTTAAAGGAAATGAACAGTTGTCTTTTTAGTATAATTTTACCCCTTTTCCAGAATGAAATGGACTATTTACGAAAAAGGTATACGTTGACTAATCGTGGTCAATAGAGTTCTCTCCTATATTATTTTATCCTTTTTCGAGCTCAAGAGACTAAATTTACGAAAAATTACACCCACAGAGTTTCCTTAAGTTTTTCTTCTAACTCCTTAAAATTCAAAAACACCGAGTTTCTCCTATACTAGACTCGTTAAAATTTAACCATAAAGGACCTGTCGATTACAAACAGGAATGAACCACTCCTTCTTAGGGTTTGATTTTAAACTAAGTTGGACTCATCCGAAGGAGGAGCTTATATAACAAGAAAATGTTATCCTCCTCAAGATTTTCAAAAATAAAGAGGTACTTGTCAGAAATGGTGGGGGAAAAAGGGAGAAAACGAATCCATTTGTCACACTTTGTTTAAAAAGAAGTTTACCACTCTTGAACACGACACTTTTTGTCACATTTCTACCTAGGATGGGAAAATATTTTGCCTATCAGTTAATCAAACCATATTGAAAGTCCTCAGCCGGTTTCTGGGTATTAGCTTTATGTCAATTGTTAGCAAACCATCTGCAGTGTCGTTATGTGTTCAAGAGGACAATTCAAATAAACCATTCATTGCAAACATGTGTCTCCATTCGCGTTGACCATCCCTGAGTCAGTCCTTGCAAAAAATTTCTACAAAAATTGATCTAATGGTTTCGTGCCATGGGCTTTCCTACGACGGATAACTTTCTATCGATGACAGCTCATCATCTAGGAAGTTGATCTAGAATCCTTCAATACCTTGGAATCTGCATGCCTTAATGGCAGGTTTCTCGCCTTCGACGACAAGTTGCATCATTGACCTTTGATCGAATGATTCTATGAAATGTTTGACTTCAGATCATTTATTCACATTTCATGGATTGTACTAAGTACTTTGAGAGCCATTGTCATTATTGGTGGTTTTTCCCACACTTGTTAACAATTCACATCATTGACTGGTAATCAAGTGGTTTCTACCATGTTCGACTTCGATACAATCAATCGCAGGGATAGAATTGTACTAGTTTGGGTAGTGGAAATCAAGACCCTGGATCTAGTTTCCACCATCTAGGCTGCGAGGAGTTTTATTATTCATTATGCTATAGAATATTCATAAAAGATGGCTGCGTCCATACTGTGTCTACATTATTGATGTGATAATAAGATCATTTCTACATCAGAACAAGTTTTAGTTAGTGTTTGATCTGAGTATGGGAATTCCTACCTCAGTGATGATATTTATATATATATATGTTTTGCATTTAACGTTTTTACAAGATTCCGACTGGGGTGTCCATAAGCTAATCCTTGAAATGATAAAGCACATCACTCTTCGAATGGTCTCAGACTTCGCACTTTAGGGGGCAATCTGTTACACTAAATATTGTCACCATGACATTTTACTATCTGTATGGGTTCATCATTACTCATACAATACTCCCTTAGAAGTCTACAACATCAAGCTCCTAAAACCAAGCCTTGAAATTGAGAGAAAAGCTTATAAAAGTCATAAAAATACTTGTACCGCACTTTCTCCTAGTATTACCTGCGATGCCACATCTGTTTGTTCTAGAACATGCGGAACTGGCCACACTTTTTCTTCATTAAAGGTGCAGATTCCTGTAAAAGGTAAAGTGAAGGCGGAAGTAAAAGTTAGAAGCTCAGTTGGTTGAATCTGGAAGCTTCTGGAAGCAATTATCCGGTGGAAAGTTCACTTCTTTCATGTACATTCATCCATCCATTAAAGGAGCCTACCCCTTGGTATGTGGAACTTAATCCCTTTGGAAGAGGATTATATCCCCTCTTATTTGGAGCTGCAACCTCTTCTCTTTTGCTATAAATTGAGGCCATAGTTCAACCTCAAAGGGGAGATAGGCTTTGAGATTTTTTGAGGAGAATTGCTGGAGAAACTCAGAGTCTATTAACTGATTATCATATGGGAATGATTACTCACTCATGTATATGTTAGTCGAGAGAGTGAAAAGGCTTGTCAAAGTAGAGGAAACACTTGTTCTGGACCCCGGAAGGACCTGTATGACATCAAGGCAAACACAGTTGTAAGGCTCCTTTTTTCATTAAAGATAATACAAATGGATCCCGTTTTCTCAATGATTTGTTTATTTAAATGGCTTATTTCTTGAATTCCTTGATCATCAAGATATATTTATGGTTTATGAATTAGTCTATATTATGCAGGTGCTTCTGATTCTTTCATGTTTTTGATTGTAGATCCCAAAAGGAGACGTATTCAAAGCGACAGGAAAGAAGACTACGATCAGCGCTGGACTACAGGTAAGTCCTAAATCCTTCATTATAGATAATTCTAGATCAAATATAATCTAGAGAAAGTAGTTTACATTTGTCTGTTTGTTGCTAGTTATCCATAGGATACTAGGGAGATCTTTCTTGTCTGCAAGAACGATTTATCCATCCAATAGGTCTACACAAACTGCTCCCTTGAATTCCTTCTTTTTTCCTTCAAATATCAATACTTGAAAATCACACAATTCTACCTCTCCTAGCATGATCAACGTCCTTCTTAAGTCTTGCACTTAGGGCCTCCTTGGACACCTACTTTATACCCTCCAAAAATAGTCACGATTCCCAACGAAATTTGTCCTAACCTAGGACACTCAACCACCTAGAAAAACACCAACTTAGGAGAACACTTACCTCTAACTTGAATCCACTTTCCTTTGTTGTTAGTTATGGTCCTTTGCACACTTCAGAACTTATATTTTTTTCCTTGTTAGGGAACCGTACCAACCCTAAAACTACCTCTCTCTCCCTTCTACAAGCTATGTATAACCTTCATAGTCCTTTTAGGTACACTCTACCACCCTTTTAGTTACCCCAAACCACTGTTTAGTAACGAATCAAGGCTCAACCCTACTTCAGACATACCAGAATAGTTTTGGTCATGTTTATAAGGAATATTAACCACCGTCATGCATATATCATACCTTATCTTAAGCATCTACCAGTATCCTCTTCCTCATAATTGCAATAGACATAAAAAAAAACCTTAAAACCAATCCATTATTGCTTTAGACTTGTCCTCCTGAGCTGCGGCTGCCACATGTGCTCTCCTATTATGATGATTTGCACTTAGGTTGATGAGGAATGAGGCTCCTCCTCTCCTCCTTTTAAATGTTTCTTTAGGCCAATGTATATCCCTCCCAAATGATCTCCTCAAGTCAAGGCCAAATTGAATTCTATAGTACAATTAGCCTACACAACATATACAAATTAATATCTAAAATTATACATGTCCTGTATTGGTGCTTGAAGCCACCCCTTGTTCCTCTAAGGGCGCTCTTACATATCCAAGTATCATGTCATCAATTCTCTTCTTGGTTTTGGCCCAACTTATTTGGGTGTGAAACCCCCATGCTTGGGTACTTAGTCCACAAGGCATTTTGTGGTGCCAATTCCTCCACAACCTTGTCCCCTAGGGTTTGGAGTATCTCCCAAGCTACCAATATCAACGATCCATATTAGCGAGGGAGGTACTTCCAACAATATAAAGTAACTTGTCATCGACGACACTAACCTATCTATCATACACCACTGCAACATACTTTGTAGAATGAACCATGCTATCTTGGTAGTTCCTCTGCCTCATCTAATATGAACCTAAAAACATCAACACTTCAACAGGGTTTCTCCCTTTGAATCTAGAATCCCTCTCAGTCTACACGATCTCCTCTAGAAAAACCTACTATTGATCTCATGTCCTACAAGATCAGTTCGATCTACGGTCGAACACAAGCCATCATCACCGCAACTCAGTCCTGCAATCGCTCATCCTCCTGGATCAAACATAACTCATGAAATTGCATCTAATCTCGGATGTACAACATCACTTAATAAAGAAGAAACAAACCTCCCAATATGTTTTCCATCACATGAAGTAATCTCGATCATGGTAGTCTCGTCCATGCCAAAGAAATCCTAGAGCTATCCCAACGATCCATGACAAGTCAAAGGAATTCCATGATCAGTAACCTACCCTACAACAAACTATTGTTCACCAGGTTCACTTCCAATCCACCAGAAATCCAAGCTTATCTCGTTGCCAACCCATTCAAGACCACATCTCTAGGCCTTCAATTGAATCCTCTACTCCATGATCTAGACAATCTAAACTCCCTCTGAGCTTCTTTGCTGCACACCATGATGCACTGGCCCTTCAAAGTAGAAATGTATTTAGACTATTGTATACCTATTAATTACAAAGAGGAAGTGTTTAAGATGATGCAAAAAGAGGATGAAAATTTGGAGGATTTACTTGAAATATTTAACTATAACATTAAAAGAGCAAAAATGGAAAATCTAGATCAAGACACTCTAAAAGCTCTTTTGTTGAAAACAATTAGAGATGAATGGATAGATATCCTTAACATGATGGGGAATGGGGAGATATATCAACTTCCATTACCTGATATTGGGGAACTATGTATTAATCTCTCAAAAGGAAAATAATTTTTTTTGAAAGGACCAAGAGATCCTGCTCCTTCTAGGGTAAAAAAATATGCAACTGGAACAGTAAGTTGGGCAGAAATTGGAAACATGCTTGATGAATTCAAAACAGACATTTTAGGGAGTCTTAGTGAAAAAATAGACACCCTTAAGTTACAAAACAAGTAGAAATCCGAGACTGATTCTTTGGCTATTTTCTGTCCAAAATGCAGAAAGAAACATGCTTTGAGAGAGTGTCATCTTGAAGAAAAAGTCATAAAAACCTGTATGATTTGTTTAGAAAGTCATGAGACTAATAATTGTCCTTCAATTCCTGGTCTTAAGGCTATTTTTCAAGAAGAAACAACATCAAATCCTACATAATCTCTTTGTTTTGTCTCTAGAAGACCATGGTAGGGGCCAAAAACTCAAGGATTTAACAACCAAACGAATACTCAGCCCCCAAATTGGAATTCTTGGCAGCAACCTTGGCCCCAATCTCAATTTCAATCTCAACCTTGGGCTCAAGGAATGCAAAATCCATATGGAATATTTTCTCAGTACTATTAATATCCTCCATCATATCCAAATTATCCTCCCCAACAAATTCATCAACAAAATCAACAACCTCTAATCCAAAACCAAAATCCACAACTCTCACTACCATTCCCTCAAAGACCAAATCAGTGACCTGCCCAACCATTACCAAACCCCAACAAAAAAAATCCTCAGAATACCTATATGATAGAAGGTCAGCAATTTCCAACCTATATGATTACTCCTCTAGATATTAATGTTGTCCAACTAAGATCTGGTAGGATATTAGAAAAGAGGAAGCCTTCTGTAATCATTCAAGAACACGACAATTCTGAGGAAGATTCTCTACATCCCAATAAAATTTTTGAAGAAGAAGTAACTCTTCAAAACCAAAACTCTGAAAAGGAAAAGCAAAAAAAACCAATAAATTCAACTCCTGTTATAGAGCAACCATCAGTATCTACTTTTACACATCCTTTTCTTGAAATATTACAAATTGATATAGGAGTATAAAAGCATATTATGTTGCCTAATTTGATTTTGTTGATGAATTGAAGAATATTTTCATCAAAATCCCTTTGTTACAAGCCATCAAGGAAATTCCAATTTTGGCTAAAACTATAAAGGAGTTGAGTATGAAGAAACCAGGAAGAAAAATAAAAGAAATAAAAAGAATCCAATTTGTAGGAAAACTAGCAGACATAATGATGGGAAAAAATTCCATTAAAAAATATTTAGATCCCGGAAGTACAGTTGTAAAAAACATATCAATGGAGTTGAAATTCCAAATACATTGATTGATTTAGGAGCAACAATAAACATCATGAGCAAACAAACCATGGAACAACATAATCTTCCTAATCTTCTTTATACACCTACATTACTGCAATTAGCAGATAGATCTGTAATCAAACCAGATGGTGTGTAAGATATCTCAGCGTATTTAGATTCTTGTGAGTATCCTGTTTATTTTATGATATTAACCCCTCAGAACAATATAGGAGGACACCCACTCATACTAGGAAGACCTTGGTTGGCTACAGTTGATGCTTTCATTAGATGTAGATCTGGCAACATGTATATTTCTGATGGTAATTCAACTAAGAAATTCAATCTGTATCCTCCAACAAGAACAATCACAGAGAGAGATGACAAAGAATGGATTGATGGTGAAGAAGATATACAACCTCTCTTTACTATTTCAAACATTAGTGAAGATAGCCAAATCTTAAATACAATAGAAAATTATGAATCCTCTCCAGAATATGAACATGATCAATTTCAAGAAAGATCCAATATTGAATATTTGTCATCTAGGCAGATGTCTCTTTACTCTATGGAAGAATTTGGTAGCTCTACAGTTGAATGTTTCCAGGGAAAACCTTGAACATAAACAATAACTTGGAAAAGTTACAACAAGAGAAGCTAATCAAAACATTACAACAACATTCATCTGCATATGCATGGGAATAAACTGACGTGAAAGGAATTAGTCCTAAGACTTGTATACATCACATTTACATTGATGAAAATTGCAAACCTATCAGACAACCTCAAATAATGATGAATCCAAATCTTAGGGAAATTGTGAAAGAAACGTTGCAAAAGTTGTTAAATGTAAACTTCATCTATCCAATTTTAGATAGTTAGTGGGTTTCTCCTTTAGTGATTGTATCCAAAAAGAATGGTAAATGGAGGGTATGCATTGATTATCGAGAATTGAATAAAGCTGCCCTTAAAGATAATTTTCCTTTTCCTTTTATAGATCAAGTGTTAGATACATTAGTAGGTAAGAAGTATTTCTCATTCGTGGATGGTTTCAGTTGTTACAACAAAATTTAGGTTGCACCTGAAGATCAAGATAAAACCACATTCACATGTCCATGGGGGACTTATGCATACCGAGTACTTCCTTTTGGATTGTGCAATGCACCTGCAACATTCCAAAGGGCAGTACTAGGAATTTTTTCTGATCTAATACATGATTGTGTAGAAGTGTGTATGGATGAATTTACAGTTTATGGTAATACATTTGAAGAGGATTTAGAAAACTTGGAAAATGTTCTTAAAATATGTAAGGAAGCAAACCTCTCACTAAGTCATAAAAAATGTTTCATGATGTTTACTGAAGGTATTGTTTTGGGACATCACATTTCAGGAGATGGAATTAAATTTGATAAATCTAAAGTTGAGTTCATCTCCAAGTTATCAGTTCCAAGTTGCCAAAAGGATGTTAGAAGTTTTTTAGGATTCACAATGTATTATAGAAGATTTATATAAAATTTCACCAAAATAGCATCCCAACTCTTCAAACTACTCACCAAATATTGTGAATTTAGTTGGAATCCTGACTGCCAATTAGCATTTGAAACCTTAAAAGCAAAAATTTTGCATTTGAAACCTTAAAAGCAAAAATTTCTGAAGCATCCATCTTAAGAGGGCCTAACTGGAAAAAACCTTTCACATTTCAACAGATGCTTCACATAGAGCTCTAGGAGCTGTGTTAGGACAAAAAGACTTGATCCTCTATGCCATCTATTACACAAGTAAGAATTTGACTCCCCCAGAGTTGAATTACATTGTAACTGAAAAGGAGTTCTTAGCTGTTTTTCATGCTATCAACAAATTCAGACATTACATAACAGGCTATAAAACATTTTTCCATACAAATCACTCTGCAATTAGGTATTTAATGAATAAATCTATTAATAATGGCAGAGTTACAAGATGGGCAACCTCAGGTACTCATTGGACCTTTTGAAAAATGGGCCTTGGATTTTTTTGGACCTATCAATCCTCCATCTAAACAAAAGAAGTATATTTTGGTATGCACCAATTATGTCACTAAATGGGTAGAGGCTAGAGCATTACCTTTTTTTAATGAAGGATATGTAGTCAATTTTATTTTTGAGGATATCTTCACTTGTTTTGGTGTTCCAAGAGAAATTGTAACAGATCAGGGCTCTCAATTTACAAAAAAGATGGAGAAAAGGCTGGTAGAAGATTACAAGATCAAGCACAGAAAGTCTACTCCTTACCATCCACAAAAAAATGGTCAAGTTGAATCTACAAATAAGGTGATCGAAGGAATTATCACTAAGACTGTTCATCTACACAGAACAGATAGGCTTCCTGAAGCCTTATGGGCCTACAGAACTACATGGAGGAACACAACAAGACATACTTCCTATAAACTTGTTTATGGGAAGCAAGTCCTGTTCCCTATAGAGTTTCAGATCAAAACCTTCAAGATGGCAGTCCAATTGAGACTTTATTTATCAGAAGCACAGAAGCATAGACTGGAGCAACTCAATGAACTAGATGAAATCAGACAAGATGCAGTCCAAAGAACTAGTATAGTCTAGCAGCAAAGGAATAAATGACATGACAAGTATATCAAAGAGAAAAAGTTTCAAGAAGGGGATTGGGCACTCTTGTTCGATTCAAAATTCAAGGATTTTCAAGGAAAGTTTCAGACTCATTGGCTTGGGCCATATGAGATTGAAGAAGTCCTTGATAATGGAGCAGTGAAGATCAGAACAGTAGATGAAGAAAAGGTATCTCATCTTGTAAATGGTCATTGGTTGAAAGTATATCATAAACCACTTTCAAAAGAAGAGTTTGTCAAGAAATTTCAAGATAATATTGATATGGAGTTAGTGAAGAAGAATTCTTCTTCTTCACAAACTTAGCTTTTATTTTTCCTATATTTGATAAAAAAAAAAGGTGTATAAGTATGAATACCAATCAATGATTGGCATATTTATGCAGAAAATACAGGGTGAAAATCAGAGCTCTCTGACATCCTATATTTTCCATTTTTCTTTTCTGTAATAAAGTAGTGAAAACTACATTCATATTTGCAGCTTCATAATCTGCAAATTCAGTTTCATTCCATCACACTCCACTGTCATTCCATCTCATTCCACTTTCATCTCATTTTCACATTCATTCCATAAGCCATATTTCATTTTCATTCCATATTTCTCACTCATTCCATTTATGTTCCATACTTAAAAAAAAAAAAAAATACATTCTGCAGCTGATTCTATTTCACAGCTAATTTGATTCTGCAACCACTTCAGCAATTCTAAAATGATGATTGCAAAGGGACTAAAGGATTATGTTTGAAGGCCGCCATGTTTTTTTTCACAAAGAAAAATTTCGTAATTTTATTTATGAGAAAACAAAATTACATGTTGTATGAGCTGGTATATGTCCAAAGACATCCAAATGCCGCAAATAAAAATGCAAAAGTGATACAATTAAGATTTTCTCCCCTTCTTCTTTTAAACCTTACGCCAAGCACCAAGTGTTTGCTCGGTCTCGATAAGGACAAGCTAATTTTCTTCTGTTGGTGCTTCATGATCCTTATCAGAGTCAGATGTGTCTGATGTATGTGTTCTTTTGTATCCCACACTGTCTAGTGTTCCAGGTACCATATCCTGTTGAGTCTTTGTGGTGGTGTCAAGAGGATCTTGCATTTCCTGTTCTTGTGTGCCCAAGGAAGTATCTGTTTGTTGATTCTCATGTGGTGTTGGTTCCACCTCTTCTTCCTGTAGTTCTGGCTCTTCAGAGGGGAATTGCCAACCTTTTGCCGCTTTTCCTGTTTTCTTCTTTTTCTTGTTATCCCTTTTTGCTGCCGGGCATGAGTTTTGTAGGTGTCCTGTGCACCTGCATATCCGGCATCTAAAGGCTATGTTATCATAGTCTAAATGCTGTGTCCATCTCTGTTGTTTGTTGTTCAGCATAATGGACTCTGGGAGTCCCTTGCTCAAATCAACCTCCACACGGATTCGTGCGAAGGTGAATATGCGTTCTTCCAGGCGTTGGGTGTCTATTTTAATGTATCTGCCAAGGGTGTTTCCAATGCAGCCAAGAACATTTTCATTCCAAAAATGTAGCGGGAGGTTGTAGAGCCTTACCCAGACCGGCATTTTGGTCACCTCCATGGTATTGGCATCAAAATTTTGGAACCATGGTGTAATGAAGAGTCCCGTGGAGCCCCAGAACCATGGTCCCTGACTGATAATGGCATCTCTGACCTCAGTGGATGAAAATTTTACAATGAAGAACCCCTTAGAACATAGGTGTATTTCACATTCCATGGACCAGTTTGTAAAAATCCAATGGAACAGCTCCATTGGTTTGGGCCAGAAGCAGTTGAATCTGCCTATAATTGCTTGGGATTCATAGGCAGTTCTATGCATATCAATATCTAGGCTTTCTATGTTTATTTCAGGCACTCTGTCCTGCAGTTTTACAATATATGGCTTGGGGGAACTTTCAGCAGGGGTGACAGGTACTGTGGGAATGTTTTTGTCCCCCTGTAATATATTCCTGTAAGAGCCTTTTGTGGGTACTGTTTTGGATGCACCTGCCCCCATGGAGGGTCCATGTGCCCTGTTTTGGCCCATCATTCCACCCCTCAGTCTGAGGTTGAGGCAGATGGAAGACCCAGTGACAATGGAGAAGTCATTAACAGAGCAATGGTCAGCTAAAGCTTTCCCCCCAAAAATCAGAGACTGTGCATGAACTGGGTAACCCGCCTTAGTCTGGATAGCTTCCTTTAGATGTAGTATTGAATCTATTGTTCGAATCCATAGAATAAAGCTATTACCTACAGGAGGCTTAATGAACACTTGATATGGAGTCGAGCCTACCTAAGAATCGGTGTTGCAGATATGCAGGCTGCGATTTTTGTCTATAAGCACCTCAGCGTGGGCCTGTTCCTGGCTCAGATGGTCTGAGTGCATCCTCAGAGTCCCCTTGAGATCTGAAATCCCTGTGTCAGCTGTATTGGTGAAGCTAGCAGGCCCTTGCAGCCTCTGATTCGTATGCAGCTGTGGAGGCCGTAAGGCATTTAATCCCGAAGCCCAATGTCCGCCCATCCTCGCGGCCCAGGGCGAGGATGTGAAGGCCGGCTTGCCAAAGAGATAGTCATGCGATATCCGCTCCCAATAACATAGAAAAACTGAAGTCCCAGCTTGAGCAACCGACCGATAAAACAGAGTAATGCGCCCAGTGGCACCATGAGAGGTGCAACAGAGCACATACCCCGGCGATGGTTCAAAGTCTAAGCCGCCAAAGAACAAATGGCGATCGGAGGGACTTATTCCATGCCCCGCTGTATCATTTGATAGACTGGTCAGGCACCAATACCCCTTTCTGTTGGTTCTGCAGGGTATCCAAGAACCTGTCACAGCAAAAATGTAAAATCTCTTAGGCGCCAATGGATGCCCAGCCCGAACAAAGACACAAGGAACAGTGATGGTAATGCAGAGTCTCATTCCATGGAGGCGCTGCCTGAGCAACGATCTCCAACCCGCGGCGGCGATGGTTGACTGTAACCCTAGAACGAAAGAAATTTCACCCGCGCGCGCCATCTCTCTCGAAGGCCACCATGTTACAAAAGAGTACCTAAGGAACAACATCAAGCAAACAACAAACAAAAAGGTTAAGTTCTGAGGTAAAGTGTAAAATTTATTTTTAATAGCAAAATTAAAAACATGAAATATGTATAATATGTACATTCATATGTTCCTTGAAAACCCATCATTCGAATTGATTTCAAAAATCATCATGATATATCTTGACCATATCCCTCATATAAATTTGCATAACGGTCCATCATTAATATCCTTGATTGATGACTAACGGTCATAATCATGATGTGACCTACTTGTCTACATATCTCAAAGACCGTATCACTTACTTATTTCCTACAACTCACCATAAACCCTCCATCCGTAGCTCATTCATATCCATCGATTCCATAGCCAATTCATCTCCATCAACTCTGCAGCCAATTCATTTCCACAAATCAGAGGGGTAATTCTGAAGGTTTAAAGCACTCTGCATAGAAGAAGGATGGGTTTGATTGTTAGAACAGAACCAGTGGGGGTAAAATACATGGAAGGATACCCACAGGTTAGAGAATTGCTACAACAAGCTGGATGGTTGAGGTTCATAGAAAATTTCAATGGTTTTCATAAGGAAATTACAAAATTATTTGCCTGTTCTTTTGATGGAACCGAAGTAGAAATTGGGGACATTAAATTTACAGTGACAGAGTCATTCTTGGCTGAAGCTACAGAAATTCTGAGGCATGGAGAGAGATGGTTCAAGAAAAAAGAATTCCATAATGAATCATGGAAGGTGTTACTTAAAAACCTAGGTATGGATGTCTCATTTTTTAGAAAAATAATCCCAAGTACAACCCTTAAAAGAAAATGGAGAAATATGCTTTTGATTTTGCAGAAATTCATAACTTGTGAAGGAAGATTTGCAGCCATGTATGTTTATCATATCCGTTTATTAATGAATTTTCTAGAAAATGGTGAAATCAACCTTCCTTTCTTTCTGCTCAATAGTCTAAGAAGAATGGCCTCAAATGTACAAAAGAGAATAAAATCCATAGAGACCACTATGCATAATCATGGCTTGGTGAAAATATTGATTGAGTTTCACTTAAGGAGCATAGAAGACACTTGGGAGGATTTCCTTGTTAGGAAATCATTTTCAAGAACAACCAGAGTCACCACCCAAGGAAGAGAATGTCAGGAGAAGTAAAAGAAAGAAAACATATGTAATTGTTGAAAACAGACCTGAAACTTCACTACAAAAGAATGATGAAAAGCTAATTTATGAGGAACTGGCAGAAATTAGGAAACAAATTAAGGCTAGAGGAAAGAAAAAGAAAGAGTGTGAGGTTACAAATGAAGGGAATGAAATTCCTCCAAAACTAAGAAGGAGCTCTAGACTCTGAGGCATTATGAAGAAGACATTGTCCAAGGGGACAGAGCTCATAAATATAGGAGAGGAAACCCTAGATCCATCACCTGTTGATAATTCTCATGTGTACAGTCCTCAAAACTCTCCTGTTTATCAATTTGAAGAAGGCCCTAGCAGAAGATCTCTTGGTATAGATCCAGTCCAACAACAGATATATGATTATGTAAAGTCATTGGAAAGAAGAAGTGCCTCAATGAACCAAGAACTACCTGTCAATCCACAAGAACCTCTAATTGATACTCTTAATAAATATATTTATGAATTAGAGATATTGAACAGGCACATCAAGCAGGAGAATGAGATTTTGAAGGAAAAAAAAAAATTGGACAAGGAAATGCATGATAATACTACTCTGCAGCTAGGACTATTGCATAAGGAAAATAGGAAATTGAAGAAGAAGAACAAGTGATTGAACAGAGCAATCATAAACCTCAAATTCAAACTTCTTATGAAAAGGCCAAGAATGACATTGAATTCAAAGAGGAACAAAATAATAAGGTTGGATGTCCTAGTTGAGGTATCTAAGAAAATGCAGTAGGGGAGAAGAACTTATAATTTTGGCAAATTGCATGAGGACATGCAATGATTTTTTAGTGGGGGTATGTTGAACCTTAGGATTACCCTCTCTTTTACGGTTTTTCTCACCTCATTCCACCACTTTTCCATAATATCACAAACCCTAATCAATGAAGAATGCTAAGGTTTTGTCTTAAGGATGCATTTAAATGATTGTCATATTACATTTTCATGATTTTGCTATTTGGATAAGTTTTTGCAATTTAGCTACAGAATGCAGCCTATTCTGCAGCTAACTATGCGTTCCGTAGCCACTCTCATGGTTTAGCAGGTTCCAGGTGTTAGTTTAGGATTTGGGCCACATGGGTGTTTCTAGAATCTTGCCTACATGGATTCTATCCTACTCACACGGTCCAGATTGACATAAAAAGGAGCCTAAACTCATGGTTGAAGTTACAAGTCAAAGAACGTTACCTACAATAGTAGGACTCCTGATTTGTTCTTCGTAGAAAATCATGATTCCAACAGTCCCATTTCAATTGAACTTCAAGTTAGACACATATAGCTAGTTTAAATTGCAATTAGTTATGTAATTTCTCTTTAAATATTGGTTCCACAGAACCAAGAGATAGTTTAGTACAGTTCATATTTCTAAGTGAATACTCTGTTTCCAAACCTTGTTTTTATCGTAATAAAGAATTCTAGCTTTCCAAATGCTTGCTTGATTGCACCTTTAACAAGCTAGGAGTTCAACCACATCAGTTGCAGAGGGCCCCTGCTTCTGAAGGAGGTTTTTATTGTGTTTTCTAGTTAGATTTCCTTTACTCTGTTTTAGCAATTTCTGTTTCTAAATAGGCTTATGCTTCATTTCTAACTTTCAAATAGTTTAATGATAAATTACAATTATGCAGACTTACTCTTCCAAAACATATCATGAAAATAGAAACTCTGTTTTCAAAAGTGGATTAAGGATTGAAGTGCTAAGAAACCACAATTATTTAGTTTTATTGTTCTTGTCCTTTATTTCCATTAGAACAGAGTTGTCAATTGCCGTGTTAACACATGTTTATGAAAGCCATTTTCAATATGCTAAACCTACATTGAATGGTTAAATATCTCACACATACAGTGGTTGAAGTTATCTTGCTTATTGTTATTTTCTTGCCAAAGACTAAGGCATAATTGATTTCTCCGAAGGAATCTCAAGAAGTTAAAAACTTTACATTTGAATGTGGCAGATAAGTCAATTATACATTAGTTCATTTTAGTTAGATCTTACATGCTTTTACTTTCAAGACCCTCACTTAATTGCAAACAATAATATTCCTAAAAATCACACTAGAAGGAATTGATCTAATCATATTTTTAGATGAGATGGTTGAATGATTAATGAAATGCAATTTTTGAGTTATCCATTTGCAGAGTTTTCTTAGTTCCTTAGTTCAAACAGGTGTAATTAGTTACTTAACATTACTTCAATAAGATCACTCTTTACAAATTGAATTATTGGAGTAACTAAACACATCTTAGATATTTTCATTTGCATTCTTTGTTTTATGTTCTAGGACCTTAGCAGACTAAAGTACAAGAAGTTGCTAAACTCCATCTCAATAGGGTCATACCTAACAAATTGAATGTTGAGTTAACTAAAGGTACAATAGTTGATTCATTTTTCTGCTTTCATTTAAGATAGGAATTGTAATTCTCAATCTTAGTTTTAGAAATAGATCCATGGATTAGGACTAATAAAAATATTATATAGATGCTTTGATTTCCAAAATCGGTCTTGAACTAGCCCTCAGTTTTTGGTATGTTTTTATGAAAATTAAATTAGTTTTGGTACACTTCCTTTTCTTCATTCTAAAATACATTTAGATTCACATAAGTATTTCCATAGCATTAGATTAACCATCCTTAGATCTCAAAGAACAAACCCCCCCCTAAAAATAACATAAAACACAAAACAACTAAGTAAGGAATAGGTTGCTTAAGTACATATGGTGCACCACACGTCATCAGTTTACTAGCCTTGGTTGGTAATTAATGAAAGAAATTTAGGACACTAAATTGACTAAAAAACACTACCAACTCAAATTTCACAACAAAATACTTTGCACAGTAGAATAACACAATATTAAATCAACACGTGCACAAATATACAACTTTTTACAATTTTTTCAATAACCCAACTTCATTATATTATCAATCTATAATACAACAGTATTGGGCTCCCATACCAGGGATCATGGACCTCATACAATCACTGATACAAGTAATACGAACTAGGATTTTGGTGCCAAGAAATATGAAAACCAATCTATCTTGAACACGATACACTTTGACCTATTAGCTGATCTAGTGCACTTCACAGCTCTGCTGGTCTTAGCCTGAACACATCTGCTCGGTCCTTTGGCTCCCAAGATGTAGCAACACCAATATGCCTCTATAAATGATCATACTACTTGATGTCACTAAACATGATTCCTATTTTCCCTCTCACTAATCATTAGTACTTCAACAAATCAACACATAAGGTATTGTTGCAAGTTGTTCACAACTCCGTTTGTGAACAAGTCCTTGAATTCCCACTATTTCTCCTAAAATCTTAGGGAATTCTTCTCTTTATTTCCTTCCTATGATGTTATAATGAGGAAAACTTAGGGCATGGAGGGTTTCTCTCTATCATTGCAACATGTCCTTCTCTTTAGAAAACTTGGGTTAGATAAACTTCTCCTTTAACTTCCTTCTTTTGTACTTTAAATATCAATTCCCGAGCATCACACATTTCTTCCTCTCCTAGCAGGCTCAAAGTCATTCTTAAGTCTTGAACTTAGGGCCTAGTTGGACACCTACTTTATTACCTCCAAATAGCATCAAAATGCCCAACCAAATATTTCCTAAACCAGGACACTCAACCACATAGCAAAACACCAACTTAAGATAACACTTACCTTTGATTTCAAGCCACTTTCCTATACTGCTATTCATGGACCTGTGCACACTTCAGACCCGATATTTTCAGCCTGTTTAGGGCACCATAACAACCCTAAGACTACCTCATTCTTCCTTCTACAAGCTTTGTCCCGTCTCCTTTGTCCTTCTAGGTACACTCAACCACCCTTTTTGCTACCCCAAACCACTATTTAGAAACCAATCAGGACTCGGCCCTACCTAAGACATATCATAAAAATTTTAAGCCTGTTTCTAAGGAAGATCAACAACCAACATGTACATTTCAGACCTTATCTTATGAGACTACCCTTTTTCTCTTACTCAAGCCCACAATAGACACAAACAAACTTAAAAATGAGTCCCTTATTGCTTCATCCTTGTCCTCCTAAGTTGTGGCTACCACCGGTGCTTTCCTCTTATGATGATTCAAACTTGGTTTAATGTTGAATGAGGCTCCTCCTCTCCTCCCTTTATATGCTTCTTTGGGCCAACATCTAGCCCTCTCAAATGGTCTCCTCAAGTCAAGGACGACTTGAATTCTTTAGAAAAATTAGCCCACACAACCTATAAAAATTAATATCTCAACTTCTACATGTTCTTTCTTGGTTCTTGAAGCCACCCCTTTTTCCTCAAAGGGTGCTCTTTATTGGGTGTGGAGCCTGATTATCTTGTTTACTTTGTATCACAGCATTGGACCCCTGTACCTTAAATGGTGTGGCAACGCCGCCCGTAAATTAATCGCTGCCGTGGGGGGGCAATAGCGACTTTATGGAGCCCCCCCCTGGTGGGGGTTTTCGGGGGCAGCGCCCCCGAAGCTAAAAACAGATGTAAAATTTCCTTGTAAAAGTATAGTAATTTCTAGTCAATCTGGGCCGTTCATTAGGCAAATTATTTGACGGTAGAAGTTATGTTTAGTTTAGGGTTTTTTGCCCTAGAAGGAAACCCCTCGCTTTTATGAGGGTATTGTATTGCGGCTGTGTATTGTATGTGTATTATCGGAGCGAGAAATAGAGAGGGAGACTGTGAGAGAGAACAGAGGATATTGTAGTAGTTCTGCTGTAGGTTTTGCCTCTTCTTTTTGCTGGATAATAGAAAGGAAGGACTGGCTGTTCGGGGTGGACGTAGCCCAAACTGGGTGAACCACGTATATCTGTGTCTCTCTGGTTTTATGTGTTTTGTGTCCTTGTATTTTCCTCATATTTTATGTGTTGCATTGCTCCATAATATATAATTTTCTAACAACTGGTATCAGAGCCGAAGGTATATTTGGCTGATAAACTCACAGGAAAGAAGGGTTCCTGGTTCGAGTGGGAGCAATGGTAGAGATGGTTAGTTTAGGGTCGGGAAATTTAACGGCCAAAACTTCCCGCTGTGGAAGATGCAGATGGAAGATTATTTGTATCAGAAAGATCTGTACCTACCATTGAGTAGAAAAACAAAGAAGCCGGCGGCCATGACAGATGCAGAATGAAACATTCTCAATAGAAAGGCACTCGGAATAGTACGGTTGTGCCTTGCGGTGTCAGTCGCCTTCAATATTTCGAAGGAAACAACAAGAGAGGGTTTGATGTAGATGTTGACGACACTATATGAAAAACCCTCGGCCTCAAACAAGGTATTTCTTATGAAACGACTATTTAATATGAAGATTTCGGAAGGTGGATCTGTTGCAGACCATTTAAATGATTTTAATACAGTTACCAGTCAGTTAAGTTCTGTAGGGGTAAACTTTGATGATGAAGTTAGAGCTCTGTTATTCTTGTGCTCATTGCCAGAGAGTTAGAATGGTTTAGTAATGGCCATTAGTAACTCTGTCTCTGGATCTAGTACTTTAAAGTTTGATGATGTTGTTGGTGCTATCCTTAGCGAGGAAATGCGACGGAAAAGCTCCGGTGAGACATCAGGTAATGCTTTGAGTGCAGAGTCTAGGGGAAGAAGAATGGAAAGAGGAAAGAGCTCAAGATATCGCAGTAAATCAAGGAAAGGCAGATCCAAGTCCAGATCGGGGATAGTGTGCTGGAATTGCGGAAAGAAAGGACACCTAAAGAAAGACTGTAGATCTCGGAAGGGAAAAGAAGGAGACACACAACAAGAAAACAATTATGAAGCAAATGTGACAGGTGATGTGTTACAAGATGCTTTGATTCTTTCTTTCGAAAATGTTACTGATTCTTGGGTTGTAGATTCAGGGGCTTCATTCCATGCCACACCTGATAAGAAATATTTTCATGACTATGTTCGAGGAGATTTTGGACAAGTTCGTTTGGGTGATGATAAACCCTGTAAAATTGTTGGAATGGGTAAAGTTCTTGTAAAACAACAGAATGGAAACCAATGGCTACTAAAGGAGGTAAGGCATGTTCTAGATCTAAAGAAAAATCTGATTTCAACAGGGCAGTTAGGCAGTGAAGGTTGTGTGACAACTTTCACAGATAAAACTTGGAAGGTCACCAAAGGAGCGCTGGTAATAGCAAAAGGTGAAAAGGTTGGTACATTGTATTTATGCAATGGTATTTATAACTCTGTTAATGCTTTAACTTCCAAAGGAGCAGATGCAACATTATGGCATCATAGGCTCGGACACATGAGTGAGAAGGGGATGAAGATTCTTCACTCAAGAAATTTTTTGAATGGTTTTAAGAATGTTGATTTGGATTTATGTGAAAATTGCATTTATGGAAAAAAAAAGAGACTAAGATTTCTCAGAGTTGGGAAAGAAAAGAAGAGCGAAAAATTAGAGGTTGTGCATACAGATGTATGGGGACCTGCTCAGGTATCATCTCTCGGTGGCTTTCATTATTATGTTACTTTTATTGATGATGCAACTAGAAAAACCTGGATTTATTGTATTCAAAATAAATCTGATGTATTTGATACTTTCAAGAAATGGAAAGCTTTGGTTGAGATTGAGATAGGAAAGAAGTTGAAGTGTCTCAGATCAGACAATGGAGGTGAATATTGCAGCAAAGATTTTGATAGGTACTGTTCAGAGCATGGAATTCGTAGAGAGAAGATAGTTCCAAGAACACCACAAGAAAATGGTGTGTCAGAAAGGATGAACAGAACAATCATGGAGCGTGCAAGGTGCATGAGATTACATGCAGGATTGCCTTTAAAATTTTGGGCAGATGCTGTAGATACTGCTATTTATCTAATAAATAGAGGGCCTTCAAGTTCCTTGGATGGTGGTATTCCGGAGGAAGCATGGACAGGAAAAAAGGTAAACTACTCTTTTTTAAAGCCTTTTGGTTGTGAGGCCTTTGTCCATATTAATAAAGAAAATAGAATAAAGCTTGAGGCAAAATCAAAGAAATGTACCTTTATTGGATATGGTGTTAATGATTTTGGTTATCTCTTATATGATTATGAAAATCACAAAATCATTAGGAGCAGAGATGTAATATTCAATGAAAAGGTCTTGTATAAGAATCAATTGCAGGAAAAGAAACAGGAAAAAGAAAGCAAGGAATACGCGGTTCTTGATGAGATATCTGAAAAAGTAAAGGTGCCTGAAAATAATAATAATCAACAACCACAGCAGCAGCAACCACCACAACAGCAACAGGCACCTCAAACACCTGAAAGTGGTGTTAGAAGATCTACCGGGATAAGTAGACCCCCTGAACGATACTCTCCTTCATTATATTATTTATTGTTGACTGATTCTGGTGAACCTGAATGTTATGAAGAAGCAATGCAGGTTGAAAGCAAGAAGAAGTGGGAGCTAGCCATGGAAGAAGAGATGGACTCCTTAATGCATAACCAGACTTGGGACTTAGTCAGGTTTCCTGCAGGTAAAACTACATTGCAGAATAAATGGGTTTACAGGCTGAAGGAAGAAGATGGAGGAAAACAGAGGTACAAAGCTAGACTTATGGTGAAGGGGTTTGCACGGAAGAAAGGTATTGATTTTGATGAAATATTTTCTCCTATTGTTAAGATTACTTCAATCAGAACTATCTTAAGTCTTGTAGCAACGGAAGATTTAAATCTTGAACAATTAGATGTAAAGACAACATTTCTCCATGGAGATTTGGAGGAAGAGATATACATGCAGCAACCAGAAGGATGTGAGGTCAAAGGGAAAGAAAAATTGGTGTGCAGGTTAAAGAAGAGCTTGTATGTCCTAAAACAAGCTCCAAGGCAGTGGTATCTAAAATTTGACAAGTTTATGTCTGAACAAGGTTATACTAGATGTCACTCTGATCATTGTGTTTATCTGAAAAAGCAAAATGATGGCAGCTATATTATACTGTTATTGTATGTAGATGACATGCTTGTTGTAGGGTCTAACATGCAGGAAATAAATGTGCTCAAACAAAAATTGGCAAATTCATTTGCAATGAAGGATTTGGGAGCTGCAAAACAAATCCTTGGTATGAGAATAACCAGAGATAGGAAAAATCGAAAATTAACACTGTCTCAGAATGAGTACACACAAAAGGTGTTGAAAAGATTTAATATGCACAATGCAAAACCAGTTAGTACACCTCTTGCTAGCCATTTCAAACTTAGTAAGGAGATGTTCCCAAAGACCCAAGAAGACATGGATTATATTTCTAAAGTTCCATATGCATCAACAGTTGGAAGCTTAATGTATGCAATGGTCTGCACAAGGCCTGATATTGCACATCCAGTGGGAGTTGTAAGCATGTACATGAATAATCCAGGAAAAGAACATTGGATGGCAGTAAAATGGATTCTCAGATATTTGAGAGGTACCACAAATCAAGCATTATGCTTTGGTGGTTCAAACATTGCTCTATAGGGATATGTTGATGCAGATATGATAGGTGACAGAGATAGCAGGAGGAGCACTACAGGATATGTATTTACTATGGGTGAAACAATTGTCAGTTGGGTTTCAAAAATCCAAAGTGTTGTTGCACTTTCAACAACAGAAGCAGAGTATGTTGCTGCTACAAAGGCTAGTAAAGAAATGATTTGGTTACAAAGGTTTATGGGTGAATTGGGTAAGAAGCATGATATGGGCACGTTATACAGTGATAGCCAAAGTACCATTCATCTTGAAAAGAACTCAACATTTCATTCCAGGACTAAACACATAAATCTCAAGTACCATTTCATACGGTCAGTATTGGAATATGGAGAGTTGAAGCTGGAAAAGATACACACTAGCCAGAATCCTGCAGATATGCTAACAAAAGTTGTAACTAGGGAGAAACTAAGAATGTGCTCAGTTTCAATTGGTCTTCAAGGATGACGATGAAGATGAGAAACAACCAGGTCCAAAGAGGAGTCATTGTCCAAAAAATGAAGCAACGATGGAGTTGCTACAATCAGTCTCCAAGTGGGAGATTGTTGGGTGTGGAGCCTGATTATCTTGTTTACTTTGTATCACAGCATTGGACCCCTGTACCTTAAATAGGGCGGCAACGCCGCCCGTAAATTAATCGCTGCCGTGGGAGGTCCAGGGGGGGGGGGCAACAACGACTTTATGGAGCCCCCCCCCTGGCGGGGGGTTTCGGGGGCAGCGCCCCCAAAGCTAAAAATAGATGTAAAATTGCCTTGTAAAAGTATAGTAATTTCTAGTCAATCTGGGCCGTTCATTAGGCAAATGATTTGACGGTAGAAGTTATGTTTAGTTTAGGGTTTTTTGCCCTAGAAGGCAACCCCTCGCTTTTATGAGGGTATTGTATTGCGGCTATGTATTGTATGTGTATTCTCGGAGCGAGAAACAGAGAGGGAGACTGTGAGAGAGAACATAGAATATTACAGCGGATCTGCTGTAGGTTTTACCTCTTCATTTTGCTGGATAATAGAAAGGAAGGACTGGCTGTTCGGGGTGGACATAGCCCAAACTGGGTGAACCACGTATATCTATGTCTCTCTGGTTTTATGTGTTTTGTGTTCTTGTATTTTCCGCATATTTTATATGTTGCATTGCTCCATAATATATAATTTTCTAACACTCTTCCATCTCCAAGTGTTATGTCATCAATTCTCTTCTTGGTTTTGTCCCAACTCCTTTGGGTTCAAAACCCCCATAGCTCACAAGGCCTTTTGTGGTGCCAAGTCCTACACAACCCTATCCCCTAGGGTTTGGAGTACCTCCTAAGTTATCAATATCAACAAGGAGAGGGTACCATTGTGCCATCCATGGATTGAAGCAAATCCAATGTTATTTATGTTGGAAAATCACTATAGATGAAAATTATTATTGATTCTCTTTTCATGATAGTTACTTGTGCTATTAATTGGCATTTTATTATATTATTTTACTTCTTCACCAATAAATTATCAAAACATGAAGATCACGAAACATAAAGAACACAAGGTATAGGATCCACATTAGGAAAAATCCCACAACTAGGGGAAAACATGAACAATATCCTTCTTATAGAATCAAATCAAAATGAGATATCAAGACAAAGACCAAGACACTTTCCTACTTTAGATCCCCAAGTTATCCCCCCTTCAAAGTTATAGTCAAAATCAAGCTTCTTCAAACTTTGACCTTGTCCCCAAATTGCAGAATTGTTATGATCTTTAGTTCTATCACACAATTACGGGTTTCCTCAGATATTCGGTCTTATGATAAAGATTTAAAGAACTTCACACATTCTTCCACATAAAACTTTGAATTTTGAGCCACTGCAACTTGCATACTTCTTGGGAGAAATAAACTAAACTTATGTCTTTTTGGTGGAGGATATACACCTATATATAATTGTTCATCACTATGAGGGGTCACGACTATTCAGTAGGCCGAATTGATCAACAAGAGGGCCAAGTTGGTACTATGGAGGACTATTTGACTCTTCTTAAATAATTTTTTTTTTCCTTTTTTTTACAAAGAGTCGCAATGGAATTTGACTCAAAATTAATTCTTTGACTTTCATAAAAAACATATAAGCATGAATTGCATGTTTGACCTAGACTTGAGTATGAAACCCATGTTTAAATATGTTGAAATTCAACAAGAAGGTGCACCACATACTAGTGTGGGATACGAGGTCACACATGAGTGAGGAATTTAGTGACACATTAGTGATAATGTGGGAAACCAATTTTTAAATAAATTAGAAAATAATTTGTAATATTATCTCATAGCAACTTGTAATAGTTAACTAAGTGTGATAGACTTAGTTAGCTCAAGAATTTCGAGTTGAGGGTCAAAGGATAGGCATGTAGAGTGATTCTATTATTTACAGGGTCCAGTTGCAGTTGTAGCACTAGTGTCGTGTGAGTGCAATCAATTAACTCAAATTAATTGAGTTAAAATCAGTTTAGCTAGTTCTAACTGAGTGATGAATTAGTGAGAGGTCCAGTGAATTAAATTAGAATTAATTCACAAGTAGTGATCAATTAGATAATTGATGATTCACTATTAATATAGGCATGCATGTTAATTCTGATGGAGACCCAATTGAGACAAAGGCTGAAGGCAAGTAAACTATCAGTTGCATTTTTAGCGAACTGTCGAGGTGCAGTTATAAAGCCACAAGAAGCCCATGATGGATTTCGCAGTCAAGGAAGGTTTGAATTCCAATTTAATAGGAATTATTTTGCCTAGGGATTGCGTGACCATGGCAGGGTGAAGGTGGGCAGAAAATTGGCAATGTATTGGTCCATTTTTCCCTAGATCAATGTGAGAAAATTGGTAGAGTGTATGAGGTTGTGGTGATCACACATGCATTGTATTGTTTCATGGTTCCTTGGTTGATTATACAGTAAATATGTAGGGGTTTTGAGTAGTTGCTTTCCCCGGGAAAATATTGTGTTGTGCGATTGATTTAATTCCTTCTGTTACTTGCATGTGATTGAGAGATCATGTTTTATATTCCGAAAATATTGTAGAAAGATTCAATATCTTGTTTTAGTACATTGCATGATCAGATTGAATCCATTGGTGTAATTTCTACATGGTATCAAAGCTGTGTTAGAGATTTTCTAAAAAATAAAATTATTTTTCTTCTTCTACATAAAATACAAATTGATACAAGTACACAAATGATTATGAAGACCGAACCTATTTAATTTTCCAACACTTCCTCTTAACTAGGGAGGTATTCATAATGACTCAACATGTCCATCTCAAGTTGAAATATTCTCATAAGAAGGGATCCATATTGATAAGCATCAAAATATCATCATATCCAACATTGTCACATTACCAAGGCCTTGATAGGGACACTCTATCTCTCACAAGATCAAAGCAAAATGTTGGGAGGCATTTCGTGGGACACCATATTGCCTCATCAAGGTGCATACTCCGCCTAGGATACCCGAAGTATATCTACCATCAGACCGTTTCCCTCAAGGAAATGTCTGTTCATCGGACCATTCTTATCCAAGTCCATGTGACTTAGGATCTCCATCCTAATCCATCACATTACATGACTGAAGAATGTTTGTCTAATATGCTTATCCAATCCATCATTCTCCTTATCCATGTACATGTACTTAACTTAGGATATCAATACTAATATGTTACAGTACCTAACATAAGGAGAACCAAGCTAATTTAAATCATCATTCTCCCTATCCATGATGCATGTACTAAACTTACGAATATTATTCTTGGCCTAGTACATGACACAGGAAGAATCAGTTTCCAACCTTACTCCCTCTCAACTTGAGAGGATAAATCCATACTCACTCCCTCTCAACTAGGGAGAATTCATCAACAAGCCTCAACTTGTGTCAAAATCACTCATACTTCTCTTACATCAGCTGCTTGTAATTGTAGCTCTCCTCTTACCAACCCTATTACCACTTAAGACTACTCATCTAGAAAATTCAAGGGCTCCAACTCAGCCTCCTAATAGATCATTATCCTATACTTTAGTTACTTATTTAAAAAATCTTCAAATGTGATCACTACTACTTCTTGCACTACTTTCTGCCTTGAAGATAGCCTATCACACAATTTATTCAATAAATTGATTATAATAATGTTAGCCAATCCACAACTTGTCTCGCATTTCCAATAAGATTCTATAAGCTAATACAACTCCATAGTCTCAATTAATTTTTTCCTCTAGCTGCTATCCTACACCTTCAAGATTGCCATTTCACAGGGTCTTCAACTAGTTGCCCCAAATAACTGATATGTTGGTCCAAATCACAAAACTAGGGTTTGTAGTTATGCCCTCACACAATCTAACAATCTGACTGATCTAAAGGATCCGCCCTTTTGCAGTCAATACTTTGACTGATCTAGGCTCCTTACAATATCATTTTTCATTACCTATGAGCATACTTCCATTTTTTTTTCATCACTATGCCTTTATATCTTCATTGTACAAGGTTGTCTGATCATTCTTTGAAGATATTTCTTTCCTAGAAGACATCCTCTAGAATACTTCAGATTTGAGGATGGAATTTCCACCCTCTCTGCACTAAACCACAAATTTATCATACCAACAGACCCTTATTCCTATGTCCTTGTTGTAGATGAACACAACCTAATCTTGGTGGTTATACTAGGTACTCAGCCTTTAAAAACATGGCTTTCCTTCTACCTGCACTTACAGAGAAAATATTTGTCTTCTTGACAGAGATACTTTACCTGTTTTATGCCTAAGAACATGCCTACTAGATCTAGGCCTATTCTTTCATTTCTCATGCCCATAATGCGCCTCCTTACATGCCTACATAGTGACAAGAAAGAAAAAACCAACCAAGTTTATTTTCTCACCTTTACAAGGTCTCCCAAAGTTGTGATTATGGCTTCCTTTTAGGATGTGTGTCTCCCTTCTAACACCCTTAAAAGGATCTTCAACTTTTGTCCTAACTAGGACAAACCATCTATTAACAAAGCATCAATTCAAAGAAGGTAAACATAGTTTGTAACAAAGTAAACTATCAAGCGAGAACAATATCGAGTACATGTTTTTTTGAGGTAGCAAAAAATCATCCGATTTTGAAAAGCATTGATTCAAAATCCACCTTTTTTTTGGAGCATATTTTTAACACTTTAAGGTTCCTTAGGTATCAAGTATGAACATATTTTTTAAAATGTTAGTGGTTTTGATGCTGATTTTGAAAAGTGTTGATGCAACATCAATCCCTTTTTTAAGAGGGCTTATTTTCTACACTTTAAATTTTCTCATGTATTAAGTGTGGACATTTTTTTTTTAAATGTTAGTGACTTTCGTGCAGATTTTGAAAAGCCTCAAGATTTTTTTTTAAAGACATTTTTTTGACGCTTTAAATTTTCTTATGTCCTAGTACAATTATTTTTTAAATGTTAATTATTTAACCATTTTTCAAGTTGTCTTATTCCTCTTCTTGTTTTTCGTCTTAAGATGTTTGTTTTTTAAGGGTTTTGCAAACATGTTTTTTTTTGTTTTTTTTTTAAATTTTGTTTTTGCAAAGTTTAAAAAAAATAATAACATTAATATTTTGAGGTTAGAATTTTATATATATTTATATATCGTTAATTAATACTTTAATATGCATAAAATAATTGTCACTAAAAAATATTAATTTTAAACATTAGACAAAAAATACACACTTTGCATATAGATATAATTAAAAAAAATATGTATTTTATGACCTTTTGGCTAAAAATGACTTGTTAAATAAAAAAAATTATGAAAATTATGAATAAAAAAAGCTGGAAATATAGCAAATTTTATGAATTTTAAATCTAAAGATGATGGCATTTGAAGCAGTTTTTTTTTTTAATGATTAAGATAAAATTTAAGTAAAAATAACAAAAACACATTGAAAAAAAAACATAAAAAATAATAAAAAAATTAAAACAATTTTTTTTGAAAAAAATAAACATAAAAAAATTAAATTGAAAAGAGCTTTAAAATAAATATATGATGACAACATTGATCACATCTATCACAATTTTACTACTATCATCTCCACTACCATTAAAAACTTCTCTAAGGAGGTATCATATAATAAGAACAGTAGGACTTCCAACCCATGGTATGACAATGATTATAAATATGTGAGGAAAGCAATTAGAGATACTCCCAACGAAAATATTAAGGACGAGAAAATCAAGGTATACAAAGCTGTTATCAAAAGGAAAAAAAGAGACCATATAAACAAGAGGCAAGATCTTCTCCTTAACCTCTCTAAAGTTGAGCCTAGAAAGTTTTGGAGGAGCATTCTTGTCCGTAAATTGAAAGAGAACAATTTGAACCCCTTAAAGGAATGAGATGTCTATCTTAGGAACCTCTATGACTCCCCAGATGCCATGGGAAACATAAAAAGCACTCATATAGAGGGAAATACCTTTTCTTTGGAAGACATTGAGTCTGGGATTAAGAAGCTCGCTAATGGGAAAGCTAGGGATATTGAAGGATACTAAGCTGAAACTCTCAAAATTGGAAGGTCCATCCTCACCCCGCACTTGCACAATCTCCTGAACTTGGTGGTAAAACATTGTTTCCCTAAGTTGTGGACGTAGAGCCTTGTTGTGCCTATCTTTAAAAGTGGGAATAAAAAAATTCCCTCTAACTAAAGGGCTATCATGATTAGCCACATTTTAGCCAAGTTGTATGGGATCATTCTAGAAAATAAGATTAGAGCTTGGTTTTAAATCCACGGTAAAAGAGCCATTGGGAAAGCTAGTTTTAGAAGGTGCCACTCTACGATCGACCACCTTGTCACTCCTATGACCATTGTTGAGGATTGTTGTAACAATAAGATTGATCTCTTCTGCCATTTTGTTGAGTTTAGAAAATCTTTTGACATTGTTCCTCGAGAGAAGTTATGGAAAAGGATCGATGAAATAATGGTTCCTCCTGAGTTAAGGGTCGGTTTTATTCAATTATACGAGAATGTTATTTCCAAGCTTAGGACCACCAAGGGTTGGTTTACTGAAATTAAATGCAACATCAATGTTAAGAAAGGGTGTCCCCTATCCCCTACCCTTTTTGGCATTTACATTGACAAGCTTGAGGAATGCTTAGAGGCTGTTGGTTTTGAAGGACCCAAGCTTGCTGGTATAGTCATTACTTTTCTCCTTTATGCTAATGATATCGTTCTTATTTCCAGGAGTCCCAACAATCTCGACAAGCATCTTAAAACCCTCCACGATTACTGTATCAAGATGAGTATGACTATTAATATTGACAAGACTAAAGTTATGATTATTAAATCCAATAATATCACTTATGATAGTTTCATTTACGATAATAGTTACTTAGAGAATGTTTCTTCTTACAAATATTTAGGTATTGACATTCACCATTAGCTCAACTGGAACTATAAAATTGAGAAAAAGATTTTAGGAGCTTGAAAAGCTTACCATGATCTTGAAAATAATTGTAAGACATCTGATCTTTGAGTTTGGAGTAAAAAAAAGTTCCTCTTCGAGACTCTCGTCACCCCTGTTATTTCATATGGATGTGAGGTGTGGGGTTGTAGTCTATCTAGAGTTTCTTGGAGAAAGATTGAAAGGATCCAAAAGAAATTCATAACCTACAATCTCAAGATTAAAGGTAATACTCCCTACCTTATTCTCTTGATCGAAGCTAGCCTTTCCCCCATTGAATGCACGATTATGTTTAAGTATTTGATGTATAAGAAGAAGTTGTACAACATGGAACCTAAGAGGCTCCCAAAAATTGCTCCTAACTTTAGTAAAAACCACCTTCGGCTCAAGAGAGGGTGGCATAAGGATGCCAAGTCCTCATTCGACCATTGGGAGATAAGGGACTTGATCATATGGGGGAATAAAGCTAATATTAGAAACATCATTACTTCCAAATTTAAGAATAATTTGTGGAGTGATAAGGAGTTAGATGGGAAAAGAAAGTTAACATAATATAAAAGGGTAATCAACCCCACACTTGCTAACTAGAATTACCTTTCGGTATTAACCAATGCTAAGAAGAGAAAGAATATTTCAAGGATTAGAAATAATTCTCATGAGCTCCAAAGTGAAACCGGGCGATGGTTTATTCCTGAGATTCCTTGGGATGAAAGAATATGTATCCTTTGTGATAATAAAACAGTCGAAGATGAAAAACACTTTATCTTGGATTGTTCGTCCCTTACGCACAAATATTCTCATTTCCATAACATACGCCCCACTACCAACCTTGTTGACTTGTTCAGTTAGGATAACTACAATGACCCGAGAAGGATTATTTCCCTCCCTTTTTATCACAGAAATAAAATCTTAAATAACCTCAATTAACCACTTATTTCTCAAGGTTCGATAGACCATATCGGTCTTAGTGGATGTTAATCATCATCATCAAAAATAAAAATAAAAATAAAAAATATTAAAAAATCACAATTAAAAAATAACATTAAAAAAAAACTGCGGCCCCACGACCCTGGGCCGGGGGGGGGGGAGAACTGTGTGGAATCAGACATGGCCCTTGGGGCTGTAGTTTAATTTAATTCAATTTTTAAAATCATTTTATTGTTTTTGTTTTGTTTTGTTTTTTGTTTTTTGTTTTAATGAACCACAGTGAGTGGTTCGAAACACGTTGACTTGAAAATGTATGTGTGATTCAATCTAGAGATATTTGATATAAATTATGAATCACAAAAGCCTACTTTCTGAATATTTGTTTTAATGTTTTTTATTTTATTTGTTTCTATTTTTTAATAATCCAAGTATTATTATTTGTTTTTTATTTTTCTTTTTTTTGTTAATTTTTTTCTTAAATTATATATATATATATATATCTTTTACAATTTTAATTTTTAATTTTTTTTATGTTTGATTTATATTTTGAAATTTTAATTTTTAATTTTTTTATGTTTGATTTATATATATATATATATATATATATATATTATAATTGTTTTTTTGGGTTATGTTTTAATATATATTTTTATTTACTTGTTATTATTTGTTTTTGTGTTTTTGTGTTTTTTGTTTTTTTTTGTTCTTTTTTTTTGTTTTTAATGTTTCAATTCTTGTTTTATTTTGTATTTTTCTTATATATATATATATATATATATATATATATATATATATATATATATATATATATATATATATATATATATATATATATATATATATATATATTGTTTTCCCTAAAGAGTCTGTGTCGATCCTCGACTAGCAACTCGATCCGATTATGTGTCAATTGATAGTTGATTTTAAAGTTTTCGTTATAATGGATCGAGTATGCCCCCAAAATGTGTTAATTGAATGGTTGGTCTTTAAGTTTTCATTATAATAGGTTGAGTTTGCCTACATTGCGTGTCAATTTAATGGTTGATTTTTAAATTTTTGTTGCAATGTGTCAAGTTGTTTTAAGCTAAAATTTTAAAATCGTTATACTTTTAGCATTTAAAAAAGAAATTATTATTGGTATAATGTCTCTTTCATTCATGTGTTCGTTTTTTTTTTTTTTAATCATAAAATTTTCTATAATGCCATGGTTGAAATATGTTGAAAACTTAAGGTTTTTGTAGTCATGATCTTTGGTTTTAATTCCATGGTTGAAAAATTGTCAAAAATTTAAGGCTTTTTTGAGTCGTGGTATTTTATATTTAATGTTATAGTTGAAAATAATTATAAGTAGTTTACCTTTAACACCATGGCTGAAAATTGTTGGATTAAGGCTTTTCAGAGACGTGATATTTTATATTTAATGTCATGCATGGAAATTATTGGAATTTTAAGTTTTTTCAGAGTCATGATATTTTATCCTTATTGTCATTGCTAAAAAAGGTTGAAAATTTACTTTAGAAAAAAAAGACGTTGTTCCAACAACACTTTTCGTTTTTAGGTTTTTTTTGCACAAAAAAATGACATTTATTTGCTTTTATTGTTATTTAAAAAAATGTTAGAAATTTACCACCCCCCCTCCCCCCCCCACCCAAAAAAAATAAAATAATAATAATTCCAGTTTCAACACTTTGTTTTTGTGATGTTTTTAATGTTTTTTGGGGGTTTTTTGGCTAGAGTTCTTGTTTTGAGTTTACAGTTCCTGTTTGATAGTTTACATTGTTTTTATTATACATATTACTTCTGCCCTCCTTGTCCTTTGATCTGTGCTTGCCCCTGAGATATACGACCATCAAACTAGGGCTTCTACAATACCTGCCACAACCCCAAAAATCAGGTGCCAAACTACCTTTACTGATTGCAGTTATCCTTTTTTTTGTATGCTTCCTCCTTTGCTTTACTCCAAAACACTTTCCAACCTCCTGCTGCTCCTTTTGGTCCTTAAGATGACACCTACAACAACTCGTTCCTGTGGCTGGGTGATTAGAAGATGTTTGGCCTACACAATTAGAGAATTAGCCTTCAAAAATAGCATAGAAACTATCCTCCTGTTCACTGGTTGCTTCTAGTCCCTTTATAATTCAAAACAAAAGAGGAAAACATCTTAAATGTTGCACAAGTTTGCCCATATTTCTTCTCCAACTCATTGTCCTGCAATTTATCAGACTCGACCTTCAAGTTGTCATAGGAATCATTTTAAACACAAGTACATTCCTCTTTACCATGGAACTTTTGATAGTATGATTTGTGCAGAGCTCAGATAATTCTCCATAGAAGATGAAGAATAGAATTAGTGGAATCAGATCTTTGTACAGGTGTAGCATCTTAACTTGGATATTTGAAATTAATTTGTTTCACTGAACATTGGAGAATCTTAGATCACAAACTCACATTCTAAGTACTCACATCATTGTTTGCCTACTATACTTAAAAAATGATGATATCAGATTACTATTGTTATGGATTATGAAGCTGGACTTTTGGCTTCATAAATCTTGATCTATAAATAGTGTCATAGATATATGCCAGAATGCTTCACATTCTTTCCAAATATTGCTATAAGTCTAAATTGATCATAGGTAGGTTGTTCTTTATAGATATATCTTAATGCCTTCGGTATAGTATTCCAATGAAGAATGGTTCTCATTTTATCATATGACAATAAGAAAAAGGTATACAACAAATCTTAGGATGTAAGTCAGAACTTCGTATTTCAGTCCAAAAAGCTTAGATCTCAAAACTTGCGTCAAAAAACCTTCAGAACTCAGATCATTGCATGTAGCATAGTTGTCTTGCAATAGCTCGAATGACTTTCAGCTTGAATTGAATAAACATTAAACTTTGTATCTTTGTCATATTTAGTGGAGATGAATTGAAAACTCAGACCGCTACATAACTTTAGAAGGAGAGTTCAGAGTACAAAATGTAATCTTCAAAAATATTGTGTTATTTCTTCAGAACAAACTGTCTACAGACATGCCAACAAGAGTGGTCTTCACATTTACTTATAACATCCTAAACTATGATACCATGCTGGAAAACAATTGTAGATGAAAATTATTACTGATTTTTCATTAATGATAATTACTTGTTATATTAGTTGGCATTTTATTATATTGCTTCTTCATGAAGCAATTACCAAAACATGAAGATCATGAAACATAAAGAACACAAGATACAGGCTCCAATGATCCAGTCATATGCAGGAACACAATAGAGTACAAATATAAACATAAACATACAGATGAAATAGAAATAAAAGTTCATTTCATTAATAACTAAGAACTGAAATATGCTTGCATGCATAATGGAAATAAACTAGCTTGGGCGATGGTAGCTTATCTTTGAGAAGGGATGTGGCGGATACATGCCTCTGCACTGTGTTACAACGAGGGTGAAGGGAATTTTTATTATTGAAAAACAAGGGAAAACCATAAAAAACCAAAACACTAGCCCTAAGAGATGGAATGCCAAGAGTTTGTGGGTCTCATTGGGGTTAGTTGGGTAGCCAACTTCCAAGGGGTCGTAACTTGGTCATATTATCTCCGTTTGGCACATACGATACCTCGTTGATTTTATTTATTTGAGTACTACAGGATTTTTCATGGCCACAAGTCTCTAACAGACCTAAAAAAACATCGTTTAGGGGGTCTAAATTGCTCTGGAAGTTCAAGACCCGAAAAAATGCTAAAAATAGTAAATGTTGCTATAAACGAGGAAAATGATGAAACCGACTAGAGGTCAAGGTTGAATAAGCGGGTGGACACCAATATCCACCTGTATCATCCACGCTAGGGAAAAAACCCACATATTGAGTAAAATTAGAACAATATCCTTCTTATAGAATAAGATCAAAATGAGATATTAAGACAAAGACCAAGACACTTTCCTCAAGATCCCAAAGTCAACCCTACCTCAAAGTCACATTCAAAATCAAGCTTCTTCAAGCTTCAACATGTCCCCAAATTGCAGACTTCTTCAAATATTTAGTTCTGTCACAAAATTATAGTCTGCCTCAGATATTCGGTCTTACCATAAAGCTTTAAAGAACGCACATCCTTCCATAGAAAGCTTTGCATTTCCAGCCACTACAACTCACATACTTCTTCGGAGAAATAAATTGAACTTCTGTCTTTTTGGTGGAGGATACACAACTATTTATAGTTGTTCGTCACTATGAAGGATCACAACTGTTAATTAGGCTGACTTGACCAATAAGAGGTCTGACTTGGTCTTATGGAGGAATATTTGACTCTTAAAAAAAAAAAACCTTTTTCTTTTTTCTTGCAAAGAGTCTCAATGGAATTTGACTCAAAATTAATTCCTTGACTTTAATAAAAAACCTAGAAGCATGAAAACATGCCTGAACTAGAATTGAGCATGAAACCCATGCTTAAATACAATTATTTTTCTTCTCTTAGATAACATACAAATTGAGGCAAGTACATAAATAATTATGAAGACTGAACCTAGTTACTTTTCCAATAGTTTATGAAAGAATGCATCTATTGTATTCATCATGTCATCAAAATATTACCTCATGTATCATACTGTCCTCATAATCCATGAGGTCACATTCCATTTCAAGGTTCTCTGCTCCTGAGAAGGATCACCTGCCACCTGGCCTCAACACATAGGGATAGAGAGAGGTGCTCGAAAAGTTGAGACCTAAGCCTGCATCCCATTAACGATTTTCGATAGACAAAGTAAACCCTAGCCGCATACTCCTGAAACCCTAGTGAACCCTAGCCACAGACCTGACATCCTTTTAAATTCCTATATTAATGATATTATACATAATAAAATAAATGTCAATTGGGGTTATATTTGGTGGTTAGGCACAATGGTTATTGTATTCCCCAACTAGTTTCAAATCCCCACTAAGTAGATTTGTTTTTTTTAAAGAAACAAATAACAATTTTTATATAAAAATATGGAAATGGGCCAGGTCCCTTACATTCATAAGAAGCTCAGTGATCCAGATTTATGTAGGAATGCAAAAAAAATACAGAAATAAACATAAACGCAGAGATCCAACATAAATGAAACTTCATTTCATTAATATCAAATAACTGAAATAAGTTTACAGCCAAAATGGAAATAAACTAGCTTGGGTGATGGTAGCTTATCTATGAGAAGAGATGTGGTGGCTACATGCCTCTGAACTGTGTTACAATGAGGTCAAGGGATTTTTTATCATTTAACATGTGAAAACCATAAAAAACCAAAACCCTAACCCCATGAGATGGAACGCCAAGAGTTTGTGGGCCCTGTTGGGGTTAGTTGGGCAGCCAACTTCCTAAGGTCGTAACTTGGTCATATTATCTCTGTTTGGCACATGCGATATATCGTCAGAAATATCTATCTAAGTACTATAGGTTTCACCATAATTAAAGGCTATGGGCCTACTACATACCTAAAAAAAATTCCGTTTAGGGGGTCAAAATTGCTTTGGAAGTTTAGGACCCGAAAAAATGCTAAAAATAGTAAATGCTACTATAAACAAGGTAACTGATGAAACCGACTGGAGGTCTAGGTGGAATAGGTGGGTGGCCACCAATATCCACCTGGATTATTCCTCTCCCCTTAGGAAGCAATGGTCCCCATTGCGTGCAGAGCCTCCATGAGGTGAGAAAATTTATGTTGAATATGGTCCCTGGTGAACTACTTACCCTGGTGAAGGAGTTGGTCTGCTTTGACAACTCGATATAGCTGGATCCTCTATTGGTGGGTTTTTTTGATCTGTGTGTGCATGATTCGATTATTTGTGGCCTATTCCATGTAGTCTGGGTTTAATTCTGTTGGTGTGAGTTGTTCTGCAATGTCAGGTGTGTCCAACAATGGTGGAAAGTAGGGCCAAATACGGTCCACAATGAATACTGGGTGCATACTAAGATTTGGTGGAATACCGAGCTCGAAGGCATTGTCCCTTACCGCCTTAGTGATGGTGTACGATCCATATCGGAGTGGGAAAAGCTTGCAGTGGGTCCTAATGAGGAGCTTCTTCTACAAATGTAGCCAAACTTTGTTCGCCCACCTGGAACTTGTGTGGAACCCGATGTTGATCATGTCATTTCTTGTACTTAGCATCTGATTTTTCCAATATTTCATGGACTTGTTTGTGGATATGATAAATGTGCTCAATGGATTTTTTCGCCTTGTCGGCTTCAGACTGGACATGTGCTGAATCTGTCTGAGTAGCTACTAATGGTATGGCCACATAAATGGGACATAGTGGCTAGAATACCAAGCCCACCTGAAAGGGACTACGACCAATTGAGTTGTGGAGAGACCAATTATCACTGTACTAGACATAAGGGAGGCTTTCATCCCATGTGTGTGGATGCTTCTAATTGTACATGCACATAATGTGTACAATCATCCTATTGACAACCTCTGTTTGGACATTAGTTTGGGGGTGGAAAGTTGTGGACTTAACGATCTTGGTGTCCAACATCGACCAAAGACTTGACCAAAATGTACTGAGGAAATTACTGTCTCGATCTGAGATAATGGACTGTGGGATCCCAAAGTGTACCCATAGTCATTCAAATATGAGTTTAGCACTGACTTCTGATGTGATATTCTTCTTGCAAGCCACCATAATGGCCATCTTAAAGAATCTGTCGATGACCATAAAAACGAAGTTGTTTCCATGCTTGGTAGAAGGAAGGCCCAACATGTAATCCATGGAGATGGATTCCCAAGGTCGACTAGGGGTAGGCAATGAAGTATATAGGCCTTGATTTTTTATAGTTGGTTTGGAAATGGTGCAGGCAGTGGAAGATCTGATGTACTTCCTGACATCATGTCAAAGGTTTGCATAATAGAAATACTTCTACAGTATTTCCACTGTTTTCTCAACCTAGAAATGTCCAACGACCTGACTGTAGTGCGATTCCAAAATCATCTTGGCACACTCGCTTGAAGGAACACAGAAGTCTTCCAGGTGGCATAAAAATGCATCTTAGAGGTGAAAATTTTGAAATTTCTTACCCTCCAGGAGTGTTTGGTGTGTGTTGCAGAATTCTAGATCGTTTTTGTAGAGATGCAGCCAACCAAAAGTCTCATGCCCACAAGATTCGAGCACAGTGTTTAGCGCCACGAACGGTGGTCGGCTGAGGCAATCTGCAACATTATTGGTGCTTCCTTTCTTGTACTTGATGTTCAAAGAAACTGTTGTATGTATGTGGACCATTTCTGATGGTGATTGTTATGCCACTTCCCTTATGTCTGTATGGAATGTAGGGGTCAGTGATCTATGTGGATAACCGTTTCCTTCTCCAAGATGTAATGCTTCCACTGTTGGCAGACCTGCATAATGGAATACATTTCTTTGTCATAGGTGGGATACTTTCAGACTGTGTCTGAAAGTTTCTCAATGTGATATGCCACTCAATGCCCCTACTAAGTATTAATGCCCCAATATCATAGTCAGAGGCATTTGTCTCGATCTCAAATGGTTGCTGCAAGTCTGGTAATGTGAGCACTAGTGAAGAGAAGAGGAGATGCTTCAATTATGTGAACACATTTTGTTTAGATTCATACCAAAAAAACTTTTCTTTCGCTAATCCCTTGGTGAATTGAATAAAAGGCAAAGCGAAATGAGAGAACCCCAACATGAACCTGCGGTAAAAATTAGCAAGACCCAATGTTGTGGTTCATTTGCATTTCCCTTTGAAATATTTTCAAAACACCAAAAAAGCATATATGATAGAAAATGTAAAATTTTGTGTCATAGAAGAATTTTGATTTATATATTGGTACATTAACATTACATGATGAGATGTGAAGGTGGGACAATTTGGGCTCATTCATGTGCAGAAAAATTCAAGAGCCGGACCGTTGGGCACGTTCAAAGCATTGCATGCCGAACAGGGTTGAGTCAAACTCAGTCGCAAGCTTAGGAGGGACCAACGCAGCAGGACACCAGATAAGCTCAGGAGGGTTGCACCGTGGAGCAAAGAAATTAATTCAAAAAGGCAGAGAAAGGGCGCATTTCCATTAAACACTAAAGATTTTTGGAGGAGGCGCAAAGGGAAAAATGAACGGTCAGGATCAAAGCGTAGAACTAGAGCGGATAGATAGACGAAGGAGATTGAATCGCAAACCACCAATCGCAAGTTTCAAAGGATGTGCACAGGAGGTAAATGTTAAAATCTCTGAAATGTGATATGTGATGCGGTAGGGCTCGATAAAAAATCGCAAGTTTTAACGATTAAGTGTAGAGGTAAGATTTAAATTCGCCGAAGTGCAATGACGGTGGAACCCGATTGCAAAGCACACCTCGCAAGATTTAAAAGATAAATGCTAAGGAAAGGTTAAAGATGACAGAATGTGAAGTGTGATGTTGGCATGGACACGATGTGGTTCCAAGATCAAATCTAAATAATTTTAAGTCCGGGCTTACGCGGTTATGTGCCATTTTATGAAGAAATCAGAAAAACACATCAAAAGAACTCCGGTAAGTGACTCGAAGCAGATCAAAGGAGAAGATGCAGAGTTGAGTAGCAGGTGATATAACTGACCACGTTTGAAGCACAGGGGCATAGGCTCTATTGGGAGCATGACATATGGGTCAAGTCGAGCACTGAGGCTTCATTACAGAGTTATGCAGCCAATGCATCATAACTAGAAAGGGAACCTCGGCACTTCGGGAGGATGCATCAGTGACATCAGATTCAACAAAACAAAAAATATTTCTAGTTTTAATTTGTTTTCTCAAGTATGATTGCATAAGTAATCTTAACAGTTTAGGTAGTTGAATAGTTCCAAGAAGTTCAGGAGTTATGAACCACTGTGATGTATTTAAGTAGATAGAAATAAAGAAAAGGGGTTTCAAGTTTTGGGCCTCTAGATGATTGTTAATTTGGTACTAAATTTTCTGAGAAATTAATGAAAAAATTCAAGTTTCTTGCACCTGTTTATGTTGATATGTATTTCCAATTTTGCTCTGTGTTCATTCCTCTTTGAATGAAGTGAAGTAATGTAGCAGCCGATCTCTTAATTACATTTGTGAGTAAGAGTTAAATCACCTTACTTTGCATAATACTTGCTGCTGCGCTGTGAACGTGACCTAGAAACACCGCGTTTTCTCTTTTCTCTCTGGGTTCAGCTTCAATGGAGGCTAGTGGGGGTGCCGAACCTACCCATCCCCTGCCCAAACTGATTGCATTCAAGAAGCTCATTGCTGGATCTCACAAGAGACCAATATCCGAGGCACAACAGAGGTTCATTAAAAAGCTGGACAACATCCCAATTGTAGAACTGCCAATAGCAGAAACTTGTAGATCTGCAGTCAATCTAGCAGACAAAGGGCTCATCGGAAAATTTACTGGGCTCTGGCCCTCTCCCAAATCCGTTGAATCTTGGGTGCAGAGAAATTAGATGCCGCTCATATCTGAAGGAATCAAGAACCATTTTGTTGGAAAAGGATTCTATGTGTTCATGTTTGAAAGCTTGGATGACAAAAATCTCATTTTCAGGAACGATCCTTACTTCATGGGGCCTCAGGGTTTAAACTTGAACAAATGGACCCCTGACTTCGACCCAGCCCAAGACGTTCCGTCTGCTATTCCAATCTGGGTCCGTCTACCTCATCTCCCATTACATTGTTGGAATCAAAAATCTTTGCAGGCTATCGGCAACTCGCTTGGAAGGTATATCGATCAAGCTGTTCAAAAATATCAATACTCCTGTGCACGAATCTGTGTGGAGGTTGATCTGGAGGAAGGGTTACCAGAGGTAATCAAAATTACAGCAGCTGAATGGACGCACATCCAGGAGCTAGATTATGAGCAGCTACCCTTCAAATTCCGGCACTGTCACGGCTACGACCACTTTGCAAGACACTACAAAAAAAAGGAAGGAGAGGAGAGAAAGAAAGCGAAAGTAGAACAATGGACCACAGTGCAGAAAGCAGGGACAAAAAAACCCAAAACTAAAAGAATACCAAAGGGAAATAACCCCAAACCAACGGGGCAAGAACAAAAATATGGGACCACCATCCCCACCTCGAAATCAGGATATCAAAATGCAGAGTCTAGCAAGGCCATAGAAACTCTGGAAGCAAATAGGAACAACAACAATCATTCAAGAACCTCCCCTAATGGGAAAGGAGGAGAGAAGCAAGGGCAAACCCTTGAAGTAGCTCCCTCTCCATAATATGTTGACATAGCAAGAAAGAAAGTGTATGATTCACTAAGCTCCTTGGAGGAAGAGATCATAGAAAGGCCTGCCAAAAGAGCAGGAAGAAAGTCTCGCAGAGAAGTGAGGGAGGAAGAAGAGGAAAGACAAAAGACTCAAGGAAGTCAACCCACTATAGAAATGTCAATTGGCAGAAACACAAGGACAAGGCCGCCAAAAGGAGGAGGCCCAACTTCCCCGAACAGTAAGCAATGAGAATCATATCTTGGAATTGTAGAGGGCTCAGGAACCCAATGAAAATAGAAGCGGTCAAAGATCTTATGAAAGCGGAACTTGTAGACATCCTAATGCTCCAAGAGACAAAAATTGAAGGGGAAGCCCTTCTAGAGATCAGAAAAAAGAAATGGCAGAAGAACACAGGAAAAGCAATAAGCGCAAGAGGCTCCTCGGGTGGAATAGAAACCTTATGGAAGGAAGATCACTTCAAGCTCGTTAATTCACACAACACACAACACTGGTGTTTCACAGAGCTGAAGCATATATGAAGTAAGTTAACCATTTCACTATTCAATTTATATGTACCGGTATTGTATTCTGAAAAGAAAGACTGTTGGAAAACATTAAATGAGTTTTTGCAATTGAATTCTCCAAACAATATAATCATAGATGGAGATCTAAGTTTAGTAATGAATGAAAAAGAAAAGAGAGGGGGCAGGAACAACAAGGATCAGATGATCCAGGTAGTAGAAGACATGATACAACAATGGGATCTATTGGACTTTAAACCAAGAAAAGGGCTCTATACCTGGACAAATAACAGGACAGGGGAAGACCATATATCCACTAGACTGGATAGGTTCTTGGTCCAAAGCACAATGCTGATGGAAAGGAAGCTTATCTCATCAGCCATCCTTCCAAAGCTCACCTCGGATCATAAGCCCATCCGGCTAATGCTTGAGGAGGAAGAGAATCTAGGGCCAATCCCATTCAGATTTAGCCCTCTATGGAATGGAAAGAGCGACTTTGTAGAGACGGTCTGAATGGCATGGAACACCTCAGTCAATGGCTCTCCCAATTATGTATGGGAACAAAAATTAAAATTAACAAAAAAGGCACTCAAGGAATGGAGTAAACTTCCAAAAAATACACCCAAAGACCAAAGAATCGAGGCAGTGCAACACTTGGAAATTCTGCAAAGTGAAATGGACACAATTGATATAAAAAAAACAGAATTAGAAAAGGAGCAAGTAGCCCAATGCAAAACATTCCTCTCCTTCAGAAATGAAGAAGAGTCTTGGAGACTAAAGTCCCGGAGTCTCTGGCTGGAAGCTAGAGATAGAAACACATCATATTTTCATCGACAATGTAGAGCTAGACTCTCCAGGAATCACATCTCAGAGATCACTTCCTCTGATGGGAGGCTCTGCAAAGGAATAGAACAGATAAAATATGCTGCAGTATTACGTTTCCATCATCTTTACAGCAAAGAGAAAGAGGACTGTGAAGAAGATAAAAAAGAATTCCCGAAGAACATTCCGACATTGGTCACCACAGAGGACAATACAACATTATTGAAGCAAACAAATGAAGAAGAAATCAGCAATATAATTTGGTCCATGAACCCAGACAAAGCCCCTGGGCCAGATGGGTTCACTATTCACTTCTACAGGATATGCTGAGATATAATAAAAACATATCTAATTAAAATGATAAAAGGATTCTTGAAGAAAGAAAAAATGGGGGGTAGCACCAACACAACATTCCTCGCTTTAATCCAGAAAGAGACAAACCCCTCCTCCTTTGATAGGTTTAGAACAATCTCTTTGTGCAATGCCTCATATAAAATTATCGCAAAACTTCTTGCAAATAGAATAAAGCCACTACTGAGCAAACTCATATCAGATTCACAATGGGGCTTCGTCAATGGGAGACATATCCTGGACAATGTAATACAAGTCCAGGAAGCCGTGCATTCCAACAATCTTAGAAAGGAGAAAGGTATGCTGATCAAGTTAGACATGGCTAATGCCTTCGATAGAGTCAAGTTGTCATATCTATATCAAGTTCTAATCTCCTTTGGATTTGATCAAGAGTTTGTAAATATGATCCAAGCATGCACCAGTAGTCCATGGATAGCGCCTTTGGTAAATTGGAGGCCAGCTAATTTCTTCCAAGCCATGAGGGGGTTGAGACAAGGATGTCCCCTTTCTCCATTTCTCTACATCTTAATGGCGGATATGTTGAGCAGAAAGCTGGAGCTTGATATGATAACAGGAATAGCCCCAGGTTTAAAAATAACAAAGGACCTTAAGGCAATAAACCATGCACTGTTTGCGGATGACTCCCTCATGTTGGGAGGAGATTCATCTAGAATAGGCTTTGCATACAAAAATACTCTTCAAGCATATTGCAAAGCATCTGGAGCTCCAATCAGTGAAAGGAAAAGTGCAGTATATAGCTGGAATAAAGAGGAGTAAGAAACTCAAAACATAACAAGCAACTTGGGGTTTAATGGATACACAAAATGGGAAAAAATTAACTATCTTGGATTGCCACTAACACTGGGCACAAACAGAGTCAATCTGTGGGAAGGAGTAATTACAAAAATCAGAGGCAAAATCGCTGCATGGGGTGGCCAATGGCTAACTCATGGAGGCAAATTAACCCTTATAAAATCAGTGTTGTCATCTCTGCCAATTTATCAAGCATCATACCTGATGGCACCCAATTCTATCTCAGGACAGATTAATAAAATCACGAGGGATTTTCTATGGCAAGGAGGCAAAGGAAACCAGAGAAAATTTCATCTGGTGAATTGGGAGATAGCAAAGCGAACTTTGAAGGAAGGAGGCCTTCAAATTCGAGATCCAGACTCTGCCAATGTATCTCTGGGATGTAAAATACTCTGGAAACTCCACAACATCCCCAACCATCCCGTCAACACAGCTCTGAGGCATAAATACCTACCAAATTCAAATCTAAGAAACTTGTAGAATGAAAACAACAAAAATAACTCGTTGTTATGCAGTTATACATTAAAGGGCATCGTTTTTTCACTTAGAATCTATATCGTATCCCAGGGAATGGGAAATGTGTCAAGCTACTGACTGATAGTATAATGGGCCACTCGCCATTAGCCACACAAGACAACCTGCATGAGATATGTGCGTTTTTAGAAAACAGAGGGGACAAGACGCTCTATGATATCTCAAAGTGGAATGAGTCTGGGATCTGGATTGATTGGGATTTCAGAGATATACCAGCTCACCTAATGCAACAAAAATAAATGCTCAAATAGGAACTTCGTGAGGCTGCCCCGGTGCATAAATCAGAAAAGGATAAATGGGGTTGGGGACCTACAGGAGCATACACCTCAGTCAAAGGCTATGAATTGATGCAAACACAGAGAGACCGAATTCATCCAGCAAAGTTTTGGAAAGAGGTATGGGATCCAATGGCGCTGCCCAAGGTAAAATTCTTCTTCTGGACACTAATGCATAGAAAGATCCTGACCGGTGAAAACCTTATGAAAAGAAACATTGCAGGTCCACATAGGTGCACACTTTGTAAAGAAGCCATGGAAACCACGAATCATTTATTTGTTGAATGTCCATATGCAAACAAAGTTTGGACCCACACTCTTCAAGGATTAAAGGTTGTAATCCCACTAAAACTTCAGTTGTGGACTTATTCCTCTCATGGAAAGAGTGCTACCCGTTGCTCTCCCTAAACTCATCATGGGCCAGAATCTGGATCACTCTCCCCAAGCTAATGTGTTGGAAGCTATGGCTAGATAGAAATGAGCAGATATTTAACAATGTAACTTGGACCCCAAACATGGTAGCAGCAAAAGAAAAAGGACTCCTTTTAGAAATTTTGAATTCTCAGAAAATCAAAGAGGACAATTCAGTGCAGCAAGAGGAAAAGAATTGGCTTGGCATTCAAGCTTTCATCCAATGGATACAAAGCACAGAAAAACCCCTCAGAAATCCTGAGTGGAGGCTAAGAGAAAAGGATGAATCTTTTCAGAATTGGTGGAGGAAGTAAGGAATGAAAACAACATTTTTGATGGTGCCTCTAAAGGCAACCCTAGGACAACAGGAGTTGGAGGACTCATATACTCTTCTGATGGAGGCATCAAAGAAACCTTCAGTTGGGGTCTAGGACAACGAACTAACAATCAAGCAGAAATCCTTAGCTTGATAAAAGTATGCCAAATAGCCAAAGAAAGAGGATATCGGGAGTTGCAAGCGTTCACAGACTCATAAATCCTGATCAAAATAATACATACGCAAGGCCAATTCAATGAAGCTGGTTTAAATAAGAATTTGCAAAGGCTGAGATACCTTCTCCAAGACTTCACTTCCTTCAAATTATATCACATTCTCAGAGAATCAAACAAAGAGGTAGACTTCTATGCCAACAAAGGCTGCCTCTTGGCCCAAGGAGACCTTAGCACAAATGGCAGAGATCCAGAAACAAGCTGTATACCATGAAAATAGAAAATTGCTAGAAACAAAAAATGTAAAAGAATTGCACTGAAAGATGTAAGGCTACGGCCATTCGGAGTTCTCTACTAATAAAAGCCATACCCATTTTAGTTAAAAAAAAAAATCACCTTACTTTGCGCTCCTTCACTTTATCTCTTCTCTTTTCGAAACTCTTGATGGAACTTTAAAGTAATAGATTATGTGTTCACAACATATTATTTCAAGTTTCCTCTCTCTCCATGATTTCCTCTGAAACTTAAAAGTGATAGATTATGTTTCTCAACATATCATTTTGAGTTTCTTTTACAGTTCTTCTTTTCATTTCATTCAAGTATCAACAATTTATGGCATTGTAAAGGCTTTCATTATATCAGATTATTGAGGGGATTAACTAATTAAGTTCCAAAGGTGTTAAACAAAGGCTATTTTATATCGTAATTGTGAGATACATTTATAAAATGTCTTAAGCACTAATTCCTTACCACAACCAAGGGATTGTTTCTTGAGATACAAAATTTTCTGGCACTGTTGCTGGGGACGAATAAACGAAGTTTATTTTCCTTGGGTTTTTCACATTATTTCCTCTAGTTGTTCAGTGAGGAGGAAATATTCGGCTGTGTTTGTTATTTTCAAAATTTTGGCTTTCAAAAGGCCTCACACGAGGCCAGATACCTCACAGTAGATATTCCTTGCTTTGCCAGATCCAGAAATATTGGTTTCCAAAAGGGCTCAGAAACCTAAAACTCCTTTAATACCCGATCGTGCATTGCCTGCTCCTGGTAGCAATTCTCATAACCATTTGTTTGAAGATATTTCCAAGGAACTCCCTTTCTTGGAAAGAGATACCCCTTCCACACCCATTTATTTTCAAGAACCTCAGTTAGAAGAACATTCTTCCGAGTCTGTGTCTTTTACCTCCACTCAAGCTCAACCAAATATAGTTGCTGGTCCCTCTTCTATTTTCCATCATCCTACCCCCATATCAGTTTTTCCTCCACCTTCATTCAATTTCAAAACAAGCTCATCAACCTCAACCACCTAAGGAGCAGTTAACCAAGTTGTTAATATGGCAGCACCAGCTTTCTTAATGGATAGATATGCACCACTAAATATTCCACAACCAAATAATTCCATGCCTCAATAATACCTAAAATTACTTACTCGTTTCACTGGAGAAGATGAAGTAACTGCAGAACAACATTTACCCTTGTTTTGCACTTTTGTTGAGAGTTTAAATGTAGAACATTTTGATGTTGTGATGAGACTATTTTTGTAGTCTCTAAGTGGAGAGGCTAGGAAATGGTTCAAAGGTTTACCAAATGATTCCATAAATGATTGGGAAGAGTTAGAAACTCAATTCACTCAGAGATGGGGAGAGAAGAGAGATCATGGTTACTCATTGAAAGAGTTTAATGAAATTAAAAGAAAGCCTAATGATAACATTTCTAAGTTTGTAAAAAGATTCAACAAATTGTACAATAGTTTACCTGCAGAGATGAAGCCCCCCCTGTAGGAGCAAAGGTAGTTTTTGCTGGGGCTTTTGAAGCTGATTTTAGATTTACATTGAGAGAGAGAATAGCCCATACTCTTGAGAAGATGTAGATAGATGCTTTAGAGATTGAAGCTAATATGACTGCAGCTGGAAAGGCGAAAGGGAAACAACCAGTCCAAGAGAAGGGGGAGACAAAAGAAGAATCATCACAAGATCTAAGAATTGAAGGTATGACAAAGGTGATAAAATGTCTGACTAATAAGCTAGCTAAGATGGAATTGGAAAATAAAAATTCCCGAAGACAAGTACAAAAAAACCGAGGGGGGTTTAAATCTCAATTCAGAAAACATCCCCTATGAATTCTGCAGAGGGAAAAAAGAGATCAAGACCAGGTTCAAGCACCATTGTGTATAGAAGCAGCAACCAAAGTGCCAGCAGAAGATGACCAAATGGAGGTCGAGGATCAACTATCTGCTATGTATGCAATAGGAAAGGATGAAGAGGAAGATTGCGAGGGAGAATATGCTGAAGCTAAAGTTTCTTTTGATCAAGATGAAATGGATGAATACTGTAGGCAATTTACAGATTTCATGCAAGCTGAGTTACATAAAAAGTACGATTTGAGGTCTAGAAAGAGATCTAGAGTGCATGATAATGAAGGCAAACAACAAGGTTCCTTTCCTCCTCCAATGGCGACTCCACAACAAAAGGACCCTGTGAAACAAGTCAGTAAGGGGAAACAATATGTAAATTCACTTAATAGAACAAATGTGCAGCGGGGTGAATCTTCCCAGAACAAATCAATTGACACTAATATCTTGGAGAGAGTTGTTCCTGTACCCGAACAAGCAACAAATTCTAGAAAGAGTGAAGAAGAACCTGAAAAGAATGTTAAGCAAAATCAGGCTTTCAATTTGACAAAAGAGTTGGAGAAGGTCAAAATTTAGGTGCCTCTTCTAGAATTAGCCAAAATACAAGCTTACAAGAAAGAAATTTCATAATTTATTAATCTCACGCAGGTGGAAGATATAGGTGACATAGTGAACTTACAAGAAGAAAATCCAGTGGTCACCTTTGGTCCTCATGTAGAATAAGTAGATCCTTCTATTCCACCCTTCTATATTTCTCTGTTGCTCCATGATTTTACTCTACATAATTGCATGCTGGACTTAGGAGCGTCCCATAATCTCATTCCATTGTCTGTTATGAAGGAACTTAACTTGCAGATAACCAAACTTTATAGGGATCTGTATTCATTTGATTCCAAAAGGGTTAAATGTGTTGGGTTAGTTAAATATGTCGCAGTTTCGTTGGCACAAATCCCAACAAAGAGCATAGTCATGTATGTAGTGGTTGCTGACATCCCAGCCAGGTTTGGAATGCTCTTGTCAAGATCTTGGGGAGCAAAGTTGGGAGGTGTACTAAAATTAGATTTCACTTATGCTATCATTCTGGTTTTTAATGGGGAAGAAAGGAGGTTGTACAGGGAAACAAGGTTTGTGAAGACTACCTCTAAGAAAGATGCAGGAAATCCCCATTTATAGTCAAGAAACATAAGACATTTCTTGTTTCATGCTGCATGAAGATGCAGAATTTGCTAAAGGCACCGGGAAGAAAATCTCTTCAGCAGTTGTAAATAGTGAGTTGCACTCAAGGAAGATTTGGAAATGATACTTTGATGGTGCCTACTCCAAGGAGGGTGCAGGTGCTGGATTCTTGCTGATATCACCAAAAGGTAACCTCATGCCTTTCTCTTTTAAACTAGAATTTGATTCAACAAATAATGTGGTTGAGTATGTGATCAGGAGTTCATAAATTTTACTGAAAAATGAAAGTTACAGGATTGGTTTGACACTGGGATGGTTGCGTATATCTCGCCTTTTTGATTCTGGCGCCGTGAACGGTTCAAAAAACCGATGTTGTATGGGAGAGATATTGCGTTCTGATCGATTTCCCAAACAACTAAAGTTTGCAATAGGGTTGACTGGGATGCCCAGTCAGCATGCAAGTGCACAGTCAACAAAAAGGAATATTTCGAAGAATATTCCTTTTCTTAGAGCTAGTAAGAAACAGACACGTGTCACATTGTGATTTGATGTTGGAATTGTACATTTTATTTGCTGGACCAATGGGAGGGTGACACATGGCCAGCCTTAAGGCCGCCACATGTCCTCTCAACGATGTAATAAAATTTAGGCAGAGGTCCGCAGGGTTCGACCTTGCGACCTCCGACCTGCGCAGAAATACTTCCACCAACCAGGCTACGCTATGAGTCTTAACATGTAATGGTTAAAAGTTTTATTGAAAGTTTTAAACTTTAGCATTCGGAGGTTGGGACCACTCACCGACAGTCCAAAAATTATGGTCACATTACATTACAGTCCAAAAATTCGACAGAAGATTACCGAAAACCGTTTAATGTTGGAACCTTGTCACATGGCGGGGATGCTGGCTATGGTTACGTTGACCGTTTTGATTGATTCTACCCTAAACTCCAGTTCGGTGCCATTAACCATAGTTTCCACATGTGGTTCTGCTCCAAATTTAATGTGACCGCGGGGTTTCGGGGGTTGGCATGTGGCCACCCCCTCCCCTTAACCTTATCCTTTATGGTTAGGACTGGCGGTAAAACATAGCGCACCCCCAAATTTTTGGATTTTGGCCAAATGTAACCACAGCTGGGTGGATTTCTCCACAGTTAGTGGAGGTTTTCTAGGAGTTATTGGGAAAATGACTTGGAGGGTGAATTTTAGCCCAAATGGAGTGAATGGAAAGTCATTCTAGACTAATTGGAGCATTCTGGAGCCATTGGAGCAGAGAAAATAGCCATTAGAGGCCTATAAACACATGTATTTGCAATTTTTTTAGCATAATAAAATATGGACATGCCATTGGGAGTTGGACCAACATATGTAGCCCAAGGGGGGTGAACTACTTCATCATGCTTGCTGTGTAAATGTTATGCGTGGTTTTATTTCTCTATTATACACTCTTGTTTAATGTTATTTAGGCTTATTTTCATGCTTCTAGTTCACTAAATTCACTTACAATTCATGGTTAAAATCCTCAATACTTAAGAAAACTATGGAGACAAGTATGCACATGTTTTTTAACTGAAAAGACACTTAGCATAGCAAACTAATACAGTCCTTTCAGATCCGGTTGGTATCAGAGCTAGAGGTTATTCTCTGGTGTTGTTTTGTGCAAATATTTTTTTAACTGTTTGCAAGTTTTACATGCTTACTAGGCTCAAGCTCAAGAGAGGAGAAGGCACATTGGTGGAAGCAAGAGGGTCTCAAAGTGAGCCACAACAAAGGAGAGCAAGATTTCCACAATCTCCACCACCTAGTTCACCTCCGAAGGAAGCAGAAGCAGCAATAAGAATGCCTTCAGAGGAAGAATATATCCATGAAGAAGTGGATCCAAAAGAGGAAGAAAGAGTGTTCAGGAAGGCATTCCTTGACATGACTGAGATGGTTAGAATCATTTATCAAGAAAGGAATGAGAAACTAGAAGGAGAAGGATCCAAACTTCACAAGGAAGGACATGGATCATCAGGAGGTCACAATGATGAAGATAAGTCAAAGAAGGACAATGGAGGAAATGGAGGTAGTGGAAAGTCACCATCCTCACCCTCATCATCACCATCCTCTACTTCATTTTCAGTACATCAGTCACACAAATCAAAGAACACTGGTAAAATTCATTTTCTAAAAATTGATGTTAAGTTTGAATTACCAATGTTTAATGGTGAAGTCAATGCAGAAAAGCTTGATAACTAGATTAGGCAATTGGAGGTCTATTTGAGAATCCATAACCTTCAAGATGATGATACCAAAATCCAATTAGCTTCATTGAGAATGGAAGGCGCAACACTTGTTTGGTGGGAAGCCAAGACAAAGGAGGAGATCAAGAAGCATGGTAAGATTATTCTATCATGGACTAATTTCATTTTTTCAATAAAATGACAGTTTTATCTATTAGCTCATATGTAGAAAGCCATAATGATCTGGCAAAACTTTAGACAATTGAAAGGACAGAATGTGCAAGAATACACCCAAGAATTTAGGAGAAGAGCTCTCTTATTTTGGGTAGATTTGCAGAGCCAAGATATTTTTCTCAAGTACAATAGGAGTCTTACATAGCTACCTAAAACATTCTAACCTCATGTTTAACCCCACAAGTCTAGATGAGGTATGTGTTCAGGCCACACATCTAGAAGCTAGAGGGAAAAACATTTCCGAAGAGGGTAGAAACAAACCTTCTAAGGGTAAAAACAAAGAGAAGACCTCAAAAGGAAAAAGAAAAAAGAATGCAATTGTTAAGAAAGAGGGAGAAAAAGTGGTTTGTAAACATTGTTCAAAAGAATGCCATAATGAAAATCAATGTTGGAAATTACATCCTGAAAAGAGACCCAAATATTTCAACAACAAAGGGAAACAAAAAACTGCAGCTACAACTCAACATGATTTAGGAGAGGATTCAGGTGACGAATCTAAAATTACAGCCATGGGATTGAAGAACATGAAGGGGAAAGAAATTGAAACTAAACCCAGTACTAGTACATCAAACTATCACATACATGCTCCAAATGAAGAGGAGAGAATTGAATTGTTTCATGTAAGGGTCATATCCAAACATACTAAGATTGACACATTGTTTGACAGTGGGTCACAAGAAAACTTAATCTCTGAAGACTTGGTCAAGAAAATTATTCTTGAAACCATTCCACATCCAAAACCATATGCACTTGGTTAGGTTTGTAAGGATGCAAATTTACATTTCAAAGAAGTGTATATTGCAGTTTGCAATAACTGCACATTTTGTTGACACAGTTGAATTAGATGTGGTTCCACTTGATATATCAGGTATTGTGTTGGGGATTCCTTACTTGTATGATAGGTGTTAACACTGGAAAATCGTACAGCAGAAGATGACATTAATTAATGTTAGGCAAAAGGATTTACAGGGCTGGAAGACATTACAGAATCTATAAAGTATTTAAAAATCTCTAAGGTTTGAGGAAAATCAAATTTGAACAAGTCCTAAATGCTCTTTGAGCGCATAATCCTTCATGAAGAGTGCCTTTCGCGCGCCTTTTTTTTCGATATGCGTGCAATCCTGGGAGTGGTGAAATGTCACTATCTGGGACCACGCAAAGCAAAAGACAAGTGACCCCTTACTTGGAGCTGCCTAAGCACAACCACCAACGCCTCCTTAGACACTATGTGAGCATACAATAGAATATTTGGAGTAGAAAAAGTTATCATACCCCTCTCTTGGGTCACCATCCACATGTACCAAGAGAGGGAAGGGAGAATTTGAAATCTCCTATATAAGACCACCATGAGATGAAGAATTGGTGAACACATTTTTATGCTGGCCAGAATTGCCTAAGAAATACTAGCAGTGTGTGAGCCGGAGCTGAAGATAGAAGGGACTCAATTGTTGGCCATCCAACGAGTTCAGTCCAACACAGTGGAGAGAGAGGTAAACTGCACCGAGGCAAGCTTGGGATAAAAACATCCTTGTATCGGGACCTAGAACCCATGGTCTAGGGGCCCTTTGGCAAGAGGGTAAAGTTTCACTCTTATTACTACCAACCCTCAATAAGAGGGGCCTAGAGCCACCGTTCGTATTATTGTTTTCGTTTGACTCTTTTCAGAGCTCGTGTTTATTTTTTTTAGTTTTTAGTTTATATATGCATGCTATTTCTCTATCTATTATGCTTATGATTCTATCTTGTTCCACTAACTTGCTTGAATCCACTTCTTTTTCTGCCTGTTACCAATAACTTAAGTGGGTAGACCACACCCCTTAAGTTGGTGTGATTTCATACATACGTGCACCAAACACACTCCAACAGGATTGGTGACTCCACTAACATTTATTACCAAGTTTATGTGGTTGTGCCTTTTTTTTGCAGAGACCTCTGTCTGTGCTATGGAGTGGAGTTGAATTTCCCCTGATTTCTCTTGCAGTCCCTAGTTCATCCCAAGTGAAAAAATGAAGCAGAACAGCTCCAAAAAATTTTCTTGCAAGAATTTGCGCACGTTTTCTTCTCACAGACGTGCAGGGCGCGCGTTCATAGTTGACCCGCGCGCAGAGAGCGCACTTGTTTCAGCCTTTTGCATGCAAAATACAGAATGAGAAATTTATCCCAAGTTTCTGTCTTTTTCTGCTTGTAAAGTTCTTGGAAGTCCCTAGTACACCTGCCAACACTGGTTGTGGTACCCCACAACTTTTTAAAGCTCACTCTTAGATGCTTTTTGTGGGCTTAGTGTCAGTTTTTCTTGAAGTTGATTTTTGCAAAGTTCACACATAGTTTATGTAGGGGGGGAAAATAAATTGCATTCCGATTTTTTTTTATCTTTTGCAAATTTTGGTACTTACACACCTAGAGAACTAGCCAAAGTAAGTGGCCCAAGACCATGCATGCATAGCTAGTTTTCTTTTTTCTAGTGTAAAAGCTTTAGTTTAGTTCAATTTTTGACTAGGAATTTCGAGACTAGGATTGAATTGTTTATAGAAGAGAAAGTAATCTCTGCTACCTTTGCACCCTCCGGTGATCCTAGGTTGGCATTTGAACACTCCCTATTCACAATTCGCCATCTCCCTATAGTTGGTCACATAGATTAACTAGGAAAAATAGAAAGCGGCCCATTATCCACACATGTTTTTCTTTTGAGCCAGGAACAATACAGCATAGTTTAAATAGGGGATTTTGTAAAGAATCAACGAATATCCACACATTCAAACTATGTGCTTGTCCACTTTTTTCTCACACACTCACCCACTAAGCGAAGCAAAGACACCTAAAACTAACTTAACCAAACTCACTAAATTCTCCCCACGAGGCCGACAAAATAATTTATAGCTTAAGTTAGGATCAAGAGAGTAGGCATCCAATAAGCCGCCTTGATCATACTTCATCTTGAAACATAGAATTTGTCTATTTAGGGAGCCTCAAATCCACATATCAGCCCATGGAAAAGAAAACCCGAGCGCAACAGAGACTCGTTTCAGAGTGGGTTAGGCTTAGGTGCAGTGCGTGTAGTATCAGTTGGGGCTACCTAACCCGGCTGATACTAGGTACTGTTAGCTGAATACCAAGAAGCCTAAGACTCTAATGCTCACATGGGACACTGGTTCTTAGTGGCCAAAAACTAGGGCATCTTTTCCCCTATAGGTGACGGTGCAGACAAGCGCCAAACCCTCTACCCTTACCTTGGTGGATTCTCTTTGGCTGATTGGGGGCGTCGCCAACTCTTACGGGACGTTGTGCTAGCAGTCACAAGAAATATTCTCAAGGCCCAGTTACTTTTGAGTGTGTGAGACCGAATAAGTCTTCTAGGATTTTGAGTACCATAGAAAACAAACAAAAACCACCTTTTTGATTGCTTGATCACATAGAGTAATTTAAAGGGAAAATTTATTTTATTTTCACTTTATTTTATGTATGTGACCATAATTTTCTTTCATCATAGACTCTATCCTCTCAAATTTTTCCAAAAACCAGACCTAGGTGACACCAGGACGGACCCAACGGGACCTCGTCGATATAGGTGTCTTTTGGACCTCCCCCCATTACTAGGAGGGGTTCCAGGTCTTTCACCATTTAGGCGTCAAATACAGAACGCTGCCACCATTATTGGTTCATCCTTTATTGGGGCAGCCTTAGCTAGGAACCCTAGTCGGTATCCCAATTCCACACCACACACCACTCCTCCCATGACCCCTAGGGGGCAGAGGAGTGCATCCCATTCAAGAATCCAACCGAATACACAACAGGGTATGTCATAGACTAACCCTCTTCCTAACTAGAACTTTGTGCTTTCGCACATTGCAATGGCGTCAACCTCTCAGTCACCTTTTTTAGCTTCGTTGAATCTACCCGATTTAACCAAACTGACGAATGACCCCATTGCACACGATCCTACATGACCTCCCATGCCCACGAAGCTCCCTTCGGATATTCCAAAATTTGAAGGTAAGCAAGCGGAAGACCCAGGTAATCATGTCATGAAATTTCACCTGTGGTGCTCATCAAACAATATCATTGATGACACTATTCTATTGAGATTATTTCAACGCACTCTTACAGGAGTAGCCGTGAAGTGGTACGTGGAGAAACCCTCAGCTTCACATGGAACCTTTAGTGCCCTCGCCGCCACATTCCTAACATACTTTCAGTTACCCATTCACCATGTTTCCGGAATGGAATTATTGACAAATTTTAGACGAACTGCTGCCGTCCATATCTCATACCATCTCCATGAATGGAGGTGGGATCGTAGTTTATGTAAAGCTAAACTCGACGATTGGGTTCTCTTAGATTTGTTCTTGAAAAATCTTAACTTTGAAATTGATAGAGAAAAAACTACAGACTGTGCACTATCTGCCACTTTTTACAAAATTCCAATCCGATACTCAGAGAGAGAGTTATGACGATTTTACCAAGGTCACTTCTTTGAGATGAATTTCAGGAGCCTGCAAAAACCCTTACTTCCACAGATAATATCCCCAAAAATATCACACAACTTGATCTGAAATTTTTACTGCAGCTTCCTTAGGATTTCGGCTTCGCCTCATAAAATTTTTAGCTTCTGAGCCTTCGTAGAAAATAAGTTAAAGCGAAAATTCCACGATGACCTGTTTCAGATGGCCAAATCCCATGCATGAGGAGGAAATGAAGATCACAATTTATATGAATGCTTAAGTTGAGAGGGGCTTCAACAAGTGAATGTGGGAGGGATCTTAAGAGCTTAAAAAATATTAAATATGACTTTTCAATGACCCATGCCCCAACCCCATGGGGTTTTAGCCCACTAACTGGGGGTGCAAACTTCAAACATGAATATCTCTCAAACCGTGAAGAATTACATGGCGTGCCATATATCAACGGAAACATATCAACAAGTAGAAACCATCAAAAGAATTATTGACCCAGAATATATTAATTTGGTAGGTCAAAATTCCCGTGCAATATTGGGTTAGCCCCTGGTGTTGCTTGGGTTGACATCAATGACAACCGCTAATCAACAAAAGGATGTGGCACAACAGAAACCCACATCCGAAGAGGACGCAATCAGCAAAGCCCAGTAACTTGAGCTGATTTATACGTAGTCAGGATACATTTATAACATCCTGCCTAATGCCCCGCGCCTGCAAACTTATAAATAATTTCTAGGTGCGTCGAACTCTGCAGATGGACTAATTGGGTCATTGACCCAAGGGTACCTAGGCAGCAACATGTTGATCAGCGGTTGTCACTGATGTCAACCCAAGCAGCACCAGGGGCTAACTCAATACTGCATGGGAATTTTGACCTATCAAATTAATATATTCTAGGTCAATAATGCTTTTGATGGTTTCTACTTGTCGATATGTTTCCGTTGATATATGGCACGCCATGTAATTCTTCACGGTTTGAGAGATATTCATGTTTGAAGTTTGTACCACAGTTAGTGGGCTAAAACCCCATGGGGTTGGGGCATGGGTCATTAAAAAGTCATAATTAATATTTTTTAAGCCCCTAAAATCCCTCCCACTTTCACTTTTTGAAGCCCCTCTCAACTTAAGCATTCATATAAATTGTGATATTCATTTCCTCCTTATGCATGGGATTCGGCCATCTGAAATAGGTCATCGTGGAATTTCCGCTCTAACTTTTTTTCTACAAAGGCTCAAAAGCTGAAATTTTTATGAGGAGAAGCCGAAATTTTGAGAAAGCTGCAGGTAACATTTCAGATCAATTTGGGCAATATTTTTGGAGATATGATCTGTGGAAGTAAGGGTTTTTGCAGGCTCCTGAAATTCATCTCAAAGAAGTGACCTTGGGAAAATCATCATAACTCTCTCTCTGAGTATCGGATTGGAATTTTGTAAAAATTTGAAGATAGTGCACAGTCTGCAGTTTTTTCTCTATCAATTTTAGAGGCAAATGAAGAAGCAATGACACGTGGCACGCCATACAAGTGCGCTCTTTTGAAACAGTCCATAATTAGGGCAGTGTGAGAAATTGGGCATAACTCTCTCTTGAAGAATCCAAATTGGGTCAGACCTATGGCATTGGAAAGACAACTCAGAGGACTACTACAAGACCAAAATTTATATATTGAAAATCTGAAATAACAGATATACACTAGATTCAATATCGAGCTCCTAGAAGGCAAGAAAAAGCTAGATCATGTGTTGTCAAGGATTGCAAAGGACCAGACTTTCTATGGCAGAAAAGCAAAACAAGGTGCAGCAGAGGGTAGCATGAAAAGAGCAACAACCAAGGTGCATAACAATGGTAAGAAATTCATCATATGAAGTCTTCAAGTGGGCAACACTACATACAATCATTGTAAAGGTATCATTGTACTTAGTCATTGTAAATACATTATTATACAAATTGTACTAGTGTCTATCTGCCAAGGGTTGAAGAGGCAGTGTTGGGAGGTCTAGGATCATCATTAGGTGGTTGTGTAAAAGTTTGGGTTATGGTCTATTTTATCTTATTCTTCTACTTCATTCTATATCATTGTAAAGTGGACCATTTTCCCTGGTACAGGAGTCCATTCTTCTTTTATTCTTCTAAAGGGTGGTAGGGTGGTGCTAGGGTGAGTTGTAGCTCATTGGGTGTTGGGGCATCCGTTCAGTTACTACTGAAGAATCTCAGGCGTTGGAGTGTCCATCCAGTGGGAGCTGGAGAAGAATGATTTTCTAGATTCTAGGAAGTTGGAGCTTTATTTTCAATTAGAGTTGAATATTAAAGAATTATTAGAAAAGCATTAGGTGGTTTTTGTCTCGGAGTGGGTTTCCACCTTAAAATCTGTGTGCATTTGTGTTCCTCTTGTTTCCTGCTATCATTGTACAAACATTGATAATAATTGAAGATTAAATAATGCTCTAATTGAAAGGAATACTGATTCACCACACCCCCCCCCCCCCCCTCAGTATTTCCAACAATTGGTATTAGAGCTTGGTTCCTTCAATAGCAGTTTAACAGCTGGAAGGAGGTCATGGAGCATACCAAGAATGGTGTACCTCTATTCAATGAAAATAATTATGCAATTTGGAAAGGAAGAATGGAGGTCTATCTCTTGGTACAAGGTTACGAAGTATGGGACACTGTTCAAAATGGATTTACATCAACCGCGGATGAACAAGGTAAGAAGAATTTGGTAAATGATGCAAAAGCAAAGAATATTATTATCAGTGGACTTATTGAGTCTTCTTATCATAAGGTGTTGGGTTGTAAAACCGCCAAAAATGTATGGGACAAGCTTGAGAATATATATGCAGGTGACTCAAATGTCAAAGAAGCAAAGCTTCAAATCTATAGAGAAAAATTTGAGCAACTTAGAATGAAATAAGATTGCAACATTGTTGCATACTTTCAATACGTTGATGAAATAACCAATACTCTGGAAGGATTGGGAGAGCCAGTTGATGAGAAGACTATTATACGGAAGATTCTTAGAATGTTACCAGGGAGATTCAACCCAAAGGTATCGGTCTTAGAATACAGTGAAAATCTAGACAAACTCAGCAAAGAGGAATTACATGGAGTTCTCATAGGATATGAAATGAGACTTGATGAAGAAGAGGGTACTTCGCATCTAGAAAATGCATTCGTTGCATCTAAGAAAACCAATAAGGATAAACAACCTTCAATTGAAAAGACATGAACCTGCAAGTGTGAAGAAAAGGGAGATGATGAAGAAGGTCTTTTAGATGAAGAATATGATTACTTCACGAGAAAACTAAAAATTGGTAGGGGACAATTCAAAGGTAAACTTCCATTGATATGTTTCAGCTGTAATGAGGTTGGGCATTTTGCAGAAAAATGTCCAAACAAAAGTAATGGAAACTCAAAAAGAAATAAAGGCTTTAAGAAATTCAACAAGAAAGGATCCAAAAGGAACTTTCTCTCTAAAGAAGATAGCTCATCATCCGATGAAGACAATGATAGTGAAGAAGAAGCCAATGAGAGAGTATTGTTTATGGCCAAGCACAATAAACCCAAGCACAATAAGCAAGAGGTGTCAAACAACGAAGAAGAAGGACAGACCATAGATGAATTTTATAAGGAAGCAATCAAGCTTATAAAAGATCTCAAGGTGGAGAAGATCCATTCCAAAACTCTTGAAGAACAAGTTCAAGGTCTCAAAATTGAAGTTGAAGAACACAAATGCATTGAAGAGTCACTTCAAAAGAAGTTGGAAGAAAGAAACCAAGAAAGGGAAGAATTAGAAGCCAAAGTAGTCTCGCTACGTGAGGAAGTGAAGAAAGGAAAAACTATCCAAAACTATGCCAACAACTCAAGGGCATTGGAAGAACTCATCAACAATCAACGATCTTACAACGACAAAACTGACATCGGTTACAAAGAAGAAGAAGCAGGACCTTCTACAACAAAATACAATGAACCTATGAGATCTGACATGCATGTAGACTTCATTGGACAAGATTCACAAGAACAACCTTGGAAGACAATTCCTCGACGAAAATTTCCATCCAGGTACCAACATATTTTTTATGGCTACTGTTATTCATGTGGTAAATTTGGTCATAAAGCTGTAGAATTTCGCACGTACCCTAGGAATGAATACAATTCTAGGAGATCTGTCAAATATGAACCTCCTAGGGCTCAACGAAACATCAATAGATTTGAGCATTTAAGAAATAATATTGAATTTTACAAATGTCGAAACTTTGGACACATAGCCAAAGACTGCAGACTTGAAAATCCTCCAAAAGAATCTTCGAAGCCATAGAATGAATGAACATGGAAGAAGAAGAAGAATGATAATTGTGCTCTTGCTCTCAAGGCTCAAAAGAACAAAGATGTATGGTATGTTGATAGCAGTTGCTCAATGCATATGACTGGAGATAGAAATAAATTTGTATCTCTGAAAGAGAAGAAGGATGGAACCGTGTCCTTTGGAAATGATGGATCTTCAAATGTAATAGGATCAAGTACTGTCACTCTCGGAAGCAAAGATGTTCTACAAGGGTGCAAAGTGATTTCGAGATGTCGTTACTTGGTTGCAGATTGAGCATAGACGACTCATCTAAGGATGTGGATCAAAGGTTGTACAGATCTATGATTAATAGTATTCTATATGTAACAACCTCCCGACCAGATGTTATGCAAGCAGTTGGACAAGTAGAAAGATTCCAAGTAGCACCAAAAGAATCACATATCAAATATTTGCTAGCATTGGAATATCTACGTCAAAAGCTTGGGATTCTCCCAAGTTCTCATTATATTACAGGTCTACAGGACGATTGTGTGTCAGGGGGAGTGGAAGTGTGTACAGGTCTGTAGGAAAGTTGTGTGTCAGTGGAAGTGGAAGTGTGTACAGGTCCACATGATGGTTGTGTTTCAGGGGGAGTTACCCTTTTCCATTGATGTAAAAGGGGGAGAGAATGTTGTAGGAAGAGGTGTCATGATCGCAGGGGGAGTACTTGTGTTGCCATCAATGCCAAAGGGGGAGATTGTTGATCAGCGGTTGTCATTGATGTCAACCCAAACAACACCGGGGGCTAACCAAATATTGCGTGGGAATTTTGACCTATCAAATTAATATATTCTAGGTCAATAATTATTTTGATGGTTTCTACTTGTTGAGATGTTTCCGTTGATATATGGCACGCCATGTAATTCTTCACGGTTTGAGAGATATTCATGTTTGAAGTTTGTACCCAAGTTAGTGGGCTAAAACCCCATGGGGTTGGGGCATGGGTCATTGAAAAGTCATAATTAATATTTTTTAAACTCCTAAAATCACTCCCACGTTCACTTGTTGAGGCCCCTCTCAACTTAAGCATTCATATAAATTGTGATCTTCATTTCCTCCTTATGCATGGGATTCGGCCATCTGAAATAGGTCATCGTGGCATGTTTGCTCTAAATTTTTTTCTACGAAGGCTCAGAAGCTGAAATTTTTATGAGGAGAAGCTGACATCTTGAGGAAGTTTCAGTAAGAATTTCAAATCAATTTGTACAATTTTTTTGGAGATATGATCTGTGGAAATAAGGGTTTTTGTAGGCTCCTGAAATTCATCTCAAAGAAGTGACCTTGGGAAAATCGTCATAACTCTCTCTCTGAGTATCGGATTGGAATTCCATAATAAGTGGTAGATATTGCACATTTTTTAGTTTTTTCTCTATCAATTTCAGAGGCAAATGAAGAAGCAGTGACACGTGGCACGCTGTACAAGTGCGCTCTTCTGAAATAGTCCATAATTAGGGCAGTGTGAGAAATTGGGCATAACTCTCTCTTGAAGAATCAAAATTGGGTCAGACCTGTGGCATTGGAAAGATGACTCAGAGGACTACAATAGGACTAAAAATAAGATATTGAGGATCTGAAATAACATAGATACACCATATTCAATATCGAGCTCCTAGAAGGCAAGAAAAATCTAGATCATGTGTTGTCAAGGATTGCAAAGGACCAGACTTTCTACGACAGAAAAGAAAAACAAGGTGCAGCAGAGGGTAGCATGACAAGAGAAACAAACAAGGTGCATAACAACAGCAAGAAGTTCATCATATGAAGTCTTCAAGTGGGTAGCACTACATATAATCATTGTAAAGGTATCATTGTACTTAGTCATTGTAAATACATTATTATACAAATTGTACTAGTGTCTATCTGCCAAGGGTTGAAGAGGTAGTGTTGGGAGGTCTAGGATCATCATTAGGTGGTTGTGTCAAAGTTGGGGTTATGGTCTAGTTTATCTTATTCTTCTACTTCATTCTATATCATTGTAAAGTGGACCATTTTCCCTAATACGGTAGTCCATTCTTCTTTTATTCTTCTAAAGGGTGGTAGGGTGGTGCTAGGGTGAGTTGTAGCTCATTGGGTGTTGGGGCATCCGTTCAATTACTACTGAAGAATCTCGGGCATTGGAGCGTCCATGTAGTGGGAGTTGGAGAAGAATGCTTTTCTAGATTCTAGGAAGTTGGAGCTTTATTTTCAATTGGAGTTGAATATTAAAAAATTATTAGAAAAGCATTAGGTGGTTTTTGTCCCGGAGTGGGTTTCCACCTTAAAAACTGTGTGCATTTGTGTTCCTCTTGTTTTCTTCTATCATTGTACAAACACTGATAATAACTGAAGATTAACTAATGCTCTAATTGAAAGGAATACTGATTCACCCCCCCCTCTCAGTATTTCCAATACAGCAGTCAAAACCTTGGTTACACATACAGTTCTACACAGAACGTACCTCAACTCGGTTTTGAAAGTCATCATATGCCTCAACAAAATTTGACCAATAGGGCACCAACGTATCACCAGGGAGGACCTTATCCTCTGGCTTAGGGGAATTAGTATGCAGAAAGAAACACTGATGGAAGAGCTCCTCTCCAACAACTAGGTGCAAAACAGAGACCACATTATGCTGTGTCCCCAACACACGACCCACCTATGCAAAACAATGCACATGTGAACTTTGTGCAGCCGTCCCAAAACAACCACACCAATATAATCAGGAGAACTACCCTCCTAACGCGGTGAAGAAAAAATCCAATAACAAGCCAAAAGGGAACCCTAGACAGGGGGGCAGAAACCATCAACGCCCACTGCGATCCCAAGCTGGAGGCAACTCCAACCGAAATCAGAACTAGGAGCTGAGCAATGCCCAACAACAGAGCAAAAGGCCACCTCTTCTAACAAACCATTCGTGTTCGATATGTGGTGATTACAACCACTATACTCACCACTATCCTGATCTCCTTGAGCTGAAGAAGCTATAGAGTAACAGAGGACAAGGTCATTCTTCCCAGCAACCAGCTATGATGCAAGAAACTTTCCCCCATCAAGGGACAGTAAGCACTCGGCAGCAAAATACAGACAATTCCAGGAAAAGTAGCCATGAAATCTACATTACTGGAGAAGAGATGTTTTTCCAAACACGGAATCGCAATTACGACACCCCACTAGACACCAATACGTCAGGGGAAAGTACCAATGCATCGATTGCACCTTTGACCATTTCAAATATGCCTATAGAACCATTGTCGAAAATGGCGAAGGGACCTAACAGGTGAGCAGGAAACTACTCCAAAGCGGCCCATAATTATAGAATCATGGATGATTTAGCACAATCTTCCGCTGCTATGTCATCTTTGGAAGTATTTTAGTCATGACCAAAACAACAGAAAGCCCTACTTTCCGCGTTAGGCGCTATCAATCCTGCCAATACACGCCTAATGGATTTTGACGTAGACAAAGCCACCCCTCGACTTCCTTCCGTGGTCGCCTTCCAGATACTAGTGTCAGTCCAGAATATCACAATTCACTGATGTGTCATAGACGAGGGTGCATCCATGTGCATCATGTCCAAAAATTTTTGGCAGAAGTTAGGTTCTCTCAAACTAAAACCCTCAGTCATTGCACTTTGAGCATACGACGGTTGTCCTTCAACCCCCGTCAGCCTCTACCAAAATGTCCTGGTCTGCTTAGCCAGAAAGATAGTCCACATAGACATTGAAGTCTTGGACGCTCACTTGGATTACAATATACTCCTTGGGCGGAGTTATACGTACGCCATGTCTGCCATAGCCTCCTCCGTCTTTCGAATCATGATGTTCCCCCACGAGAACTGCCTCATTATTGTAGACCAACTGACGCATAACGCTAAGCGACCCCTAAAAAACACAGATCTAATTCTACCCTATGTAGATACATCCTTGGATGCTCTCTCACGATACCAAGAATATGGCCCCGACCAATTAAAACCATCATCCATTCTAGGGTCATTCCTAGGAGATCCCCCCATAATCCCTGAGTCATCGCCCGATGTCACAGGGGCTCCGGTGTGCATGATGTCCACATCAAGCACCGAAGCTAGTCAGGACATAGACACAATCAGTAATGGCACCGAGTCATCGGCCACGACAACTGCTCTAGCCTATGCCACCTCCCAAAACCCTTTCCTCTACCCCCTAGCTGGTTTCGTCTCCCATCAGGTTTTTGCAACACTGGTATTACCCAACATATCATTGGAAATCCTAGTTTGGTACCTCATTCCCCCTTCAGGAACAAGAGCCAACCATGTTACTGCCACAGGATTGAAGCCCCTCAGTCCTGAGGAGGCCCCACTCATCCAAGAAATAGTTGAAACCACCCCTGCAAAGGAAATTCCCATTGCAAAACCAATGATTACGACTAAGAAACCAAGAAAAGAAGAAAGAATATGGTGACCTCCACCATTCAATGGGAATCACTAGTCTGTTCCATATGCGACGTAATAGGTCACCCTACCCATATTTGTCCAGAGTTGGATGAATTAAAACCACTCCTTGGATCTGAGACAAAGATTGTGACGTCACGTTCCCATAAAAGGAACCTACCACCAAAGGTAAAGGATAAGCACTGCATACGAATCACGCATGCACCCTCTCCAACAACTACGTACACTATACCCATCATTTCCCAGAGATCCCGTGATATAGGGATGCCTTACACGCCATCGAGCGATCCTATCAAGAGGATCCCTCCACCCAGGCCTCCAAAAATGAAACTCGTACCATCCTATACCTACAGGAGGACCCCCAGTCATGCTCGTTATACATTTCACGCTATGCAATGAAGGTGGTCACTTCCTCGAAGAGTGCACAACCCTAGAACCCATCCACAGATGGTATCCTATAGAAAGGGTTTACTACGTTGGATTGCAGGCAGCACAATTCACATGTCTGTTATGCGCCGACAATCACCTTTTGGAGAATTGTCACTATATCCCCTAATTCCGGATAGCCCTCGCTAGCTTACGCTCCGCCATAGTCCGCCTCTCCCAAGAAGATGACATGGATGCAGAGTCCATGGACAACTCCAAAACCCAAGAAGATGTGACGAGCAAATCCATCATGTTCTTGTCAGTTGAAAAGCGATCGATCAGGGAACCTCTAGTTACCCCGAATCGCTCTCCACAAAGAAGACCAGAATGCACGTTATGCAAAATGCCCAATCATGCGGTCGTCCATTGTCCTAATTTAGCAGTTTTGTGACGATGGTTCCTTGCTAGACCTCAAGCTGAGCACGATGGAACCCTCATATCAAGGATATTTTGCCTCATATGCCAAGGCAATCATTATGAGCGACACTGTACTTATGCCTCGGAACTTCGTCCCACCATCGACATGATTCATACCATAGAGAAGAGACAGGACAAGATTTGGGAATGGCATAAAAATTACATTGCTCGGTTAACATCCCCACCTCCGCAGTGGCATAACAGGAAAGCTAAGACAACACACCTATTAGTCATCAGTATTTTTCACCTATTGATGATGACTAGTTTCCTAAGCTGAGTTTTCTAGAAACTGATCTCCAAACTGTCTAATCTGTCATCTAGAAAACACCCAAAAATAATTTTTGTCCTCCTACCCCTTCCGGTCAGCCTATGATGAGAAAAAACCCATTTTTCAAGTCCTATCTGGTTTCAACAATATAATCCTATCCATAGTTGTCATAGTTGAAGATTATCTGCTGTCATTCACCCTTATTCCTCAAGCATTTCATTATCCAACTGTTGAAAAAATATCTGAAACCCTATCTCTGGTCATTTGTCATTTGAAAATATAATCATACCTAAGAAACACTTAGAACATGTCAAGATCACCCCTAAGTTAGATAGTGGTGTTTTATGGAATCCTTTCCTTGGCAAAACATCCTGAGCCAAAAGCCTCTGTTCAGTACCAGCCAGCCCTGAATTAGTTCCTAATCTGCAAAAACAAGTCTTGATCCATCCATAGGTCATACACCACTAAGAGGTCATTCTGTCTCAGTCCAGAAGTAGTTCAACAAAGATCCAAAACAGAAGAAGATAAGTGTGTTCACTGTATAAAAGAACATGCTTAGGTCAGGCAAAATCTCCATAAGACACAAAGGAAGCTCTCCAGAGTTCAAAGTCATATGTTTTTACATCTCTGTAGGGGTGTGATTGCAATAATGATCAATGTGAAAAAGAGCAAAAGGACAAAGTCAAAAAGGGTCTTGCATGCTGAATTAGCTTGCCTTCAGTAAAACAAGTGAAATACAACAAGTAAAGGACCACCAATAAGTGTTGTTTGAAAGCTAAAGTTGTCTAAAGAAAAAAGAGAAGCCTCCAAGTCATATGAATGCAAAAAGCTGGTGTTATGCTAATCAGCAGTGTTTTTAGCATCTCCTCCAAAGGAAAATCCAACCTGCCTTTGCAAACACAATCAAGGGAAGTTAGTCAACTAGGTCTAAGCAAGTGAATACTCTACATACACAAGTCACATGATTTCTGGTCTAATGGTTCACAAGGATATTTTACAAAGAATTCATATCTCAGAACACATCTCATAGAGCAAATTATTGCCTGTTTGACATGATACCAAGCAGAGACATATGATTTGCAGAAAGGTAATACATTTTTGAAATAGATGAAATGTCATATCTACAGTGAGAACCTCCTCCTTTAAAAGAGCAGATGGTTGAAAGCACAGTCATAACCTCCTTCATTAAAAAGTAGATGGTTAGAAGACATCATGGCAAAGCCTCCTCCAGAAAAAGAGCAGATGATTGGGATCATAATATAACCTCCTTCATTTAAAAGCAGAGGGTTAAGGTGTGTCAAGTAATTTCAGAAATTGTTAGTTACCTCCTTCCAAGAGATGAACAAAAGATGCATCAACAGTTTTTCATATGGTGTTTGAGCAATTTTCCTATTGGAAATACAAGGTTAAAAATCAGTGGATCAAATGAAAATTCAGTGGGTTGAAGACCTTTTTCACATAAAAACCACACAGTAACATAAGGGCGCTAAAGGTCTCTGTTTCTTATGTTCAAAAAAGTTTTCCTTCAGAGGACAAAAGGCACATTATAAATAGGGTAAAAACTTTCACTATTTATAGGCCATCCTTCACAAAGTGGTAAGGGATCACCACTCCAACTATTTGCACCATGATATAGCTCATCCAAAAGTTTTTAAAATGTGTGAAGCCATGTTTCATTTAAAATAAAAAGGACCTCCATCAACAGACAAGGAAAAAGGCCTCACGCAAGTCTGAAGAGCCATTTACAAGGGCTGCAACAGTGGTCTTACGATGATTTTTCCATTTTTGACTATTCTAAGAAAACACAGCTTCTATAGCCTTTCTATACCAATCAGAGTGCTACAATCACCTATTTTCAAACTAACAAAAAACATCACGGTGTCAAAAGTCCTCCTCCACAAATGAGCAGAGGGCCCACCATTGTTTGAAAATATTCAAAAGGACAAGTGAAGAAGGGGGCCTCCACAAGAATATTATGGAAAAAGCATAGTTTACAAAGGGAAAAAAGGTTTTCGAATTTTGAAAGGAAGAGGCTACTTTGTTTTTCTTTTGAACAACGTCTTATAAAGTATACAAGGCATCAACCAAACATTCATTTGCACTCATCACCAAAGAAATAAACAATCCTTGGGCGTTTTCTGAAGAATTATTAGCTTGAAGTTAAGTGCGGCACGCCTGTGGGTGCCCGACCATAGAAATTACCAGGAGGCACGGCACGCCTGTAAGCTCGCGTGGCACGCTTGTGCCGGCTGTCACTGGGCACCTGAGGCCGACCGGACACGCTGTCTGCATGACGCGTTCTCCTCTGAACGCCCGTCCATGCATATGTTCTGAACGAACGGCCTTGTACACTGCACCAACGCTCTAAAGACCTCAAATTCGTTGATCCAAAGGTATTTCTCGCCTCTTAGATGAAGTTTAAATTTGAGGAGGGTTTAAAGCAAATTTCAAAGATAAACAATGTTGTTTAAGAGCACCTTTTGATTCAAATAGCCACAAAAATCATTGATTTCAATAGAACAATGTTTTCCAAATAAGGTAGTAATTGAAAGGGACAATGTTACCAGTTTGAAATAAGTTGTGTTAACCTATTCAAAAACAGAGATTGAAGGTGGAAAAACTGTGTGTCAAAACCAAAAAACAATCGCCTCCAAAATCCACAAACAGACCTTGTCAAAGACCTTATTACTCAAACACAATACTAAAGAGGTGAATGTGTCTTCATTCAGCTTATACTTGTTTTATAAACTCAAAGAAAACCAGTGATCATTTAAAGGGAAACAGAGTTTGTTTGAAGGTTTATTATTCGGTGACAAGGGGGCTGTCTTTTGTTTTGGAGAGACATTAATCATCATAGAAGGGCAGTTTTATTCAAAAGCAGAACACAATGTTTTTTGAGGGGTATAGTCTTTGTTTTAAATCACTCCCTTAAAAACAGTGACAATCACAAGAGACAGTGAATTAAGAGAAATAAGTTCATACTGTCAAAATTAGAGAGAGCTGGTTTTGTTTAAACAAATTTGTTGGCTAAACTAAGGAAAGATTTAGTTTTTCAAAAGGTAAAAGGCATTGGTTGGAGATTTATCTCAGTGATCACTTAGAAAGTTTTCCTTCGTGAGTCAGCCAAGGATCTGAGAAGCAAAATCCCCCCTAAGCCATATAACAGAGTGATCCTCACAAAAGGTATGAGCCTTTTTCAACTCAGGAAGTGAATGCATCTCCTTCAGTGCTCTTTAACTTTCATCAAGTAGGATGTTTGGAATTTTGTCAAAAGGTTCAAGAAGTGAAAAGTTATCTTCCCTTGACACATTTGTTTGCTTTAAGGCTGCAAGCGAAGCATGTTCATCTAGCATGTTTAGACTTCAAGCTCTCTCCTAGAACTATCTCCAAAGCTACCAAAATTCCATATATCGGAGAAAAATGGTTTAAGCAAACCTACCTAGATTCCAATCAATACAAACCCTTCTTGAAACAAGAACATCGGGATGCATGCCCAGCTATTTTTCCTTTTTCCTACTTGTTGACCAGCTATGCTCCTCTCATGAAAATCATCATGAAGTATTTCACATGCGAAGGGAGGTTTTCCCGGGTTTATGCTTATCATATCAAGCTACTCATGCACTTCACGAGAAATCAATTGCTAAACCTACCCTTTTTCCTCCATAGAAGCATTGACAAGATGGATTCTACTGTTCAAAAGAAGCCTTCTGATCAACAAAAAGCTTGCCTATTTCATCACTCCCTTATCAAGATCATCATCCTTCATCAACTTGAGAAAAATGTAGTTTCTTGGGACTCTTTCATTTCACATCCCGACTTCGCCACTGCTTCTTCATCTCATGCGCCTCCCTCACCATCCACTCATCATGTTTCTCCTTCTTCTAGTAAATCCACTCCTAAGAAACAAAAATCTCCTATAATTGAAAGTGAAGAAGAGAAAAGTGAAAAGGGGCAAAACAGTGATCAAGAAGAGCAAAGTGAAAGAGGGCAAACAAGTGATGAGGAAGGACAAAATGAAGAATACAAATAGGACAGTGAGCATAAATAAGGAAATGATGAAGAGATGGAACAAATTTATGTAGAACACAACAGTCGTAAAGAGGAAACTATTGGCAGCCCATACAACAGTGAGCATGATAGTTACAAGGCACAAAACAATGAGGATACAGAGCCTAACAGTCCTGAAGAAAGCAGGGACAAAAGTGAACAAGGTAACCCTCAAGGAGACATACAAGGTGACAACCAAGGAACTTATGAGGAGGGTCAAGAAAGTCCTCAAAAGGACACTTTTGATGAAAAACAGGAAAGCCCTCCAGCCAGCAAGGATGATGACAAACAAACACCAAGCAGTGAGCATTCTAAAGAAGGCAACATAGAAAAAAGGGCCAAATCAGCTACCATGAGCATACCAGTGATAAAGACCAACAAGGCAGCCTTGAAAAGAAGGAAAACAATGACAAAGATGATGAGGGGAGAAGTAAAGTTAAAGACCAAATAGAGCATGTGCTAGCTTCCTCTCCTAGGCAAGGGGCCATGCTTTCTTCTCCAAAGGTAAAAAAGCCCCAAAATTCAAGAAAGAAAGTGGCTCAAGTTGTAACTCCCAATCTTACTAGATCACTCCGAAGCAAAGGCAAGTTTCCCAAGCAACCCATTGTTGAATTACCAAAGAAGAGGAAAACCAAGAAGGCCACCCAAGGCAATGGAAAAGAGAAGGAGGAAAGTAGCCATGAGAAAGAAAGGGATTTTGATATAATTCAGATAAACAGTTATGACAGTGACAATGAGGCTAAAATCCTTGAGTCCCTCTTTCGAAATAGAGAAGAACAAATTCATGACCTAAGAGCTGATCTAGAGAGGTCTAAGGACCTCATACATATTCTGCAGACACAAAACAAGCAAATGAATGTCCACATGGCAGTTTATGAGGCACGGGCTTTCAAGTACCAAAGGGAAGCCTCCAATGCGCAAATCAAGTTGGAAGAAGTTATGGGAGAATTAAATGACACTGAAGAAGAAGAACAGCCAAAGAGGAAGAGGCCTAAGACTATGGGACTCAAAAGAGCTTTGGAAAAACAGAAAGAGGAAGAGGCAACCCTTTTCTGATCTTTTCCTCTTACTTCTTTATTCACGCAAGAAATAGAAAACAATAGAGAAGCATGGATTGAAAGGGTGAATAAAAACTTGGAGGATAAGTTGGAAAGATCTAATATAGACTTAAGCCTTCAAAAGAAAATGACCGGGCACTACAAAAAGCTAAGTCAATTTGCCCGAAGGAAATTGAAGGTTACATAAGAAAAGCTCAAGGTGGCCCGAAAGAGGCGCCCGGTAGGAAAAATGGGAAAAGGAACATCAAAGCTTGAAATTTTGGCCTCTTCTTCTGTACATGCCTCTGAAAACCCATGAGGGTTATGCTCGCCAAAATTGGGCATAATTCGACACGTTTTTGTTTTTTGACATTTTTGGGCTTATTTGCAGAAAATCATGGGCATCGCCATTTTAGTTCAAAGCATCATAAGAGGTTGAAAGTAGTATCATTGGATGCATTAAATTTAGGGGCATATACTCAGCAAAATTCAGATCAATTTAAGATGTTTTGTTCCCCCAAAGAGGCGAAAAACAGTCACTTTTTCAACACTCTGCCTTGCTGATAATTTTTGGGTTTTTCCACACAGGTTAGTTTTTCAAAAGCTTCTAGCGATAATTTTTGGGAAAACAAAGTATTTTAAAAAACTAGACATCTAGGGCTTTCCAACGAGCCATCACAGGCCTCATTTCGACATTGGAAGGTCCTTCAAAAGTTGCCTACAAGATAGGAAATTTTCTGCTGCTATATTTCTGAAGCATTTTTGTGAAAAATGCAGTTTTTTGAAGTGGCTTTTCCAAATGTGCGTTTAGACTTTTTTGGCCATTGTCAATTGGGAAAAGTCAATTTAATTTCCTTTTTTAGCATTTTTATGATATTTTTATAGATATTTTGTGCCTTGGGCTTTGCAAAGCCTCAATGACAAAATCATATATTTGTGATGGGCCAATGAGCTTGCTAGTTGCACTAGGAGGTTCTCCTTCACTTTGGCCTATATATTCCAAGATATTTCATTGTAAACAAGGCTAAACTTGATGATATAGAGCAATATATGGTTATACAAGCTTGGAAGAAATACTTTGTCTCATGCATTGGATAGTTTCTTGAATGTTTTGGATGATGAAAGAGGACTGCTGTAGGATTCCTTGACTTGGTAAAATGGTATAGTGTTCCTCTCTGTTATGTTTCCTTAGTTTTCATACATATTTTCATATTCTCTTGCTTGCTGTAGGACAGTAAAGAATAGATTTGAGACATGCCCATGGAGGCACCTGAGATTTCCTGATTCATTACAGCTTCTATGTTTGTCTCTTTTCTTAGTTATGTCAAATGAATTCTTAAATGCTCTTTGATACCCTAAGAAACTTGTTTTTAGTTGCATTAATGGTTATTATGTGTGCTAATTAGTATGATTCACGGTACGCCCTGTTTACTCCTTAGTTAACCAAAACCCCATTACTGAAACCTTTCTCTGAATGTTAGATTGTCCTAGTTAAACCAAAGAGGTCTTGTATCGATCTTGCCCTTTGCCTATACGCTGCAATCTTAGTTCAAAGTGCCCGATAGCTCAAATATGATGTCTGGGAGTTCCCTCTTCGTAGCTTGAGTTATTTTTTTGTCTTGTTTGTTTTTCCCCAAAGTCTGATAACAATTTTCCTAAAGTTAGAGAATCATATATCTCTATGTATCGCCTGAATGTTTATTTTATGCATCTATCAGTTTGAAGTTACATTTATCGTGATTAATGGTTAGCCCTACCACATAGATGTCTGCTGTTGAACTATTTTTGTTTAAAATTCTTTGTCCTTCACAAAACCTAGTGTCCATCCCATTTCATTCCACCTAAAGATCCATTTTACCTTGATCAAATTGGCCCTTCAATATACCTTGTCTGCCATCTGAGGCTTTCTCGACATTTTCGACCCCATAGCCCAGTTAATCTAACAATATTTTTATCTATTTAAAACTTTGATCAATTCCTCCCTCAAAAACCTAAAAACAAACTAAAAACGCACTTAAAAACTAGCCTAAAATCAAATACATAAGAAGCAAACAAATATACATCCCTTGCACAAATATAGAGAGCCCTCTCTGAGTCCAGGAAGGCTAGGTCCTTGGGCTCAAAAGTTGGTTTGATGTTACCCTATCACTTGGCTTTCCAATCCGCAAAATCACAGGACCCTAACATAATGGTGATCACGGTGGGACTCTGAGTTAGTGACAATCTAAGTACACCTTAGGACTCTAGAAATCCCTTGTCTTCAAGAATATCTAGTGAATCAGCCACCTCATCACGACACTAACATAATGGCGATCATGGTGGGACCCTGAGTGATAAACAAACTTAGTTTCCCTAAACCTTCAGAGACCTTTGAGAATACTATCTTGTGGACTTATCCCACCGCTCACTAACATAATGGCGATCACGGTGGGACTCTGAGTTAGTGACAATATAAGTACACCTTAGGACTCCAGAAATCCCTTGTCTTCAAGAATATATAGTGAATCAACCACCTCATCGCCACACTAACATAATGGCGATAATGGTGGGACCATGAGTGATAAACAAACTTAGTTTCCCTAAACCTTCAAAGACCTTTGAGAATACTATCTTGTGGACTTATCCCACCTCTCACTAACATAATGGCGATCACGGTGGGACTAACTGAGTACATAACAGTCTAGCAAACTCTTGTAGATTCATTAGTCTCTCAAAATTTAAAATAGGCAGGCAACCCATAGAATCATTTAGAGTAAACTCTTTTTTCTTCACCACCCTAGAAAAGTGATGAATCAGGTTTAGAACACTCTAACAAACCTAGGCTACACATAAAGACTCAGAAAACCCATAAAAAAACATCCCCATATTGGCTTTTCCCAGTTATTGGTGGTAGACCATAAGTACATCCTTATAAAAACAACAAAAAATCCACCTGGCGACTCCAATAGCCTCCAGTAGGCCTAATACTCCATAAAAGCCAAAAAAATTCATAAATCATACTATTCTGTTGATTCATCTTTCCCAAAAACTCAAAATTCATGGTGCAGCCTCTGAAATCAGTGACAAACTAAGTATAACTTAGCGATTCAGAAAACTTCACCTAAACATAGGAAATCAAACAGAATAAACTTGCAAATAGAACCATAGCTTTCTCAATAGTCTAGCAAACTGTTGAAACTGAGTGTTAAGTCTTCTTGCAAGTTTCGACATCAAATTTTGCCAGAATTTTTTTTCCCAAAAGCATCTTTGTCAGTATTGGTGGTGGACCATAGATCTCAAATAAATCCACTTGGCGACTCCACTAGCCTTCATTTTTGTTTCAACCATTCTTTGCATTAGAAAAACCCCTAAAGAGGTCATTTATCCAAAATCAATCACAACTATCACCCTCTATAAACTTTGACTTTGAAATCTGGCTTCACGAAGAATTAATACCAGATCTCACCCTGACCCAAATCCCCCTATCATAGTTGATAACCCAGAAAATATTTTGTGGCAAACTTCCAAAACTGGTACCTTAGCTACCGATAGGACCATTCGCAAAGCAAGCTCTGTACTTGAACATCTTACATCCTTGCAGGATTCCCAGTTTGACTTGAGTTCAGCAAAAACCCTTTTTAGAAGCAAGTCGCAAAGTAAAATCAAACTTGACAATCTTGAGCCATTAGATTTGCAACACAGTCCTAGCAGAGAAGCCTCACCTAATACACCTCCTAATTTTCAGCTTCTCCACCACTTTGGCTCTCACCATCCCAAATCTGCTCAGAATCAGTTCACAAGTCCAAGTACCTCCGCCACACCCATTTAGACCACCACTATTCAAATCACCTCATCTCATCCTACAATTCCTCATACTATAAATCTACCATTAGCTCCCGCCATGGAAGCTTGGTATGCGCATTTAGTATTACCACAGCCTTTAGCACCTTTGCAACATGACTACCAATCCAAAATCCCGCACTTCACCGGGGCTGAGGCTACTACTGCCCAACAACATGTGGATAGAATTAGTGATGCCTTTGAATACATGGAAATAGAAGATGAGACCATAAGAATGAGGATGTTTGCCCAAAGCCTAGGCGGAGAACCTAAGAAATGGTTTAAAAGCTTAGCTCCTAACAGTATACATGATCTCCCAACCCTCTACCAAACTTTCATAAACAGGTGGGAAATCAGAAAAAACCCCATCCAAATCCTTTCTGAATATAAAAATCTTAAAAGGGATAATGGGGAAAGTGTTCAGGACTACTGCACTAGGTTCAACAGTGTTTATAAAGCCCTCCCGCCTCACTTAAAACCTCCAACTGGCTCAGCATTAGCAAAGTTTCCCGAAGGTTTCGACCCAAATATGACATACCAACTAAGAGATAAGGACCCCGCAACTTTAGAAGAATTGAAAAAAGTGGCTATGAGTGCGGAAGCCAACCTAGTTGAAAAGAGAGCTAGGATGAGATCATAAAAGAAAGTCACATACCAGGATGAGGTTGCCCCTTCAATCTCTTCCTCAGATCCTAGAATAGATAGCCTGGTTAGATCCATGGAGAAAATCTGGGAAAAGATAAGTGAAAAGGCACCTCTTAGGGACAACCAGCCAAACCCTCAAAACGGGAACCAGAACCAAAAATTTAGAAGAGGCTCGCCTCAAAATAAACCAAAGGAAAATGACTAATAGATCATGCCACCTTTCAATGAAAACTATATTGATGAGCTGGAAGGGGATATATAACCACTTGATAAAAGTCATTTAAAATTGATAGGTTTTGATAACGAGGGTGAGGTTTTCCTCACAGAAGAAGAACAAGTTTTCTTCTCCTCAAATCAAAGTGAAGCAAATTATGGGGACCTCGAAGATCCTGATATAGAATTTCAGAACACCATAATAGAAGCTCATAGGCAATATGATCTTAGGAGTAAGAAAAACCAGGACAACTCTAAGAAAGGTAGCTCAGACGCTGCTGTTACTAAAACCCCTGATACCATTCTTTAAAGAGCAGTGGATAGTAACAAAATCGTGGCCAAGAAAACTGACCAAAACAAAGATAAAGCTATTCAGGCAAGCCTTGACCCAAACTTTCCTAGTACCTCTACTAAGATACCCGAGATAGCTATGTTGAAAAAAATCCAGAATCAAAGTCAAGAAATTAAGAATATAGAGAAAGTCATGGCTGAAAAAACTGAAACAAATCTATCTAAACTACAAACACCCTTCAGTTTTGAAGGGGAAATCACCAAAATTAAGATCACCATGCCCCTCACCGAACTTCTTGCCCAAATCTCTTACAAATCCCAAGTGCCAAAGGTCCTAAACAGAGGAAATGTTGCAAATACTCTACACCTAGCTGATGATACCCTTGAGGTGTTGTTTGGTCCAAAAATAGAAGGGAAGTTCCAAGAAGGAACCACTCTTCCCTTTTACATCAGTCTGAATATATATGACCAAATCCTATACAATGCCATGATGGATTCCGGGGCCTCGCACAATCTCATGCCAAAATTTGTAATGGAAAGATTAGGCCTAGAAATAACAAAACCTTATAAAGACTTCTATTCATTTGATTCAAGCAGAGTCAAGTGTCTAGGCCTGATCAAAGATCTTTGTTTCAGTTTGGCCCAAATACCTGCAAAACACCTGGTCATGGAAATAGTGGTAGCATACATCCCTCCCAAGTATGGAATGATTTTATCTAGAACTTGGGGGGCCAAGCTTCAGGGAAATATTCAACTGGATATGTCCTACGCCACCATTCCTGTGTTTAACCAAGTAAGAATACTGTATCGGGAATCACACATTAAATATATGGTCAGCAGCCAAGAAAGGCCAGATAACATCCCGATGCATTCCTTGCATTTAGATCTAAATTCCTTCATTTTACACACTGATGAAGACATTGGGGAACAGTCAGGAGAAATTGAAACAAATTTAGGCGCACCACATCAGCCACCCCAGATTCTCTATGATGCGCTGGACACTCAAAATTATCTTGACTCCGAGCAGTTATGTCTTGAGGGAACAGAATTCAATTTTCTATAAACAGAAATAGAGCAGAAAGCAGAAAAAATTATACACCATCAAGCAAATTACTCAAACCATAGAAAAACATCAGCAGTAACATCAGGAACCTTTTTCAGAACAGAGGCACTAGAAGACTTGCATATTACAAACCTTTTTGGAAATCAGGGGCAAGGTAGCCTAATGTTTTTACCATTCCTAAATGCTTCATCATATCATAACTTTACCTCTCCAAATGAAACCTTGATTATAGCCACAACTGCTAAAGATCCAGGAAAAATGTCTGATAAACTTGATATGAAGGGATGTAAGGACTGCAGTCCAAATATACTTGAACTGATTAAACTAACTCAAATTTTGTCACTTCACCAAAGATTTAGAACTGCTAGAATTTGCAAGATTGTTCAAGATACTAGCACATGTCGGGAAAATAGTGTGAAACACTATGACACTTCCATCATTTCAAGAAACATCTTTGACAAAAGAAAATACAAAAATCTTGACCAAACATTAATAATCAAAGACAAGATAGCTGGACATAGGATCTATGTTGATTTCAGAAATACAAATACACACCCTTGGGACAGAAGTTATATCCTTCCTGCACAAGACCATACTATAAAAATGATAGGTGCTTCTAATCATGTGTCTTTACAAAATGATGTTTCAGGGTGTCACCAATTAATTCCTTTGCAAAGCAAACAACTCAAAGAATTTTTCAAATATGATGGAAGTAGTTCCATTTTCAAACCCAGAATTGCAAAACCACCAGACACCAGAGACATGTTCCCGAAGGCCATGTTTCTAGTTCTAAATTTATTCATTATGATGTACCTTGATCATGTCATCATATGCTTTAAAAATGACAAAGACTATCTGCATTATTTGAAAAAGATGTACAACAAAAAGAGAAGTGGAGATCAAAGGTATAAAGAAGTACAACGAGAAGACACAGGATTGTTTAGAGATTCATGCATGAATCCTTATGTTATGCCTACAAGAGAAAATTTTCCAAACTTTTATTTTCAAGAGTTCAGTGGACCAAGAGCATTAGGAGATCCTCATGAAGATAAGATGCTCAAGTTTCACCATTTTCAGGAATTCTAGTTCCAGATTTTTCAATCATTGTATACATCATTGTTTGAAGAAATAAATAAAAAAACAGAAAATTCAAAAACAATAGAAAAATAGAAAAAGAGGGTGGTTTGGAGAACAAAAAAAAAGCCCCATGTTCAAAAAATAGTAATTCTGAAAGCCCGCAAGTCTGAATGCCGCTAATAGTGCTCAAATATGTCTGGTTCAGGTATCTAGCTTAATCATAACTAAACATGTTTTAAATTTATTGCTGATAAGTTAGCGAAAGAAGGGATAGTCAAATTGTGTAAGCTTGACTTTTCAAAGAAAGTAGATTAGGAAAAGATACTGGTTCCACATGCTCAAAACAAAACAAAAGAGGAAAACAGGGATGAAAAACAAACTGTGTATCCTAGCCCTAATTTTTCTAGATCTTATTTTCATGCAAAATAATATTTGTGTGCAACTTGTCTTTTATGCCACAAGTACATGACAAATCAGACTGTCTAATCCTGATTTGGTCATTTTTCAATTTCTTGTTTTAGTTTAGTGAATCAAATCCTGTCAAACAGCTTAATCTTGACAGTCGATCTAGCATAGGTAGAGAAACAAAGGAGTTCATTAGTTTAATCTGAACTCCCGATGGATATAAGTGTAGAATTAGATAGTGTCATTTTTCAAAAATATTATGCCAAAGGGTTGCTAGTCTAAATGCACCCGAAAGCAGAAAAAATGTTAGGGAATGTAGCTGGTTAGGTAGAGATGACTTTGATGCTAATCATGCTGTCAATTTTTAGAAATAGCATCAAGAAAGAAAAAAATTTGCGCCAATGGATAAGGCATTGGTTTTCAAAAGCCAGAAATCTGAAATTCTGGACACCTCTCGAAAAGGAGCTACCCTCCCCAAATGGAGCCACTGTTAGTCATCAATATTTTTCACCTGTTGATGATGACTAGTTTCCTAAGCTGAGTTTTCTAGAAACTAATCTCTAAAATGTCTAATATGTCATCTAGAAAACACCCCAAAACAATTTTTGTCCTCCTACCCCTTCCGGTCAGCCTATGATGAGAAAAAACCCATTTGTCAAGTCCTATCTGGTTTCAACAATATAATCCTGTCCATAGTTGTCATAGTTGAAGATTATATGCTGTCATTCACCCTTATTCCTCAAGCCATTCATTATCCAACTGTTGAAAAAATATCTAAAACCCTATCTCTGGTCATATGTCATTTGAAAATCTAATCATACCTAAGAAAAAATCAAAACATGTCAAGATCGCCCCTAAGTTAGATAGTGGTGTTTTAGGGAATCCTTTCCTTCGCAAAACATCCTGAGCCAAAAGCCTCTGTTCAGTACTAGCCAGCCCCGAGTTAGTTCCTAATCTGCAAAAACAAGTCTTGATCCATCCATAGGTCATACACCACTAAGAGGTCATTCTCTCAGTCCAGAAGAAGTTCAACAAAGATTGAAAACAGAGGAAGATAAGTATGTTCACTGTCTAAAAGAACATGCTTAGGTCAGGAAAAATCTCCATAAGACACAAAGGAAGCTCTCCAGAGTTCAAATTCATATGTTTTTACATCTCTGTAGGGGTGTGACTGCAATAATGATCAATGTGAAAAAGAGAAAAAGGACAAAGTCAAAAAGGGTCTTGCATGCTAAATTAGCTTGCCCTTAGTAAAACAAGTGAAATAAAGCAAGTAAAGGACCACCAATAAGTGTGGTTTGAAACCTAAAGTTGTCTAAAGAATAGAGAGCAGCCTCCAAGTCATATGAATGCAAAAAGCTGGTGTTATGCTGATCAGTAGTGTTTTCAGCATCTCCTCCAAAGGAGAATCCAACCTGCCTCTGCAGGCATAGTCAAGGGAAGTTAGTCAACTAGGTCTAAGCAAGCGAATACTCTACATACACAAGTCATGTGATTTCTGGTCTAAGGGTTCACAAGGATCTTTTAAAAAGAATGCATATCTCAGAACACATCTCATAGAGCAAATTATTGCCTATTTGACATGATACCAAGCAGAGACATATGATTTGCAGAAAGGTAATACATTTTTTAAATAGATGAAATGTCATATCTACAGTGAGAACCTCCTCCTTTAAAAGAGTAGATGGTTGAAAGCACAGTCATAACCTCCTTCATTAAAAAGTAGATGGTTAGAAGACATCATGGCAAAGCCTCCTCCAGAAAAAGAGCAGATGGTTGGGATCATAATAGAACCTCCTTCATTTAAAAGCAGAGGGCTAAGGTGTGTCAAGTGATTTTCAGAAATTGTTAGTTACCTCCTTCCAAGAGATTAACAAAAGATGCATCAACAGTTTTTCATATGGTGTTTGAGAAATTTTCCTATTGGAAATATAAGGTTAAAAATCAGTGGATCAAATGAAAATTCAGTGGGTTGAAGACCTTTTTCACATAAAAACCACACAGTAACATAAGGGCACTAAAGGTCTCTGTTTCTTATGTTCACAAAAGTTTTCCTTCAGAGGACAAAAGGCACATTATAAATAGGGTAAAAAATTTCACTATCTATAGGCCGTCCTGCACAAAGTGGTAAGGGATCACCACTCCAGCTATTTGCAGCATGATATAGCTCATCCAAAAGTTTTCAAAATGTGGGAAGCCATGTTTCATTTACAATCAAAAGGACCTCCATCAACAGACAAGGAAAAAGGCCTCACACAAGTCTGAAGAGCCATTTACAAGGGCTGCAACAGTGGTCTTACGATGATTTTTCCATTTTTGACTATTCTCAGAAAACACAGCTTCTATAGCCCTTCTATACCAATCAGAGTGCTATAGTCACCTCTTTGCAAACTAACCAAAAACATCACAGTGTCAAAAGTCCTCCTCCACAAATGAGTAGAGGGCCCACCATTGTTTGAAAATATTCAAAAGGACAAGTGAAGAAGGGGGCCTCCACAAGAATATTATGGAAAAAGCACAGTTTACAAAGGGAAAAAAGGTTTTCGAATTTTGAAAGGAAGAGGCTACTTTGTTTTTCTTTTGAACAAAGTCTTATAAAGTATACAAGGCATCAACCAAACACTCATTTGCAGTCGTCGCCAAAGAAAGAAACAATCCTTGGGCGTTTTCTGAAGAATTATTAGCTTGAAGTTAAGCGCAGCACGCCTATGGGTGCCCGACCATAGAAATTACACAGAGGCACGACACGCCTGTAGCCTCGCGCGACACGCCTGTGCCAGCTGTCACTGGGCGCCCGAGGCCGACCGGACACGCTGTCTGCGCGATGTGTTCTCCTCTGAACACCCGCCCATGCATATGTTCTGAACGAACGGCCTTGTACACTGCACCAACACTCCAAAGACCTCAAATTCGTTGATCCAAAGGTATTTCTCGACTCTTAGCTGAAGTTTAAATTCGAGGAGGGTTTAAAGAAAATTTCAAAGATAAACAGTGTTTTTTAAGAGCACCTTTTGCTTCGAATAGCCACAAAAATCATTGATTTCAATAGAACAATGTTTTCCAAAGAAGGTAGCAATTGAAAGGGACAATGTTACTAGTTTGAAAGAAGTTGTGTTAACCTATTCAAAAACAGAGATTGAAGGTGGAAAAACTGTGTGTCAAAACCAAAAAACAATCGCCTCCAAAATCCAAAAACAGACCTTGTCAAAGACCTTATTACTCAAACACAGTACTAAAGAGGTGAATGTGTCTTCATTCAGCTTATACTTGTTTTATAAACTCAAAGAAAACCAGTGATCATTTTAAAGGGAAACGGAGTTTGTTTGAAGGTTTATTATTCGGTGACAAGGGGGCTGTCTTTTGTTTTGGAGAGACATTAATCAGCACAGAAGGGAAGTTTTACTCAAAAGCAGAACACAATGTTTTTTGAGGGGTATAGTCTTTGTTTTAAATCACTCTCTTGAAAACAGTGACAATCACAGGAGACAATGAATTAAGAGAAAGAAGTTCATACTGTCAAAATTAGAGAGAGTGTTGTGTAACCAGCTCCAAAAATAGAAGAAAAGAGATATGAACGCCTTAGAAATAAGCCACTTCGAGGGGACAACCTCCAATACATTACATAAATGAACAATTCTTGGATGATACAATTTACAAAACCTCCTTTCTATGCTATGGGTCAGTGGCCTGTAATACTTAATCTAGGTAGGTACAGTAGTCCTGACCCAGCAGCAATAGTTAATCTTAAAGACTTCAATAACAACAACACTCTGAGATTACAGGGGTACAACAATAACAATAAGTGTGGCTACACTAACATAATAAGGGACTACACTATTAATATAGGGACTTAACATGCCCCTCTCCTTCAAACAAGTGTTGTCCTCAACGCTTGATTATTTCTTGATGCTTCTGTATAAAATTCTCATCTTCCCATGTGGAATCTTCTACAGGAAAGTTCTTCCACTTGCTGAGATACTCTGAAATTGATCGTACTTGTCGAGTTCTTGTTTTTCTGACTGCTTCAGAACTTCTTTCGATGTGATGTTGATATTCCTGTTGTTTCATTAGATTCTGCACCAAAGTTAGGTTATCCTTTGTGAGTTGGAGAACTTGTTGTTGATGCTCGATGTCATCTTCCACTAATTTATCATCCATATTAACTATTATTTTATCCTTCAAACCATCCAACTTAGCCTCCTTTTTTTCTTTTAAACCATCTATGTCAGCTTTAGTGGCTCTTCGTAAGATCGAAATTTGTTGCACTTGGTACCGTAATTTTGATATCTCATACTGCAATTCTTCCACTTCATGCATCATAGTATAGATTTCTGAGGGCTTAATGGGTGTTGAATTATTTTTAGGAGGCATTTTTAGAGAAATGCAATACTGAAATATATGCTCAATAGGCCCTTGGAATCACTTCAAACTGATTTTTCAAACAAGATTTATGCAATTCGGGAAAAAAAATACACACCTTTTACTTTATTTTGAGGAGCTCGGTATTGGAATTGGATTATCTCTGTAATTGAAAATCTTCGATATCTGAAATTCAGCCCTGCAGTAGCCCTCTGAAACTTCTTTCAAATGCCACAGGTCAGACCTGATTTGGATTCTCCAAGACAAAGTTGTGTCCAATCTCCCACAATAACCTAATTCTGGACTGGTTCAGTAGAGCGAATTTGTACGAATTGCCACGTGTCACTGTTTTTTCCTTTGTCTCTGAAATTGATAGCCAAGAAACTACAGTCTGTGTACTTGCAACCACTTTTTACGGCACTTCAATCCAATGCCCAGAGAGAAAGTTATTGAACTTTTCCCACGATCACCTCTTTGAGATGAAATTCAGGAGCTTGCAAAAGCACTACCTTCCACAGATCATATCTCCAAAATTGTTGCGAACCAAGCTCTAAATTTTTTTGACGAATTTCCTCAGGATTTCAGCTTCACACCATACAAATTTTAGAT